>OZ020487.1:42091778-42520855 GCA_963971405.1 Psococerastis gibbosa
AGGCAAGTAAACCGAAGCCACAGTGGATACCACGCCTCAACGATAATAAAATAAATCGCGCCGAACCTTAAACTAAGAACAGGTATTAGCTCAACTTAACAAAGTGTGGAAACTAGTCTCCCCAAACTTTCTCTTCCCTCGTTGGGTTGTCGTGCCACGGCGGGTGTTTTTTTTTCTCAGGGAAAGTGAGAAAATTATTACCAATTTGCTAATATTTACAGGGTGAGGCAATGCACACAGGAGAACGTGTCGCTGATAAAGAGAATAAAATACCTGCAGTCACACAACCAGTCGCTGGTGGCGCAGCTTAAGAAACTGCAAACTGCGCTGGCCGGCAAGACGGCCAAAACAACTGCGCAGCCCACGACATGTCTGTTAGTTCTCCTTCTCTCCGTCGCGCTGGTCATGGCGCCCAATCTGCGGCTGACGCAGCAGACGACGGATGTCGAAGTCAGCGATCAGGATATCACCATGTCTGAGAAGACACTTCCTCCCATTGCTGGTTAGTTTCAGATCCTTGTTTAAGTTTGTTATATTTGCGATTGGATCTTACGTCAATTGATTTTAAGCCGATATGAAGACAGGGCTTTGTTGTTCCTCGCTGAGGGAGGAAGAGAACCTCTGAACACCTGAGAGAGTCGAGTGCCGAGGAAAATGATTTAGGGACAAGTAGGCTCAAGAATGGTCGGTGTAGGGTTAAGGCAAACAGGGAGTATAAGAGTTACATGGGGAACCAATCATAGTAGCGGCGTACAAAAGAAGCAGGCTTTTGTGGGCAAAGCATCTGGCCTGGTCCTGGGCTTGGCACCTCCATCCTTGTATCCCCAGCTGCCTGAGATCTACGCTCACTCGATTCTCCCATCGCGGGCTCGACCTTCCCAGGCTGCGGCCTCCTTCTGACTTCTGTAGCTGATTGATACATTTTTATTTTTCCTGCAGGGAGGACACGCAGTCTACTATCGTCAGATGTCGCAGTGGAGGACGACGTGATCAGCCTTGAGGGCGATGACATGCGTTCGGAGCTGCAGGAACTTATCCGGTTCCGCAGCAGAGACACCAGTTGTTCCGACAGCTCCGACAGCAGCAAGTCCACGTGGAACGACGCGCCGCACTTCCTCGCCGACCACGATTACGATCCGCCACCTTCGAAGAGAGCCCGCCACTATGACAAGATCAACTACGACTACGAAGCCACCAATGATAAGAACGATTTTATTGCTCCGCTTATTGATAATCTTTGGTCGCCGCCGAAAATTGAAGAGGTCTTAAAACCGAAAGATTTTATAATCCCGGATGTCGATGATGAGTGGCTTCCTAAAAGCTCGGGGCTTATGGATAAAATTGAAGGTGTAACCACTGAAGTGAAGGTTAATATTTCGGATGGTAGTGGCACCCGGACCGTACTTATTCAGGTCCCGAAGGAGAAAAAGTAGTATCCCTTTTCCGAAATGAAAATTAAAATATTCCTAACTTTTTACTCATACGGGTACAGCCCTAGTATATTTTTAAATAATGTCGCCATTCAATTGCCTCTTAAATTTTGTTTCGTCCAAAAGTCAAGTGAAGTAGGTTGCTTAATGTCTCAATAAATAAATAATAATAATAATAATCCTGCAGGGAAAGCTGCCAAAGTTCGATTAAATCGATTGGTTTTCGCGGGTTTATTTGAATTTTTTATATTTTTATTATAAACATTAAATAAATTAATATATATATATTTCTGTTAGATTATACAATCAAGTAATTGACAAGAAAGTATAAAGTAAAATCGTCAAAATCAGGTAGTTCTGACTTTGTCGTTGTGCTAGTGCCTTAGTGACAGTGTAGAAAGCTTTCTCTAAGAGTTGGTCTCTAAGCAATTTAGGGCAGTTAGTATCATTTCTCGCCACTCAGTTCAATCGGGATTTTTCTAAGGTAGGCGAAACCTTGTAGTATAGGATCCAGTTGCTCACACTTGGGTGTGGGTGGCGCTGGCCTTACATGGTCTCCCCGTTGCCTCGTGTTGTAGGTTAACGAACTTGGTTCAGTCGGGTTCATCGAATACGTGGATTACCAGTGGCCATAACTAATGCGAGAGCAATAACAGTAATATCCGGAAAATCACATTTGGGTACGTTGGCAGAGCATGGTTTAATGGGCTGCATTTACTTGCATATATGTCTATGTCTCTCCTTACATTTTTTGATCGAATCCTTAATTTCTGGTATTTTTTTTCCTTCCACTTTGACTATTAATAAATTCCATGCGTAGTCAACCAACCAATCAGAACAAGGAATAAACTAGGACTGTACCAGTGTGTCTTTTTACTTTCTTATTTATTTTTTAATTTCGTCTGCTATTGTGCCGTCCGATAATGAATGATATTGGGGGTTTTTAAATTCCTGTCTTACATGATTCCTTACAGAAAGTTTTTTCTGTTGTCTTTCCTTGAGGTGAAAGAGCCTCGTAGCGTTTCTTACATATGATTGGAAACTAGCCTCGGATTTATAGAAACGGTCGAGTGATTTCATCTTTATTTGCACTTGAATGAATATATTTTTAGATTTAATTAAATCCGCCTGCATTGTATATAATTTTTAATAAGTTTGTAAAGAAATTTTATTAATTGTCTCACTGAAAAATGTTAGAACTTTATTTTGATGTTAGTGCAATCGGATGTGCATACGTTTTATGCTGTATTATATTTGCTTCTTCAAATTGACACAAGATTAGGTTATGTAGTAATTTGGGCCAAATATTAACAGGCATCTCATATAATAGAAAATTGGTGAGCTTCTAAAGTGAATGAATGTACATAGTTTAATTGAAATTGCCTTTAGAGTTCTGTATAGGAGGGATGGGATATTTGCTCCCCCCACAAAAATTTTTGAATGCTCCACCTGACACGTCTTTTCAATGACTGGTCATAGGAGACGTGGCAGGAGGCCCCTGAAATAAAAAAAATAAAAAATGGCAGGAAGAGAATGTCTTACCTCCCGTATATACAACTCTAACTGCCGTTATTGGTGAAAGGTGGATGAGTTTATGGAAATTAAATGCTCGTTCCGATCCGTTATTTTTAACTATAGGCTAACAGCCTAACTAATGCCTCATTTTAGGGGCTCTAGGTTAATTGGTGAAATATTTTATTTGTGTTGTTTTAGCTCTAAATGGCTTGAAAGTAGAGACGAGTAGAAAGTGTGTTATCATTTTTTTACATAAGTGCTGTATTTTACCCTTCAAATTAATGTTTTATCTAAATCATTGATATTGTTGAGAATTTAAATTTGTTGGTTCGTATAAATGGATTGGTTACAATAGTTACTTTTATTGAAAAGCGGTATTATAAAATATTAGTCATTAATTATCAATGAATAGTCCAACAGTGCCCCAATACGTATAATATATACTGTATATTAAGGTACTATATACATGGGTACTGTTCAAGCATTCACTTCCCGCCAAAAAAATATTTTTTTTTCTGGGGTAACCTGCCCTGTCTCCTATGGCAAGGCCTTGAAAAGAAGACGTGGCCCCAGACATTTGCGCCGGGAACGAATGTCCCATCTCTCCTATGTGAAACTCTAGGTATTGTCATCCGCCATTTTAATTCCTATATAGTAAGAACAGTTGGTAAAAGATTCGAAAAAATTTCAATTTATAAAAAAAAATGAAACCCGGCTACGTTATTGCTACAAGTGGAAATGGAAGATTCTTTTTTAGTATTTTTAATTAAGCACTTCCCTAACTGGTGGAACGTTTTTTATGGTTAAAAAAAACTCATAAATTTCTAAAAATATAAATTAAAACACTTGACACACAACTTGACGATGGATTCAAAATGGCGGATAATACCAGTTTAATGTAGATAACTCCTGTATATATAATTATGTGTACTAACATAATTTTACACTTGGTTTATTCCAAAAATATACATTTCTGAGAAGTGAAAGGGCGCACCTCTACAAAAGATAAGTAAAGGGGATGCGCCGCGCCAATTACTGTAAGGCACAGGCCGCTGGGGTAATCTTAGTTCTAGAACAGGGTTGCCACCCGCGAAAACTAAAAATGTAACTATACGTTTCTCCGAAAGTACCGTGATGCGATTTTCTGTAGGAAAGTTCTCAATTTCTGGTCGATTTGTAGGCTACATAAGAATTCATTAATAGAGCTGAATGAAACTAGCGGCCGCACTTGAAAGCATGTACGCTAGGTCCAACAAAAAAAAAATGAAAGGGTCCTATGGTAACTCCTTATTTGGGACCCGGTAAGCTTTAATGGCCCAAATATTTTTTAGACGAGAAAACCAGATTGTTACTAATACAATAGAATATTTAATTTTTTTTGGTGCAATATTTTAACCGGTCAAATTTACATTTGTAAAATAAACTTGTATGTTCCGTTTAAAATTTATTGTTGGGTGTGAAAGAAAATATATTCGAAAATAAGGAATCAAGAAAAATCAATGGGCTACTCGAACCCACGACAATGTATGGCTTTGGGTATGATACCTATAAATGGTAACCCGGAGTCCCGGAAAGGCATAGAGTATTGTCCATATTGTTTTCTTTATTCACTATTTTCGGACCTGAGGAGAAAAATGTAAAAGTCTAAAAAAAATGCCTCAGGGTATGAATCTTTGAGGATGGTTATTATTTGTAAGACTAAAAAAAATGCCTCAGGGTATGAATCTTTGAGTGGTTATTATTTGAGGCCATTTTTTGGTAGTGGTAGGTGAAGGCTGAATTGTATTGCGCCAATGTTTATCTTACGTGAGACCTTGGAAGTAGTGTTGGTATTTGGGCGTCCCTGGCATCTGAGTTTATAGCTGAGGTTTTTTTTGGTTTGAACCCAACAATAGCTAAAATGTTAAATTGCTTAATAATAAGCTATTCAATTGTTTATTTTTGTTGGCAGTCAATTAATGTACAATCTATCTATCATACACATCTAAAGTTGGCTCCCACCATTTTAGGTAAAGCTACCGAAAGTAGAATCCGAAGGAAGCCACCATGCATTGAAATAGCAGAAAACATGGTAGATTCCGACGGGTTCCATCGCTTGAAAAGTCTCGGTAAGGAATAATGGACGGCACCGCCATTTTTCATTGCTTGGCGGTGCCGTGCAGCACTCCTTACCGAGGCTTATCAAGCCTTAGTCTACCACACCTAGTTAGTAAAATTTTGTATTGGCACAGTTACACTCAGGGCACTAGCTATTTCACAAACTAGTACTCTAATCTTACTATTCACCGAAGTTTATAAGAAGGCCATGTCATGTGTAACCACTGGACACTACTGTGAGTTCATTTAACAAAGGGTTAGTTGGACTTACATTGTTAAATAATAATACACTATTGCCATTAACCTTTACCGATGGATTACAGCGAGTTCAATTAACGGACCGAGCTCGGTGGATTTTAAAGTTGTGGTTTCTGGCGTGCTTATTGGTTATCTGAGGGGTGGTCTTATTATACTTAAATCGTTGCAATATTAGCCTGTCTGCGAGTATATCCATGTACTACGACATTCCACTTACCATTTATTAAGGTCGTTCCCACCAGCTTCAAGAAAATTTTGCGGACTTTCAAAAGGTAAACTTACCAACTTCTATTGGATGGGTTGACAGGAACACAAACTTTCAAGATGATAAAATCGTATTTACTGTCGATAGGATCAAGCTGTCTCTGGAGGACGCATTTCCTCGATAGAAAGTTTTATGGAAGTTGGTGGGAATGGCCCTTAATCCCCCTTTTCTTGATTCCCAACTTGTGTAATTATACTTGGTATGTTTTATGTTAAGATAGGCGTTAAGTTTGTGTAGAAGGGTTTTGTTAACTCTACTAATAAAATTCAAAGTGCAAATCCGATAATAATGCTGTTTTATGTTTTTTATCTTGATCCTGTCCCTGGATACAGAAGCTGAGTTGCAACTGACGGTTAAGAAACGGAAATTAACATACTTCAGCCATGTGATGAGGAATGCCTTCTGAATGTAATAATTCAAGGGAAGATAAGACAGAGGGCTCCTGGCAGAAGAAGTACATGATATAGTGGTTTGCATGACTAATAAACAAGCAAAAACTTGGTGTTTTAGCAAACCTTGTTATTGTGTAGTTGAGCAAGTCTCAAATCGCAGTTAAGATGTAACTTGGCTAGTGTATTCCCTCTGTAGGTGGCAGTTCTTGCCGAAAGCGCTCAGGTTTTATACCAGCACCAGTGGGTTTCTTGGACAAAGTTAATTTTTTAACTTTGGTAGTAAAAGCCAAATTTTGGGGCAATTCTAGTTATAATAGTAGTTGTAACAAATTTTGCTAAAACACTAAGTTTTTGTTTTTGTTCGTTTATTAAAATGAAATACCACGAAAGTCACGAGTAATTTAATTTTTTCTATGTTTGCATGACTTCTCTTTTCATAGCTGTAGTCTCCTAGGTCCAAATTGCTATGATGATCGCCAATCTTCGGTAGAAGAGGCATTAAAATGTGTTTTTACCCTTTGTGTCGAGACTGGAGATGTCACGTAGCGAATGCTTAGAGCTTAACTTACGGTACTGAAGCTGTTTCTACAGTCCGTGGAGAACCACGAGCAGTCTAACAGGTCCCATAACTTAACTGACACGGGGGGAAAACTGGGCAAGAGCTGGATCGATAACCCAATCCAAGAACACTACCAAGACGTGGCGTAGAGGACAGAGCCGCAGAGGTGTTGCAGCATGCAGGCCTGATGCAAAAATGGAAAGATCAATTAATTCTGTTAATGTAGAGGAGGCAAGTTGCTGGCCAGGCTGATTTTACATATTATTATACTATTGGAAGTTCGAATTATTAATGGTCTGTACCAGACTGTATAATGGTCTGTACAGACGTTATAATGGAAGAAGCGGATGTAATAACATTTGAAATTATGATTGAAGTACCTATTGGCCTATTATTATGATTACTTCCATTAATTTATGCTGGTTGTGACACACCACTGACACATGTGCAAAGTAAAAAAATATGGAAACTTATATCAGTGCCTTGGGTTACATAATTATTTTGTATTCCTGCGGTAATTCAGGATACCTCCGGTAACTACTTCCTACCGCGTTAAAAAGTCTGGTTTCTCAAAATCTCAGTATGAGAAATAAAGGAATATCATTATTTCATTTTAAAAAATGGCGGGGCTTCCCCGCCACTGACTTTTGCTTTTGCCGCAAGTTAAACATATAAGAATTAAAATTTGTAGTGTAGATAAGCAAGTTTTTAGTTGACAAGGAATTAACAAGTACAAATTCACAATAAGTATATATAATTCGTAATTTTTAGTTATTTTGAACTGGTATAGTAAATATTTAACATATAATTTAATAATATATAGTTTAAAGTCTTGGCTAATGGCTATTGAGTTTGGCTTTTTTACTCTGTGCCAGGGCTGCCACATTCCGTGGTTTACCTCGGAATTCCGTGGGAAATAATTTTATTCCGAAAAATTTCCGGGGTCAACAATTTTTGAGGTTTTTCTGTGGGATTTTAGGGAAATTTGTTTTTATTTTATTTTTTAAGATTTTTGTCGAATGACCATTGATTCTCTCGCGGTTTCATAAAATTTTCGCAAAAATTCAAAAAATATAAACACTATTTCCACCCGACACCTCCATATGATTTGCATGCTGAAGCAGGGGACCAATCGAAAGTCCACCATATTTCGGCCTAAAATTTTCGCGCCAAATGAAACTCAATAGTTATCTTATGGCAGTTATGACAGTTAATTGTCAGCTTTATTTATTACGACTTAGCTGTCGTGTATTTCCCGCCGCTAGCGCACTAAAAATTATTTTAGATTTCTGCTTGTTTTTAAAAAGTTACTAGCTTGAGTAGCTTCAGCTTTGTATAATGAATAAAACTTAGATGATCCTGAAATAAGATGCCGGGAATTTTATATCAGCCTATAAAAGTGTGAGGGTGAGAAAAAAGTCAAATCAAATGATTAAATCATGGGAGCGTATTGCATTATTTCCATCACAAACCTATTTCAAGAAAGGTTTGTAAGTTTATACATACATGCATTGGCGTAAATAGGGGGGTCCTGGGGGGGGGGGGGAGGCTAAGCCCGCAGCCCCCCCCCCCCAGGATTTCTGGTGACAAAGACGTTATGGAGGCGAAAGGCATAGTATCCACAAAAACGAAAGGGAAATTAATTCTTGATACTGGTATGCTTATTTTACATGAAAGACATCATGAAAAAATCAACACATTGACTTATTTTCACAAAAATATATTACTCAAAATGCTTAAGATCCCAATAGGCCTATTTCAGACCTATTTTTTCAAGCTTTTTCTTCGGGGTAGACCCCCGGGCCCCCTCAGTGGTAGGTTTATTTGTCGGTACAATCTCAACTGTACTGCTTGCAAAATTCGTAAAACCTCACTAATTTGGACCTATATACATCAATTTTCCTTCTCCGGGGGAAACCCCCGGCCCCCCATTCTCCAGGGTTTAATATGCGTAAAACCTCACTAATTTGGGCCTATTTATCAATTTTTTTTTCTACGGGGGAGACCCCGGGCCCACCTATCACCAGGGTATAAAATGCGAAAAACCTCATTAATTTGGGCCCATTTATCATTGTTTTTCTGCAGGGGAGACTGTGCCCCCTTCTCCAGGGGATAAAATGTGTAAAACCTCACTAATTCAGGTTTACCATAACATTAATGGCTTGGATTCACGGAGAACAACTTAGATCTGATAATGACAACCCAAACAACCTAGCCCCCCCCCCCTCCAGTCTCCAGAAGGTTACGCAGCCCCCTATAATGCTTTTCACAGCACTCCAAGTATTTTTAATTGTCAACTGCCAATTTTGAATTTGCCACAATTAAAGGTACCTATACTTATGGTATACGTGGGTGTAGCTTAGGAGCCACAGAATACTATAATATATATGTTAATATGTTAACATATGTTAGGAGCCTTAGACTATACTGCTCTAGCTTCTGAAAATTAGCAAGATTAAAAGATGAAAACTGGTGAAGTAGGCATGGTGACGTACAGCAGTCGATACTCTCAAAAATAACGCCTATGCTTAGCATACTACATGAAAACAAACTTTATATCCAGTTTAATTTGTAACATCCTTGGTGTTCAAAAATGAAAAAAATCATATATTAGGCGCCTATTCGATCAACGTCAATAGTGATAGTAAATGTGGTATTGACGTGGTAGCAGACATTAAGACAGTCTAAAAATGTCTGCTACCACGTCAATACTACATTTACTATCACTATTGACGTTGGTGGAATATCCTTCTAAAGGGACCAACATTTTAAAAAAAATTCCGGGGTATTCTGAGGAACTATTTAACAATTTCCGAGGAATACGGCAGAAGTCATTTGGCAGCCCTGCTCTGTGCCTATTCACTTTTGACTTTTCGAAAACAAGAAGGAAACTGAGAAATGTATTTAAATAACATAACATGGATTTGAAAGTAAAGATCACAAATATGAAGACTCTTCTTGATAAAAGCGTAGATTATCGCACCGAAAATACATTTAAATTTTACGTGCCTCGTGGAATAGCAAGGGTAAGCAATTCGTGTTAGTAAGAAATGCTGCAGAAGCCTTCGTTACTTTCTATTTTTGTTGATGTTTTGACTGATAATTTTTTACTTCAGAGCATTTTTGTGATGTGAATTAATTTTTGTACTGGGTTAGGTGGCTTTGAGCAGGTTGGCTACGTAGAATCGGTGAAGACAATTAGAAATATGGGCTACGGCGTTTATGCAGTAGCTCCGCGTACTGTAACTTTTTAGTGCAGCCAAAAGACAGGAATTAAATAAAGCTGCGAAAGTAATGGTAATGTAGAGTAAAAGTAATACTCTGTGATAGGCTTGTTACCTAAGCGAATAAATTATAGACAAGTGATTAAACTAATGAGATTGAAATTTAGTGCAGAGGTAAACATAAAGTGTTATTTATTTACTTTATTATGCTTGAAGCAGGACATGTTTCACCAATGAAATTATAAGGCTTTAGCCTGTTAGAGACGTGATCAGCTGCCAAAGAAGTTTGCTATGAGTTTAGCTAGAATAAAATAAACAATATTTTTTTTTTACTAAACTTTTAAAGACAATTTTTTGACAAATGAAGTCTTTGATAAGACTGAAAAGAAAAGACTCTGGCCAGGTGGTAAGTTGTCGTTACTGGCGAAATTTAAATTCGTAAATAGTATTAATTCTGGGTAAAGGTTTAGTTTAGCTACCCTGTTGTATCAAAAGTCGAATGAAAACGCTTTTAATATGGTTGGAAAACATCCCATTTGCAAGGGAATTCCTATTTTAAGCAAGCGTTGTATTATTTACATGCCTCTGACAATGTTCCTTCCATAAAAAATTTTATGAGCAATTTGTCCCTATACCTGCCCATGCAAAAATTCGAAATAAATTGGGCTGTAACTCAAAAACTATACTTTTCCGACTTTTAATTCTTTCTTAAATGGGTTTCTTTAAAGCTAAATCAACGATATAAAACCAAATTTTGTGATTTTATGAGGGGCAGTAGCTAAACTGAACCTTTACCTAATTCTGAATAATGCTTTTATGATGTTTTAAAAGTTGCTCCGTTTCTAGTAATAGTAATCACTTCATATTTCTTTAATACTAAACTAAACAGCATGCCTGCACGGCCATCTTACCTTTGTGTCTTTGATCTTCTTAGCCTCTTTAATCTGCCCAATGGACCTATAGTGCTCCGCCCATTGCGCTCTGTAGTTCTGAGTAGCTCCACGGGCAACTTGTGCTCTAGCCTACAACAAGCATAAGGATGAACATCAACGAATACCTAATGCCATTGTTGACAAAAAAGGGTTAGATATAACAATAAGCGTGTCAAACAAGAAGATAAAGTTGGTTTTTTATTTGGCTTTGGTATTCAAGCCCGACGATTGATTGATTGATTGATTGATTGACGAAATTTAGTACGTTTGCGAATTAGGACTGGCAATGTAATGTTGATTTCAAGGTGCTGACCCAAGACCGGCTACGGCTATTTATAAAAAAGGTGACGTGGTAGCAGACATTCAAGACTTAGGTGGCGTTTCCACCGACCTCGCATTGCAGAATGCAAATGACATTGACGGAAATCAGAATTTTTCTTTTTATAGAAATCTATTAAAATGCTTGTACTTAACATATCCCATGACGCCATTTTTTAATTTTAGTTTGTTTGTTTGTGATTTTACTGTATGATCATTGATCAATTTTAACTATGGATAGAGGAAAATAAACATTTCCGTCAATTCTGTAATGCGAGGTTGGTGGAAACCCCGCCTAAGTCTTGAGTGTCTGCTACCACGTCACCGTTTTTGTAAATAGCCCTAGCCGGTCGGTGGAATGGGCGCCTAAGGTTAGGTCGGAGCATTTTGGGCATGTCTCCTGTATAGAGAGAGCGCCGTCAGAACATGTATCTGTCTGAAGATTGCTAACTTCGAACTTCACACAGGGGTCGGTATCCAAGCACCCCCATATTTTGTCTTCTTTTATTAAGGGTTTCTTCTCTGATCACGGTCCTACCAATTTAATCTTGTAGGCAAATCGGAAGTCCCACACTACGCGTTTTTGTACAAAGTCGATTTTCATATGAAATATCGTTAGTAGAGTCGTCAAAAATAGCCGTTAAATTAGCAGAAATGCTTCTCTACATAACGAGGGCTTCACTTACCCCAAATAGCAACAGTTCTTGAGGTCATTCCTAGGGACTACCACAGCAATCGTTTTTTGTGCAAGTCAAATTCAATAATTGTGGTCAATCTATGTTAGAAAGAGGTACATGTCGGGTATTAAAATGCTCGGAAAAATGTCTTCTGTTTGCCCTGATATCTTTGACAACTTTACGATTGATATGTCATGAGATGTTTGAGGCTTATCCCTCTTCCATTGTCTCTTACATACACTATGTTTCTTTAATGCATACGTTTTTTTTACGTGCGCTTGCAGTAACTCAGCACCTGAATTATTCCCATGTTGCGATAGCATTCAGCCCACGCTGATGTGTGGTCCGGTTGTGGCATGATGCGTACCTGAAATCAATTACAAAATTGTTACAAACGTTAACATCTACGGTTTGTGTCCTGTACGTAGTAAAACAATTAATTAATCAGGCAACTTAGGGCACGTTTGGGATACATCATAAAGTGCTAAGATAGATGTAAATGGCAGGTAGCTTGGACGTCTAAAAGTACGGACACTTCAATTTCTAATGCACTTCTGCGGGCCTACCATGTCGTGTAAAGAATAACATAAAAATGTAAACAAAACATTATTTTTGAGTAGCACTTTCCCCCGTATTACACCCTCAAATATTGGGGGGGGGGGGGTCAAATCCAATAAATATATATGGATCGAAAAAAAATTGGAACATGTAATGCGTGAATCAAAAATTCAGATTCAATCGAATATTCTATCAAATATATATATATATATATATTGTACATGTGGATATGGTCAGTTACAGAGACATGATTCGCAATTGAACATATGTTATTGAATTACTCTTAACGCTTGTTATTGCAAATATAATAATATTTAATTTTGATTGTTATTTACATTCAGAATGTATTGACTACCTAAATTTTAAAAGTAGGAAAAAATATATTAAGCGTCAAATGACTAAAGCGGTATCGCAGTGTGATGATCCGAGTCACATGTTGATAGAAAAATTATTTGTGTTGTAGAATGAAATTGTTGAGTGATATTGTAGACCAATAGACCTTCAATGGGGTAGTGGTAGCTTGTTTGTACTTGTGCGAGTCTCTACACATCATACGATCGGTGACCTGTCGTAACTCAACACAGGTATTACCTACAGATGCGACTGAAGAGGTTATTCGGATACATTAATTTAATTGTTTGTATGCGAATAATCTTTTTTTAAAAACACTTGCTGTCCCTCTGGTTTCAGAAGCCACGAGCCGCCACTGGCTATTGCGTATTATCACACTGTATTACCTAATGATAATCTATGTGCTAGAGCTAGCCTCTGGCTAGATTTATGTATAAAACATTTGTTCAACCATCATTAAATCAAATTCATTTCGAATCCTCTGATTTAATTAATTTGGTCTTTTTGGTAAACTCCTTGCCGAACCTGCAATGTACCCTAAATACCCTTTTGGGCCATTACAAATTCACCTATCTAGAGATATTGGAGTTAATTTAGTACCATATGTAGCCCACTCACTGACCGTCCATTTCTAGTCCATGTTTTCAATGGTCAGTTACTAACTAGAGTCTACTTTTTGCTTTTAATCGCAATTTTAACAATATAGAAAAATACAGATATTTCTTTGTCTTCTGTTAATTTATTATATTTGAAAAGTTACTTACGCAGTTTGGTCCGAAACATGTATATTAATTAAAATTGGACTGACTATAACCGCTGTTGTATCAGAGCGTTATCTGGCGGCTTATGTTGGCCTTACTGTATAGGCTATACAACAATTATTTTAATCCGAAAACATTGTCGGGCACAGCAAGTTGATGGCATATAGCTTTTTATTATGTGCTCTATAATTAATTGTTTAAAATATAAAAAAAAGGATAAATTCTGCAAATATATTATTATTTACAGTATGTAATCATAAATAGCTTGTTAATCTATTGAGTACTGTATCAATGATAAGAAGTGCCAGCTCCGTGTAATGTTCTCGTTGATTCCAAACCCAATCATTCGATCGAATACGGATTTCTTTATTTGGCGTAAAAAGGTAAACTTTTCTTTCTTAATTTGGCTTGAACTACTTCCTCGGACTACCATGCCAATCGTTTTTTGTATAAATCAATGTCAAAAATTGTGGCCAATCTGTCGTACAAAGAGATACATATCAAAATTCTTAGAAACATTTCTTTAGTTTATCCTGGTATTTTTGACGTGTAACTATGATTGATATTTCATGAGATATCTGATATTTTCACTTACAAGGCTTTTCTCCCGCCATAACAAAATAACGACCTTTGCGACTTATACAATAAATGTTCGCATACAAACAATTCAATATACATACAGTAAATATTGCCCATGTTACGTTACGACAGGTCTCCGAACGCAGGCGTATAGCTTTGCACAAGCTACCAACTATGCCATCTGAGACCGAAGCTGTTTTTCAATTTTTCATCATACTAAAATTTTTATTTATCATCATTTTTTCTCTCTTCCTCTTGTTTCTTCTCTATTTAATTTTAAGCACCTATCAATAATTAATACAATATTTTTGTTATTTTAGGTTAGCATGAAAAGAAAACTTTATAGTCTTATTGTTCGCTTTTTTTGTTTTGGTTTTTTTTGCAATGAAGTCGTTTTCAATTCAAGTAAATTTAACAAAATTCTTGTGTCTTTCCTGTTGCAGCCACCAGCACTCGAAGATGTGTGCCGAAAAGGGCCAACGCCAGTGCTCCTGGCAGGGGAAATCGTCATCACAGAAGCGCACACAGTTTCTCTGTACCACAGTGTCATCGATAAGGGTAAATTCATCAAGGGTGACTTGTTTGTCACGAATTTTCGAATTTTCTTCGTGCCCGCTGCTGATGTTACTTCACAAAGGGTAAGTCTATCAATGATGGAAATACGGAGGGGGTCACGGAGGTCATACCCCGCCCCCCCTAAATAAGTATATCCATAAGATAGTACATTTAAAAAAAAAAAAAAACTTAACTTTTCAACAAACAAGTTACCTTTTAAACTTACATACTACACTTGTGACCCCCCCCCCCCTAAATTTTCCATTGGATCCTACTTGGAGTCTATGCAGTTAATTAAAATTTTATTATCTTCTGGTTTAATTGCCTCCGCAACTAGCAGTAAGTCTGATATTTAGCATACTTAGCATATGAAAAGTGCAACCTGAGTTTTCATTGGCTTTAATTTAAGGGCTGTATAATGTACTATTTAAAACGTAATATATAAAGCGTACTCTTCGTGTCCACATTATTCTAGTATAATAAATAATAATAATAATAAATTCATGGGGTTGTTGGCATTGGACAAGAGACCAATAGGCCTAGGCTCATTAAAAAAAATGGCTACAATAGAGAAGACGTTCATACATCGCGACTGAGAGAATGTGCTTATCGGGCCTAGTAGTTATAATGCGCGCTGTGAAGAGAGGCTGTGGCAGCCTGGCCAAATGGGGAGGCTACTGCTATCCTGGAAAATACGGAGCTTGTGTATAGTTCTACGACTCACGGTATAATGACAAATTTAAGACAGGGTACAAAACACAATACACAAAAACAATATATAACTACACTATACTACAAGCTAAACAAATAGACCCTGGGTGGCTAGTGGCTCACCCTGCTACCCAGGGTCGTTTCCAGGTTCAGTTCACTATACAATTTTATTTTTATATTACGTTATATGACTAAAGGCTAAAGATCTATTATGGCTACCATTTCAACAAAAAGAGGCAAATGGATGGGGCATATTCTGAGACACGAAGGGCTCCTCAAGAACATAATTGAGGGTATGGTTGAAGGCACCAACTCAAGGGGACGACAGAGGAAGGAGTACCTAGAGGATGTCATGAAGGACCTAGGGTGCGACACCTACAAAGTACTGAAAAGGACCGCACAAAACAGACAAGAGTGGAGGAGAAAAATACAACATTCGCTGCAAACTAATCCCTAGATTAGTCAAGACATGTAGAGTAGTGGTACGGACTCTGACTTTCACCCGAAAGGTTGTTGGTTCGAGTCCTACACTTCCTACATTTTCTGGCCATGCTTCGGAGGGCATGTAAAGCATGCGGTCCTGGGCCTTCCTAGTTGAGTGTAAGAGAGGGCGTTATAGCCCTAACTCCGCTAGGTTGGCCTAGTAATAGAACAAAAAAGTCTTTATTTATTTATTTAGATTGCAACTCAAGAAGAAAATATGGCTGTAACATGCGCCTTAACTGTTTCAGGAGTACTTCTCTCACAAAAACCATTTACTGGGGGAGTACGGGACATGTCTGAACAACATTGACGCCGTGTACCAGGTGGACGGGGACAAAACGCGCCGACTGCACCCCAACTCTCCCGTGCCCCGCCATGTCAGAGCGCTGCAGCTCGTATGCAAAAACATGCGAGTTTTCTACTACAGCTTCGAGCATTGTTCCTGCGATCACTGGAACAATGTGGCCAAGACTATTCTCCATCATGCCTTTCCAGGTCGCCATTCTTTGCTCTTTGCTTACGAGTTCAGGTGAGAACTAATGATTAAACACATCCCGGGGCTGTACACCGTTATCAATATGGTGGCCTGCACAAGATAAGTACAGAGTTCTGACCGGGTCCAGGTATCAGTTCTGCTATGCTGCAATGTGTAAGACTTTGATATTTTTTACACTGGTACTTATCTCTGATAGTTGGCTTATGGTTAACGGGAGCCCCATAAGGGATATTATTGCTCCCACCTTTCCAGTTAGTATATTTCTGTCACGGGGCTGTAGATCGTTATCAATATGGCGGGGAGATGGGATAAGTACGCAATTTTTCTGGGTGAATAGTCTGCACAAGCTATGTACAGAGTTTTGACCGGGTCCAGGTATCCGTTCTGCTATGCTGCAATGTGTAAGACTTTGATATTTTTTACACTGGTACTTATCTCTGATAGCTGGCTTATGGTTAACGGGAGGGATATTATAGCTCCCGCCGTTCCAGTTAATATATTTCTATGACTAAACACCGTTGCTGGGTTTCTCATCATCATCATAAATAACTAAATAATGACTACTTGTTTTAAATTACTAAGCCAACCTAAGCTAAGTTAGGGCTATAAAGCCCACTCTTACACTCAACTTGGAAGGCCTGGGACTGCCTGCTTTACATGCCCTCCGAAGCGTGCCCAGAAAATGTATCAAAGTGTGGGGCTTGAACCAACAACCTTTCGGGTGAATGTTGGAGTCTGTACCACTACTCTACATTTCGTGACTGATTTGCTCTTAATGTGTATGCGTCTAGTCTATTTGTGTATATTATACAATGTTTTCCAGTGAAACTGCGACAGCTGACGATGTAATTGAGGACGTGGTCATGTTCGACGACAAAGAAGATTGGTTGCATGAATTGAAACGAAATTACCCGGAGAATATGAAGAGTTGGCAATTCACAGAGGTCAACCGTCGGCACACGTTCACACGGTTCCTTCCCGAGTGGGTCATCGTACCCAAATCGATCGTGGACAGTGACCTTCAGACTGTCTCCAATGCCTTCCGCTATAATAGGTTACCCACGTGGACATGGTCGTATAGAAATGGCGCAGCGCTCGTGCGATTAGCCCTACTGCTGCCTGGAGTCATCGATAGGTAATGCCCGAATATCCTATGCACAGTGGCGTAGCCAGTTTTTTTTTTTTTGGGGGGGGGGGTCCAGTTTTCATGCAACATCAATTCATAAAGTTTGCCCGTATACGATAGGTTTTCGAATGGGGTGGTGTTTCATTTGGCGCTCCCCCCCTCCCCGCATTTTCGTAAAATAGAAGAAAAATAGGAAAGACGTACGCATTTTCTAATTAGGGGCATGATCTTAATTTCCCCACCCGAGGGGTCGGGGTGCTGAAGGGGGGCCCGGGGGCTTCCCCCAGCGAAGGTTTTTTGAAAAAAATATGCCTGAAATTGTGGAGTTTTACACATTTTGATGTATATACGTCTTGTAACCTATTCTAATAATGTTTAGGTTTTACAGCCGAAGAATAGTAGACCTACTGCAAGAAAGGGGGGCCCGGGGGTCTCCCCCGGGGGAATTATTGTGAAAAAGAATAGGCCCAAAATAGTGGAATTTACGCGCTTTGGAAGCAGTAATGCTCATATTTTACATGTGAAGAATATTCCAGCTAACAAGAAGGGCCCGGGGGCTGCCGTGGGGAATGTTTTTTTAAAAGATAGGCCTTAAATAGTTTATTGGCAAAAAAAAGTTGATTTTGCAGACGATAACATTATTAACAAAACTGGAAACAGGTGGACCGTGGAGACTTTTTTTTGAAATTTTTTCTGTTTTGCTAAATTTGGGGGGGGGTCCGGACCCCGCTGACCCCCCCCCCTTGGCTACGCCACTGCCTGTGCCTGTGCGTGTTTTACGTCTTGAAATGAAATTGATATGAAACACTGGAGCACATACTCCTGCAGTGCTCGACCCCATGCACACAACGAGACTAACTACGCGTTCAGGTTGGACACAATGAGGGCGGACATCAAAAGATCCTGCGCTCGCCGAGCCTGTGGACACTAGCATCAAGGGCATATCTGAGACATCAGCCCGTCGGCACCACCTGAGCTGGAAGCCCTGTACTAAGAAGTAAGTAAGTAAGTTTTACGTCTTACTTCTTAGTACATGGCTTCCAGCTCACTTGATGCTGACTCAGCTGTATCAGGAAAACACCCTTGCTGCTAGTGCTCACATTTTTGGAACCTTGTGCAGTCCGCCTGCCTGCAAACAGATCGTGTAATATGTCCCGTTGTGCGCATGGGGATTGGTAGGAAAAAGAAGTATTCCTATACATTTCGGTATATGGTAAGTGGCCGTCTCGTTCACATGGGGTTAATGAGCCCCCAGGCAAACATTGTAATGGAATAGCGCGACAATGCGACAATGTGTGCAGCAAAAACGATGTTATGCTATTGGAAAGGTATGTGGTTGGACTGCCTTCGCATACCAGCCATTACTGAGTCCGTTTGACTTTGATAAGTTTGATACTGCGTGACCAGTAAAGAGCTACCGAAATATCGATCATGGTGTTATCGTTGATGAAAGAGAGAGACAAGGAGATAGAGAGGAAGGGGCGATGGAGGGGAAGAAGAAAACTTACATAACTTTAGCTAACGCATATCCTTGGCACGGAGGCCATTTGAAGCAGTAGATGGCGGAGAAAGACGCTGTTGGGGGTCGGCTCTGTTAGGGATGTTCCCTCTGACGTCGGCCAAGTCCGAGCAGGCGTTGAGGTGGCGGGCTTCCATCACCCCGGCGTTGCAGAGCCAAGGGCGAATCCAGTGGAAAATGTAAGGGGGGGGGGGGGTCACAAGTTGTATGTAAGTTTAAAAGGTAATTTTGAAAAGTTTTTTTACCATCTTATGTAGCCTATTTACTTATTTAAAGGGGGTCGTGACCCCTTCGTGGATCCGCCAGAGTGGGCAGGTGGATGATGCGTAGGTGTAGTTACTAGTTGGTGCCAATGCGACTGCAGATAGTCGTGTCCGGTCAAAGTTCCAAAAGCCGCCACTGATAGGTTTGCTGCAAACCAATTGATAGATTGACATTTTAATTTTGAGTTTGATGGTGCTTAGGCTGGTAGTAGGAGAAGAACGCAAAGTACCTAACAAGAAGGAAATGATTGTCATATAGAAGAACCAGTAGAATCCGGGATGATGGGCCGTGGTAGAAATGAAAGCGAACTTACAAACGTTTCGTCAATATCTGCGGTCGACATCTTCAGTGGAACTGCGTAGACTTCTAAGATTTTATCTAGGAGGCTCAGCTGCAACTCACGAGTTGCTGCTGAGTGTTCAGTTCCTCTGAAGATGTCGACCGCAGATGTTGGCGAAACGTTTGGAAGTTCGCTTTCATTTCGACCACGGCCCATCAGCCCGGGTTCTACTGGTTCTTCAATGGACTCCGGCCGTGAAAGGCTTTGCTGTTAGATTGTGATATATTTTTACTTCTTTTTCAGGACCCAAGAAAATAGAATATTAGAGAAAATTAGAGCGTCCCATCCTTCAGTTACTCCGCCTGAAATAATTGAATTAGAGAAATTTCTTCCTTCTGTAAAGGAAATCAATACTAGTTTTTTGAAGCTACGAGAACTTTGTATACCTGGTAAGTAATGATAATAATAATAATAATAAGAATAATAATAATAATAATAAATAAATATTGGCTTTTTTGTCCGTTTTGGGTCCGTGTGAATATTCGCCAACGCCTGTGCGCAAGAAGGATAAGTTTTAAGAACGATTAAATTATGGTGTATTATTTATTTTATTTATTAACTTATTCTTGAAGTTAAAAATGTAAACAAAACAATTGTGTTATATGAATTGAGAGTCCATTGACACCTCGAAGGGGGTTTACTTTTGTTTTCAGATGCTAAGAAGCTAAAAGAGCAAGATAACAAGTTTTACGCATTCCTAGACAACTCAAAGTGGCTGTCTTATGTGTCTGCATGTCTTAGGATAGCTGTTAAATCCGTCGAGTGTATACAGCGCGGCGTCACTGTTGTCCTTCAAGGTAATAGGCGAGAAATAAAAGATATAAAGAAATCTAATAATCACTATAATACATTGATTTCATCCCACAATATTATCGCAATAAGGAAGTATTTAAAGTATTATTGTCTGAAACTAAATTAGAGAAAAGAAGATATGGAAAAACTTCCGAAACGGGGTTGAAACCAGTGTCTCCACTAGGGTAGTATGCTGATCCTTGCACCAAACCAGTAACTTGAATGTTACTTTTATAACCTTCCCGTAGGTGACTGCTGACTAGCTGAATGCTGAAAACTTACCTGTGGGTAGTATTTAGCCCAGGAACGATTACTCCAAAGTGGTGGGAACCCCCCCAAGATTGTTCCTCACCGTCATTTCATGATCTCTGAGGAAACTTCGGTCGCATACGATATCCTCTTCTTCTTTATATGCCTCTTCTAGCCGCGAAGATTGGCAATCATCAAGGCCATTTGAACCTTGGAGACTGCTGCTCTGAAAGAGAAGTTGTGCTCTTGCCAAACCACTGCCTCAGGTTGTTCAACCAGGGTGTTCATCTTCTGCCGGGAGCCCTCAGTCCTTCTATCTTCCCTTCGATTATTATACATGCATAAGGCGATACTTTTCGTTCGTCATGACATGGCCCGAGTATGTCAGTTTCTGTTTCTTAACCGTCAATGGCAACCCGGCTTCTGCATAAATTCGCGTCAGCATTAGGGACACAATCTCCATGATAATTATCCGCATTTGAAATGCACAGATTCCCCATATGCAGTATAATCAGCATGTAACGTTAAAATTAACGGCAGTCCGATCATGGCGATTTGGGATTATTGTAATACCGGGGTTTCTTCAATTGTTTTAAACAAATGAGTGCAAAATGCGGCGGAAATTCAAATTGATAAATGAATATTTTGGTGAGTTTTCAATTTTTTCTCCCTTAGATGTAGACACATTAATTAAAATTCTTATTATATTCTACCTGTACATTTGAATGTTTATTAGTATTTCCTTCAATTATTAAACAATGCAGCCATTCTTTTGTATTCTAATAATTTATTAATTGAATTTCCCGCGCATATTTTAACACCGTCACGTGACACCTACTACTGCGGCATTAAAAAATAAACCCGGTATTATATAATCCCAAATCGCCATTATTGGGCTGCTGTATCTGCAACTTCGATTGTTTCAGAGGGAGATGGACGAGACACAAGTGCGGTCATAGCGTCGTTAATCCAATTAATGATGGATCCATTGTGCCGAACCATTCGAGGATTTCAGTCTTTGATTCAAAAAGAATGGATCGCTCTGGGTCACCCCTTTTCTTCAAGACTGGGCCACGTACAAAATGCTGACAGTGACCATGAAAAGGTACCTATTCTTGTTGTTTCCAGCGATATGTTAAGTACAAACATTTTAATATATTTCTATAAAAATAAAAATTCAATATCATTTGCATTCTGCAATGAGAGGTCGGTGGAAACCCCGCCTAAATAGAGTGAAAAGGACATTGCTACCGATCTTCTGTGCTTACTTACTTGTTTCGTTTTGTCGTTGTATAATGTACTCTCTTTACTTGCAGTCGCCTGTATTCCTGCTATTTTTGGATTGCGTGTGGCAGATCCAAAATCAATTTCCAACAGCTTCTGAGTTCTCCGAAACGTATTTAACTACTCTCTATGACTCGTGTCATATCTCACTTTTCGAGACTTTCCTATTTGACTGCGAAAAGGAACGCCAAGACGCAGTTGTAAGTTTTTTTTGTCTACTGAAACTGTATCATATGATCATTGGATAGATGATGAATTTATCTATTTACGTTTTCAATGCGTTTGGAATACGATTATTCATGTTAACGTTTCCTTCCGTTATGTTGACTATGTACTGTATCGGACTTTTTATTTATTTTCGGACCTGGGTTAGACAGTAAAAGACTTTCAAGTCTCCCCTGTAAATATAAGACAATAGAGTATAGACAACACTTAAATCAGTCATTTTGTAACCAGCAAAAACGTACGGTTTCCGACGTCGTCATAAAATACCAAAATACACTGGAACAGTCCTAATTTAATATCTAATATTAAAAATAATTTTACCATATAAATAAAGGCTAACTTTAAGAATAAGAAGTTATTTGTTTTTCTTATTATTATTATGTTTTCCCATTTCGGGGGATAGGAGGGGGGCCACTGATTCTACCCTGTAATGGTGTACCTTTTGGTTTCAGGGAAATAGGGAATTGGGATTTCGAAAGTTCAGTGTTTGGAACTGGAAAAAACAATTTTCCGGTAGTGGGATTGCCTTATTCTATAACCCATTGTATATACTCGAAGAACTGCCTCTCGCACGATCATCTGCCCATGCTCGTCCTAGAATGCCTTCACCGGCTGTGATCATACCTAGATATGCTGTACCCTTCTTGGAACCGTGGGCGCAGTGTTATTACAGGTCAGTATATTATAATTTAAGACAAAGCTATCCGTAGATATTTACCATTTACGCTGGGTTACTCCAAAATCGGTTATTATGTAATTTTTATTTAATTAATGCGTATAATACGCTACTATAATGTGTAAAGCATTGCATTTATGGCATTATAAGCAAGCTCACAGACTTGTTCGGTTAGATAGCTGTGTAGCTGTGCTAACCTGTCTAACATTACGAATCATGTCAATACGAGCATATAAGTAGAGGATATACATCAACTGTTCTTGTGCGGGCTTGTGGTCCAGTGGTTAAGACGCCCCGGTTAGGCGTAGATCGTGGGTTCGAATCCCGCCAAGCCCAGTTTTTCTATGTCCTCTAATTTCGGTAATCAATGAGTAAGTTATGAAGATTTGGTGTCCACCTGTCGTAGATGTGAAATTTTCATTTTCAAACCCGGTGCCCCTGAGCAGTCTTTATGCAATTTGAATCGTTATTATTGATAATTAATATTTCCATGTACAGATGGCACCCTAACCTCGGGATTCGCGGAGGTGGTCGTCCTCTAGTAGATTCCATTCATCGGCGGCTGCGCAATGACATAAGCGAACTAGACAAAGCGTCCACAACTACCTTTGAAGACCTACAGCAAATGTCCTTAAGCAGTTATTGTATAGATAAAAGGAAGTCAATTTCTATTGATAGCTTACTTGATCAGTCGAAACCGCCAGATAATTTTTTTCCGTTTTGTAGTACTGTTTTGTCCACGTCTGCAGCAAATATTTTGGCTGACTCCAGTACTTTCTCAGAGTTCGACTCGCAGTCAGTTTTAAATTTAACCGACTAGAAAAGTATATTCGGAATTGGGTTGATTTGATGGTCTCGGGTATTGATTTAATAACAGACCTTAACCATAACCCTTCTGGGCGGCACCTTCTGGATTGGCTACTGCTTGTGGGTGTCTGCTAAGTTACAGACGAGTTAATATGATTTCATGTTTAATTTCATTTCTGTCGTTATGGATCGTCTTGATATTGTTCATACTTGTCCATGAGTTACTGACCGTGTTGATTGACGCTGCCTTTTTTGTATAGCGTTGCTTTATAGAGTTTTATGGCAGCTTTGAAAATAATTGCATGTTTTGATATTATGATAAGTGAGTTATTACCCTAAATGTAGCGACGGCTTTAGAGATTTCTTAGCTGCTAACTGGACAAGTTGTGGCCCTCGTCTTACGGCCCTTGGAAGGAAAACACAATAGAGTTCAAAGCAAACTAAAATTTTATTGTTGAAATGGATTATACTTTTCTACTTTAAAAAAGGGAAACTTTCAAATTTACACAACTTCTTTATTTAAAGAAAAAAATACAGATTTTTTAGCCTCTCAAAATTCACCATCATAAAAATGACGTCAGGCTTGAATAAATTCCTCCGAATGGCCGCCATCTGCCGAAGGAAGCTGCTAGCTGGACTTTGCATAGGGGCTAAGGTGGGTAATTTAAGGAATTCATGCAAACGTGACGTCGTCTTTAAAATGGCGCATATTTTGACCGGTTCGAAAATAGGTGTAATTTTTATTTATAATTAAATAAACTACAGTGTAACTCTTTTGATCCTGAAAGAGGAATTTTACAAGACCATAAAACAACACTATTTCCAGTTCTGGGTAAATGACTTCAATTCCAATACTTCTGGCTCCTTCTATAGGTCTATTTTACCTCGACCGCTTAAAAACGAATGGTCTGCTAATGTGTCTGGCCCAACTCACCGCATGTATTTATCTACCATCTCACGTCTGAGGACAAACCATGGACTCTCTGAGGCATATATCTATCATACCCTACGGGGCTCATACTCTCCTCTCTGTAGCCATTGCCTGGAAAGTGAAGGCACAATGCAGCATGTTATATTGGAATGCCCTGAATTCACCATAGCTAGAAACAAATTACTAGACCGCATCTTCCCCTTAATGACAGTCCTCCCTTTTAATTATGCCCACATGATCTCTAAAAGTGACTCCTACCAGGCTATATATGACTTTCTAAGGGAAGTCCACGTTGAATTTTAACCCCACCTACCCACCATGGCTGTATGTGAACCCACAATGCCAAAAAAAAAAAAAAAAAAAACTCTTTTGATATTTATGTAATTTTGGACTTTCCCCTATTTTCATGTGGAATAAGCCAATAAATAAATAACACTTTTCAAAAAGTTAGAACTCTTCCAGACACCCCACATTCCGTTTTTCGAGGAATACAACTCAATTTCTTCAATAGTTCCGAAAATTAGCCTACCCAAAAAAAATTCCGCTTTAGGTTCCAGCCTTCTCTGCGTATTTTTAAAGCCAGCGCTGCATATACATGTTCTAAACTTCCTCAGCTGAAATGGCCCCGTGTAGGCTAATGCTTTATAAAGGGACTTTAGCCAGAAATCAGCCATTTAGAAATTTTTCTGTAACTTATTATTTATTTATATTAATTACTTTTATTATTATTTATTAATTCTTTTTATTGATTATTAATTGTATTATTTTTTATTAATTAACTATTATTTTTAATTTTGTATGTATTGTAATATATACCAATTTTCCAAATTTATATTTTTCAAGCCACAGAGCCAATATTTTACTTAGGCTACCATACGTAATTAGTCGATTCCCTCGCAAACTTTGAATTTGTTACAATGAAAGTATTATACTTTTATATAGGAATAACCTGTATCAAGCTCTTAAACGGAATGTAAGTTTAAAGAAAGGCCTAAAGTTTTTTAAAATCAAATGTTCCTGAAAATTATGCAGGATAATGTAAATACTAGTTAGAAAATAATAAATTTTTACGAAATGCACGTAAAAGAAACGAAAGACATTTTGGCAGATGTTGGAAGTATCTAATCTTAATAGTCCGAAATTGTAGTTTTCTGCATGACGTGGGTGACATGGGTTACCTAATGAAAAATAAAGAACAATTTTGGCTAGGACTGTATTCCGCGGTGTGTTACAAAGAGTAAGGCGACTTCTACGATTGTATCTCAGAGCCAGAGTAGCCCAGTAATTACTACTGACCGTCTAAGATACAATCTTATAGCCTACGTAGTGCCACTGAAGATAACGATTGGCGTACTCCTTCAGTCCGAGCACAGCCCGTCAGCCCGGATTCTACAGCATCATCACCTTTTTCTGGCAGTGAAACCCTTTGTAATTGTATTCGCGATAAAGGCCATATTTGCGAAAATATCCACTCACAATCCGTTTCTGACTTTACTTTCCTAACCCTGGAATAAATATCATAATCCATGGAGCTGTGTTTAATTCGACAGCTTTTATTTGTTCAAATCTGAGGATGGTTCAGACATTTAATTTATGTTTAAGTCTGGAGAGCTGTTTGTCTGCCATAATTTACCTTATCCCAAACCACAGGAAATCTTCAATTTGTTCTCCAGATTTTAATTTCTGAGCGTACATTGCTGCTTAGTAATAAACGTAAGAAGAAAGAAAGAAAATTGTCTTTATTTTCCATGTGGGCGAATTTTGGGCCTTTCGGCCCACTCTTACAATTAACCCAAACGTAGGCTGCCGTATTCACACACTTTTCTTAGCTAAAAAACTTTTTCATTTATTTGACGACTCCGTTATCTGTAAGATTGTAGACATACTTTATACCAAATGAAGCGTGTAGAAGCCAAAGTATATAACTGTAACTTTTAAGATTTTAAGATAGCAGTACCGCCTGCACCATAACCTTCCTGAAACGCTGATCTATTTATGAGACTAATCAGTATAAAGGTAGCATGCTTAGTTCCTAAATAAAAAGCATTTGAACATCAGCACATCAATGAAAAAGGTGCAATTTTCTTAACCTTGAGCTTTTTACTTTGTCTCCATATGAATTTGACCGCAGTATAACAAGTTGACTTCTATACGCTTAAAATTGTTCTTTGTACAATGACATGAAACATAATTTATCGCCTTGCAATTTAGCCTAATATTTGAAATTGAAATTTAGATTGGAATTTAATTACAGTTACTTGTGTGCATTGCCTAGCCTACTAAATTCCTACTGATTTTAGATAGACAACTTCTTGGGCTATTCAGCCTATTTTTAAGGATTATTGTCGAATACCTGCCTTTATGCTGACTAGCCCTCTAATGTCTAGGCTGAGAAAAATATTTCTTATCTATTCATCCTTTTTTTTTACTGTTTCAGAGAAAAAGAAACTACAAATTATAAACGTTCTATGGCGAATTAACACTATTAACACTTTTTCGCAGACTGAAATGTCCGTGAATACTTGTGAGATAAAGGGAAGGCCTCATGGGGTACATGATTCAATTTTCATTTCTTCAATATTTACCTATGATTAGCCGGCTGCCTTACCAAGTTGAATCCAGCGGACCAGAGCAGGTTCAAAGATGCAGATAACTTGGTAGTGTGCACAGTACCGGTAGGGAAACATGGTAGGACTTGTCCTGGTCACCTCCGAACTAATCGTGTGACTTCACTGTGCTTCCCAAGTGGTTCGGAATCCACTATAATCAGGAGGTCCCCTGTCCTATGGGCCCGCACCGTGGCCTGGGACTATGTCCAACCACACTACTACTACCTATGATTGGTCAAAAATTGCCCTGTTTTGGTGGAGAACGGAAAAAGAGGGATACTCGACACAAAAGGAAAAAAATCCGCTTGGCCTGAGTCGATCCAACACTATTGAGTGGATACCTTATTGCCTTTATTATAGAAAATGCGGCTGCCAGACATGTTGCAACCACAACAGTAGTGGTGTAGAGGGCGTAAACTCATAATGCGACAGTCTCATTGGGGGTTGTTGATTGTACCACGGCGTTCTTTTGATACGATTTTAGTAAAATATGAGAACCGACTAACATTCAAATAATAACGAGGAAGTACTTTACTTTTTCGTGTCCAAGCGCTTCCAAAACTGGGCGAAATTCATAGCCGCCACATTGGCCTCCCACAGGTCTTCAGGTGTGCAGCGGTGGGGACAAAGGCTGCACAGGAACAGATGTTCTAAATCTTGGCGCTGGCCGGATGCGCAGAGGGTGTCATTTTCATCGAGCTGACCCCATCTAGCCCTGTTGGTCTTCGTACGGGCCGCACGAGGAAGTAATAGGCATAAGGTCTTCTCTGGATATATTCTAAAATGACGCAAGTGCTTCCAGGAAAGGGAAAAACTATTATTTATATTTAAAAAAAAGAACAGTACATGAATTCACCAGAAGATTCGGAGCAACAAGTTGTGCGAAGTGATAAGGTCAACCAATTGTATTAGTGAAGCAAGTTGAAGCTAGTTTTTTTTTTTTTACACAATAATTTAAATTTAGGTAAAGCCATTTTAAAAAATTGGCGGTTGAAATATGTCGCATACAAACAAAAGCAGACGAACATTAACTGTCGCAAATAGGCAAACTGCAAACTCAGCAAAGTAAAGTGTAAACAAACAAAAATGTCACGTCAACAGGAGGCTTCTGATGAAATTTTTGACGTAAGAAATTTATTTTACATTGGAAACTATCAGCAATGCATTAATGAAGCTCAAAAACTTAAGGTCAGTAATTTATAATATTAAATGTAGGTGTTTAGTAATCATTAGCGTCGTCGTCGTCGTCAAAACATCATTGGCCTAGGTCTAGCCATAGTTAGGCTACTGTTAATAGACCAGGATGGATGGGGAATAGTTGACTAGTAGCCGGGACAAATACAAATAATTACATCATTTGATGTACCGGTAGGCCTTTTTCAAGTAGCAACGAGATTGTTATTGTACTACCATATATGATAAATTCATATTCCAGTGATGTACGTTGATAAAAAAAACTTGCTGATGCTTCCTTGGCCTGAACAGAAAACTTAACATAACCTTAACCGTAACTTGCATTTTCGTCCATTAGTGGTATTGTATTCCGCAAGAATGAATTTTTCGCCGCAGGCATACTGGCACACCTTCCCGATGTCAACCAACACGGGCTACAAGTGATATGCTGAGCCAAGCTTACTATTGACACAAAGTAAAATATCAGGCTTAAGCGTGACATAGCCAAGTTCCAGTACGAGTCCTGAAGCACCCCCTAATTGTAGAACAGAATTTCTGATATATTTTCCTTCTGTATTAATAATAATAATTTAATAATATAGCAACTGTTGTTCAGTGCGACGTTACAATGTGTTTTTTTCAGTCCATATCGCAAGGCAGGGCCCTTGTGCGAATTATGCTATCTGGCGCTTGCACGAATAAATATGACATTCAATTTTAGGTTTCAAACGCGGATCTTAACATTGAAAAGAACATTTTCGTTTACCGCTCGTATATAGCTTTGCAAAAATATCGCATTGTAATAGATGAAATTAATGGCGAGTCGGATGCCAGGCTAAGGCCTCTGAGACTCCTTGCCGAGTACTTCACGGCTGGAAACAATAAAGAAGTGGTGGTCAGTAAGCTGGATGATATGCTTCTCAAAGATGTGGACGCTACAAACCAAACACTTTTCATCGTCGCTGGAATCATTTACGACAATGAACGCAACTTCGATTCCGCACTACGAATTCTTCATCAGGCTGACTTCTTAGAAGCGTAAGTCATTATCATCATGAGCCATAATCAGCTCTAGGTTCCCGGGTGTGATATGTGAGCCTCCTGTTTCTCTACTTCCAATGTTACTAGTCCCACTCTTCTGAGATCGTCCTCAATCTGGTTTCTCTATATTTTCCTATGTCTTCCTCTTCTTAGTGTTCCCTCTATTTCGTCTTCCAGCCATTTCCTCGCGCATCTGCTGTTCACCATTCTCACTACGTGTCCGAATCATTGCATTCTTCTTCTCGCTATCTTCCCCACTAATGTTTTTTCCACCCTGAACTCTTCTCAATTCTCACTTCATTTCTAATCTTATTTCTTATTGTCATTTGACGGGCTGAAGCGTAAGTAACGATAATATAATAATGAATCTTCCCGCTATAGCTATGGAGTTTATTTATGTTCACGTAGTTGATTGATTGATTGGTTGCAATATAATATTTATTGATACAAAAGGAAAAATACGTATTTTAGAAAAGTGAATTTGTTGAAATGAAGTATATATCGAGTCTTCTCACTTTGACTAGTCCAGTGGTAGTCTCTTACTACTCGGGTGAACCGGCTTCGAGTCGCGGTGGAAACAAGGCGAAGCTGAGAGAAATTAATTTATAAGATCCCTTTTGTCTGTTCGCGTCCACAGCCGTCCCTGGCGACGTAATTCAGAGAACAACCGTAGACTCACGGAAATATGAGGATACAGAAAAACTGGACTTGGCGGGCTATCCACGCCTAACCGGGGCGTCGTCGTAACCGCTGGACCACAATTCCCGACAAGAACAGTTGATCTTCTACTTATATGCTCTTATTGACATGATTCGTATTGCTAGACAGGTTAGCACAGCTACACAACTGTCTAACCTTAGACTCGACTGAATAATTAGCCCAGTGGTAGAATTAGCGCCTGCCTCCCAGGTGAACCGGGTTCTAGTTCCGATCTAGGGATTTTTTCTGTCAATACGTTGAACTGTGTTATGAGCGGCGTGAATCACCGAAGCGCTGCCTGGCCCTGCCTTGTTACCTTCTAATTTCTTCTTATCTTTTTTATTAGGTCGTCTTTGACTCTTCAGATCTTGCTTCAGCTGGATCGGACAGATCTAGCGAAAAAGGAAATGGCCGCGATGCAGGCGAAAGATGAAGATGCTACCGTAACGCAGCTGGCGCAAGCCTGGTTAAATATTGCACTGGTTAGTAGGCGGATTAAAAAAAAAATAAGAAGAAGAAACGCAGTACCCATGGGGTAAACTCGCGTCCGCGCTGTTCATCTGTTTGAGATTGAGATGAAAAACATTGGGCCGTAAGAGGCGCAATAAGTTTCATTCATTAACTTAGGCAGCTAATTACTTAACAGACATTGCCTCATTGGCAAATGTCGTAACACACACTATGCACCTCGTTTCACTAAGAAACTTGTAAGTTCGCGATATGAATACGAATTACTTAAAAAGTGGGTCAAACTTAACATGGCTCATATGGATCGTATTTGTTATAACAAGATAATGAAGAGTTTTGGATGTATTCTTTTTGCAGGGAGGCCCCAAAGTGGAAGATGCCTACTACATTTACCAAGAGATGATTGATAAGCACGGCTCGACGCCTTTACTTTTGAATGGACAAGCCACCTGTTACATCCACTTGGGGCGCTATGAGGAAGCTGATTCCGCTTTACAGGTTTGTTGTAATTCCTAGTCACAGTGGCGGAGTGTGGGGTAATTGCGAGTGTAACGCTTGTAAATATTTATTGCTTTCCAATTTATATATACGTAGTATAAGGAAAGCTTTGTGACGGTCCAAATTTTCGATTCCGAGATTTCAACGGATTTAAACGTCTTAAGGTCCCAGGAACCAAAAAAAGTGGTTTTTACGAAATGTCTGTCTGTCTGTTCGTTGATTTCCGGGCAAACTGCTCGGTCGATTTTGTTGAAATTCGCCATGTAGGTTTAAAAAAATCATACCTCGGGACAATTTTTTTTATTTGGGGCTAACTCAATTTGGGGGGTTTTATGTTCAAAAAACTCCAAAAAAACGCCTAAAAAAATTATTTCCCGAAAATGGCTCCAACGATTTCTTTTAAATTCGCATATATTGTAGTTGTTAATTAATGTTAAAAAAGTGCGGGGGGTCGCTTGCCCCTTGATAGTTTGCTTCGGGGGGTAAAAAAATAAAAATATGTAAATTTTAATGAAAAATGACTAAAAAATAATTTCTATCAATGATTTCTACCTTCAGGTATGTTTTAGGTGTTAAATTGAGTAACAAAACCAGACAGGTTGCTTCCCAGAAAAGTATTTCGTTTTGTAAAAAAAAATGTTTTTTTGAGAAAATGATGGAAAATTCACGCTCAAATGCATTGCGTGCCCTGCCAGTATTGGTGTGTGGTAATGTGTTGGTCTGACCTATTTTGAATTTGCCTCACCTCCAGTGACGTCAGGTGGACCCCCCCCCCCCCCCCGAGATATCGGAAATTTAACCATAGGAAAATTATTTACCATGAAATTACTCATTTTCTCTATCTACTAATTTTGATAAATTGGAAAGCATGTTCGAGTAAACTCGGACCGGTTCTTTAAGTTAAAAAAAAAGAAAACAAACATCATTTTGTGTAACATGTTCTGTCTTCCTAATAAGTAAACTACAGTGTCTGCAACTCTGCAACAGCAGCTCTGCACCCGATTTCTGCTATGTCTAACAGTCTCAATGACCACGTACTTGTTAAAGATTAAAGAGCTCCATTTGCTCTTAGTTGGTGACGACTTTTTTATTCGCCATTGCAATGTCTGTGTTTTTTTTGCCACAGGAATGCATCGCCAAGGATCCCAACAATGCGGATGCTCTCATCAACATGATTGTGCTGAGTCAGCATTTGGGGAAAGCTCCTGAATTTGCCAATCGGTATCTCATTCAGCTGCAGGAGAGTCATCAGAATCATCCATATGTAAAAGATTATAGCGCCAAGGAAGCTGAGTTTGATCGTCTCGCCGCCATTATTTGTGCTTCATAACTTTTGTCATGCTTAAAAATGCAAGCACCAAAGCTATTTATCGCCGCTACATTCTCATTTGGGTTAGTCACATTCTCATGGTAAAAGTCCGAAAAGTCAAATAGAAATATATCAAATCTTTCATACTTGTGTACGTAAGGAAGTCAATAAAAAATATGAACTAACAGATATCGGGGGTAGACTCAGGGTGGCCAATAGCTAATAGAAATTAAATAAGTGTAAAATACAATGGATGTTAATTATTTACTTCTTTATTACGATTTATACATGTGCATGTTCCAATTTGCCATAGGTATGTGAGTACCATGAGTGAGTTTCTTCAGTGACTTCGTGAAAGTGATCCATGACAAATAAGTAATTTAATTATAAATAAAATTGCTCTTAATTCCACAACATAAATCTTTAATAATGGCACCTGTTTCGGTGTAACACCATCTTCAGTCTCAGTCACCGAAACAGCTGTCATTATTAAAAATTTATGCTGTGGAATTAAGTGCAATTTTATTTATAATTATTTATATACCTCTAATGAGCCAATTCTTTAATAACATGCTTAGTTAATTAAATAAAAAGTATTAAATTTCGGCCTGCCACTTTCCTCTCTTAAAGCATACATAAGGTATAACAAAACTCGGATCAATGCGATTGTGTTTAATTTCTGAAAATAAATAGTAAATAGCATTTATTTTATTATGGTACTTTTATTTTTACGCCCTTTGTTATCCCAATTTTTTTCAATGCCTCAGTTGGGAATGACTCACTGATATCTGCATGTACAAAATTTCTTCACCTATCTAAAAAGGGAATTATATATTGTAGCGTAGGCTATATACTGCAGGTTGGCCAAGATTCAGTAGTTATTTGCCCTGATTATGGCAAAAATGTGAATATGTTCGGAAAAATAAAGAAATTATTAGGCCTACTATTATTATTATATTGGTGTATTAATAATTGTTTAATGTTTAATTTACTTTATTTTACTTCCTCTTACGCTCCTCCCCATAATAAATCCTAAATGAATAATCCTAGTTTGTGTATGAGGGAGAGGATTACTCTTTGGCCCGGGGCCCCAGATCCACTGGGCATTGGTCCCTTCAACGGCAAATTTTAAATTGAAGTCAATGACCCAATATGTTTAACGTGGTTGCATAATCATAAAGTTAAAGGCGTAGTTGGATGGGACTCCTCATTATACTGTTATATGTAGGCTATCTGATTCATAGACATAGTAAAACTATAGACTCATCGTAAACATTCGGATTGAAGCCTCGTGACTTCGGCTATTTCCGTAGCATAGGAGCAGATTGAGCCTTTTGTCATTTGATACCGTGGTAACATTTTATTTTTTATTAGATTATTTAAAGATTATTTACAACGGAAAATCATGGCAGGTAACCAGCAATATTTTTATGCAGAACTTGGAGTACTTTTAATTTATATTTTAAACAATATTTTAAGCAAAGTTTTCCCTACTTTTAGATAAAAATAATTTTTTTTAATAATGCAGATCTTTCAGTAGGCTACTTTCAATTTAAATTTTAAACAATATGTATAATAAATGTAAATAATAAATATAATTATATATGAAACAATAAAGAAAACATATAATAAAACTATTAAATTTGAATTTCCCACCTAAATGCACCTACGAGGGGGCGTGGTCGTGGCTTCAGTCCTCCATCAGCACAGCCGAAATACGACATGGTGGCTCCATAGTTTTATTAGCTCCATGATCTGATTGGACTCTTCAGTGGCCTCAATGAGTAAATTAATACTTGTGCTGAGTTACGATACGCCTCCGATCTCATGGCTCGTAGTGGCTCGCACAAGTAAAATGCAAGCACGCTACCACCGAAGCCGATGTATAATAAAATTACATAGAAAGGGCTGAAAGGCCGTAGCGTAAAATACAATGTTGAAACTTAATATAAAAATACACGTACATACTGTATGCACACCTACACACACACAATAATACAATCCGCTAATGCAGTACGGACATGAAGTGGTTTTAATGAATCCTAATGCCTGCCTAACTTATGCTAGGCCTATATTATTATCATCATTGTGACTATAATGATGGAATTGACGGATTTTTTTTTAATTTGTATTTTTCAGAAGAGTGAATTTTATTCAACAGCTAGTTTATAATTTCATATAATGCTGAAGTGAAACAGACAAGTCATGTTAAAATTAAATTTGGTGACAAAATTAATTTTCGGAGCATCAACACTTAAAGGGGGGTTTTCGCCTGTCCACGTACTGTATAGTCTTCATTGCCGGAAAACTCTCTCAATGGCAGCATTACAGACACAAACAGTAGTATCTACCCCACCAGTAAAATTCCCTTGTTTAGTTCATAAATTTACTGGCTCATTTATTTTTTACCCGGTCGGGCGCTAACGCCTTGAGCTCGGCAATTGTTTTTCCCTCTTGTTCCAGCGAGTTGTTCAATTCCTTCCTCGAGAGTTGTCCTCGGTAGGTCTTCTACCTTGTAGCCTTGCTTCCGCCAACCCCCTGGTGGTCCTATCCTCATTCATCCTTATTTGGACGTGGCCAAACCGTTGCAGCTGCTTTTTCTCCATTTTTCTCTTTATGGGATCCACTTACAGGTTTTTCCGGATTCGGTCCCACCTTCTTCGACCAGCAACCCGTCTTAGGCACTTCATCTGAGTCGCATTTATTTTACTCAGGTCCATATAGAGGAAAATGGGCTCCATTTACTCTCATTCTTTTTAATTTGTCTAATGGTCTTAAAAGCAGTATAGGTAGCCTACAGTTTGCAATGCATGTAGCACGAAAAAAACATTACAAATACAGTACAGTTGCTCCACCAGTATAGTGGATCAAAAACCAGTACGGTACTGGTCAAACCAGTCCTAATGGTCACTTTACTTTAATTGATTAGACTTCTGGCGTCGGCACTGCGTGATTTGTATAGCCAGGTAGCCTGCATTGGGACACACATAGGGCCTTGTGCTGACCGACCGTGTCTGCGTGGAGATCAAACAGTTCATGCAAGCTGTCGTGATACCCAGTCATGACCTACCCCCCTCTCACCCCCCTCCCCCCCCCCCCTCCCAACTCCATCGTCTGTTTTTGAAATTACTCCATGCTAGCAAGGCAAGTCAATAGGCCAAGCCCATGTAACAAGGGCTTATCTTATTAATGCAATAGCGTAACCGGAAAGGTTATCTATAGCCTCTGGAAGACTTTGCAGTGGCTCAAAATATCTCTCTATATAATGTGCATGGTTGTCGTTGCTAAGACAAAACCCGCTATCTGTATTTTTATTGATTCGACTATATTTATTGTCCTATAGTCCTTATATTGACAGCATGAAAGCTGAGTGCTAACTGCCAAGTCCCCCGCAGTTATAAAGAACCGGTCCGAGTTTACTCGAACATGCTTTCCAATTTATCAAAATTAGTAGATGAGAAATGAGTAATTTCATGGTAAATAATTTTCCTATGGTTAAATTTCCATATCTCGGGGGGGGGGGGGGGGGACCTGACGTCATCACTGACAGGACACGCAATGCATTTGAGCGTGAATTTTCCATCATTTTTTCAAAAAAACATTTTTTAGTACAATACGGTCGGTACCAAATACTTTTCTGGGAAAGCAACCTGTCTGATTTCCTTATTTAATTTAACACCTAAAACATACCTGAAGGTAGAAATCATCGATAGAAAGGTTTCGCAGAAAAATCATTTTTTAGTAATTTTTCATTAAAATTTAGTTATTTTTATTTTTTTACCCCCAGAAGCAAACTATCAAGGGGCAAGCGACCCCCCGCATTTTATCAACATTAATAACAAATACAATATATGTGAATTTAAAAGAAATCGTTGGAGTCGTTTTTGAGAAATAATTTTTTTTAGACGTTTTTTTTTAGTTTTTTGAGAATAAAACCCCTTCAAATGAACTTAACCCCAAATAAAAAAAAATTGTCCCGAGGTATGATTTTTGTGAACCTACATGCCGAATTTCATCAAAATCGACCGAGTAGTTTGCCCCGAAATCGACGCACAGACAGACAGACAGACATTTCGTAAAAACCTCTTTTTTGGGTTCCTGGGACCTCAAAACGTGTAAATCCGTTGAAATCTCGGAATCGAAAATTTTTACCGTCACAAGGCTTTCCTTATACGACGTATAAATTGGAAAGCAAAAATAGTCTGCCCTATTATGGCGATGTGGGATTAATGGGAAATGCGGGAAATTCAAATTGATAAATTAATCCTCGGCTATATTTTTATTGAGTTTTCAATTTTTTCTTCCTTAGATGTAAACACATTAATTAAAATTCTTATTACTATATATTTCAAAAGTCTAACGGTTTTAATGTTAATAAGTACGCCTGTCGTGTCGCTGACCCCAAACCGGGATAAAGCGAAGAAAAAGAAGAAGAAGAAGAAGAAGTACCTACGTATTTCTTTCAATTATAAAACAATGCAGCCATTCTCTTGTAGGCAATTGCAATAATTTATTAATTTGAATTTCCCGCGCCTACCTATTTTAATAAACATAATAGTCTCCTTAGTAACTTTGTAAAACTTGCTGTCACTCATTGTTAAAATTTACTTCGTATAGTCTTACAATAAAATTAAATTAAAAACACAACCGGTTTCGGCTCACGCCATCGTCAAGTGCGATTGAAAAAAGGTAAACAAAATTAAGGTATGCAAGCTAAAACAAAATAAAATAAAACTCATTGTCAGGATAATACACAGCATCGCATAAAGTAAATAATTTAAATTGAACAATTAAACATTAACCAATGGAAGTGCCAACAAGGGGGAACTACTTAAAAAGGTTATGTCATTAAGTAACGTTTTGTTTTTAACCATAGCTTCCCTAATCTCAATGGTTTCTAAATTATCAAGAAGTTTCCCCTTGTTGGCTACATGTAAGATCTTAAAATTATCGAAATCACAGGCATGGTTGTGGGTGTTTATATGTTGGGCTAAGGCGGACTGAGTGTCGGGTTTTCCTACCCCCCCCCCCCCCCGTCTATGCTCCGCTATTCTTTCTTTAAACCCTAAGCTCTCCCAGTTTGTCCAATATATAAACTACCACAATCATTACAGTCTAGTTGATGGCGTGAGCCGAAACCGGTTGTGTTTTTAATTTAATTTTATTGTAAGACTATACGAAGTAAATTTTAACAATGAGTACCTATTTTAACACCATCACATGACACCTTACTAATGTGACATGAAAAAGTACCCCGTTCTTATACTAACCCCGGTGTTACGTTAATCCCAAATCGCCATAATAGGGCTGCAGCCTGTCTCTACTCTGTACAAAGGTCCTCTCCCTTTATCACTGCTCTATTTGAGATGTGGTAAGGTGCCCATTCCACATACGTACAATGTCAATGAAAATTATGAAATTGAAGGGCATTTCAATTTTACTCTATGCCATTGTTAAAATTGATCAATGATCAATTGATAAAAGAGTAAAATCACAAACAATGAAACAAACAATCTAAAATTACAAAATGGCGTCATGTGAGATGACAAGTAGGCCTACAACTATTTTAATTGATTTCTCTAAAAAGAAAGCATTTCTGTATAAAAATTATAATAAGGATTAAATAATAAGGCGACGAAGAAAACAAATACAATTTCAAGAAACAAATTTCAAAAATTTGGCGCATACGCTTCAATTGAAAATTGTCAATTTTTGAAAAACATATGGAATGGCCCCCATCAATGAGAAATTGAAATGTCCTTCAATGTCATAATTTTCATTGACGTTGTACGTATGTGGAATGGGCGCCTTAACAACATGGCGGCGTGCAGCCGCGTTTTCCCTTACCGTGATGTTGGATTTGGGTGCACCCAGGTCAGAAATAGCCTATATAAAATTAATGCTCTGAAGAATATTTGAACAACGACCATTGTTCCTTCTCCAATGCCAACGACCCCATGAATTTCGGATGTATTATTTCCGTATGAATTTTGCGCCATTATTGGCTAACTGGTATACACGTACTCGATGTAAGTAAGTAAAGTAAAGTAAATAATATATTACAGTTTTTTCATATACAGTTTTCAATGTCTACCCCAGTACCTACTAAGTACTCAAAGAGACTTACATCGCTCGGGCAATTTCAAGTTTCTATTTATTTTATAGATTAGGCCTAATAATTTGAGAACAATTTCTTTAACAGTCAAATAAAAATGTCAATTCCTTCACCGGCTACAAGCGTTAATGGACAAACTGTGACAAGTTTACCACAGTGTAACATTACTTATGGCGCCCATTCCATTGACCGGCTAGGGCTATTTCCAACATCCAACGGTGACGTGGTAGCAGACATTCAAGACTTAGGTAGCGTTTCCATCGACCTCGCATTGCAGAATGCAAATGACATTGAGGGAAATTAGAATTTTTCTTTTTATAGAAATCTATTAAAATGTTTGTACTTAACATATCCCATGACGCCATTTTTTAATATTAGTTTATTTGTTTGTGATTTTACTGTATGATCATTGATCAATTTTAACTATGGCATAGAGGAAAATAAACATTTCCGTCAATTCTGCAATGCGAGGTCGGTGGAATCGCCACCTAAGTCTTAAATGTCTGCTACCACGTCACCGTTGTTGGAAATAGCCCTAGCCGGTCGAAACTAAAATTAAAAAATGGCGTCATGGGATATTTTAAGTACAAACATTTTAATAGATTTCTATAAAAAGAAAAATTCTAATTTCCGTCAATGTCATTTGCATTCTGCAATGCGAGGTCGGTGGAAACGCCACCAAGTCTTGAATGTCTGCTACCACGTCACCGTTTTTGTAAATAGCCCTAGCCGGTCGATGGAATGGGCACCATAAACAAGTACGGTACAAATACGAGTCAAAGTATACCGTACGAGTACTCTGAACATTTATCAAATTTTAATCTTAAGAATGCCGTTCTTCATGGCAGAAACTATACTTTTTCGAGGGGGAACGGGGGTGTATAATTTTCAAAAAAATGTAAAAAAAGGACGTTTTTCATGGACGCACGCAGCTTTTAAATTAGAGACATGACCTTAATGTCCCTTGCACGGTGCCCGAGCAATCAAGGCTCGGGGGTTACCCGTTTTTTTCTGTTGAAAGAATAGGCCTGAAATAATGGAGTTTTTCACATTTTGATAGCAGTAACGTTTTGATGTTACAGCTGTGAAGAATATGAATGTATCTAAAGGGGGCCCGGGGCGGGGCTCTCTCTCCCCCCCCCCCCCGGGGAATTTTTATTGGTAAAACAGACCTGAAATATTGAGGGATTTAAACATTTCAATAGCAGTAGGTAACGTTTAGATTTGACAAGCGAAGACCATTAACTGCATATAGAAGGGGGCCCGGTGGTCTCCCTTGGGATTTTTAAAAATATGCAGTAGGGCCTAGGCCTGAAGTGGTGGGGGTTTATACAGTTTGAAAATGGTAACATCTTTGAGATTTCACAGGCGAAGAATAGGCTACCTATACTATACATGGAAGGGGGCGGGGGGTCTTCCCTGTGGGATTATTTTGTATTGAAAATTAGGCCTGGAATATTGGGGTTTTACGCTATTTCCTGCATTTTTCTATAATATTTTGCAGACGTTGACTTTATAATAACAAAACAGGGTCTTCACTGGGGATTTTTTAAAAATAAGTTTTGCAAAATATTGAGTTTCTACTTATACTTTATACTTTTTGAATTTTGATGAAGACATTTTGAGCTGTACTTCTATATGGCGCCGAATCATGGACATTGACTGATCGGGACCGGAAAATGCTTTCGGTTTTTGAAAATAAAATGCTCCGCAGGATCTTTGGAGGTACAGTCATCAACGGAGTCTGGTGAATCCGATGCAACGCCGAAATCCATCGGCTCTATAATGCCCGCTGCGTTATTGACGATCTTAGAGCAAAAAGGCTACAATGGATAGAACATGTGCACCGGATGCCGGACCATAGACCCCCAAAGGCCGTGTGGGAAGCAATCCCCCGCGGAAGAAGACCAAGAAGAAGACCTAGGCGAAGATGGGTGGACCAGTTCCAGGAGGACCTTCTTTGAGTTGGCGTCGAGGCAGCAGATTGGACAGCGGCTGCTGAGGATCGACAAAGATGGAGGGAAGTTGTCAGAGCGGCCAAAAGTCCCCCTAGGCTGATCGCGCCTAATTAAGTCAGTCAAAAGTAAGTCATTTTGAGCTTGTTAATTCATGCGGCTGCAATTTCCTGACTCACTGACCACTCACTGTTTACAATGCACCCGTGGTACCGGTATTGTTTACATTGTACTACAGACGCACCTTACAGTACAATATTTAGATTTAGCTCTGCCCCCGCCCCTCTTATTGACAGTCATCACCTGGGTCTTCTGCACTTCAGTTGAGATGTTCGCATTTCTGGCTGCTACACTTATCTTATGTAATAACGACTGCAGTTGTTCTTCTGATGAAACAACCAGCACAGTGTCATCTGCATAACGCAGATTGTTGACTAGTGCGTAAATACAAAGAGCTAACAATAGGATTAAGTAAAGCTCTGAGGCAAAGAAAAGCCAGAAAGTGAAAGGAGAGAACAAATTACAAGTGCTCTCACCCCCAGGCAAAAAGAGCAGCATTGAAATGGGGGGCAAAGGGGGGTCAGCAGGTTGCGGGGGGAACCGCTAGAGGGCAACACCAGTTCCATGTAGTGGCCGTACCTATAATCGATGCATAGCAGAGGAGTGGCGTCGACGGTAGCCCCATCGACCCCAATTAGTTCCAATTTCCACCGCTGCACGTTCGTCAGCAGAGCGCTAGAGGCAGCGGGCTCGCTCGGCCAGGGAAATGTATTGATTCAACGCGATGCCGTATTTAGTACCTTTTTCGTTTAAAATTAGTGTCCTTTTTGTAGTTTAGTTGTTTTAGTTGGGGGTTTTTGTGTGAATCAGTTTATACATTTGACTACTGGCGCGCTGACTGCTGACGTCATGGTGTCCTGAGCGTGAACGGGCTCAGGAAAATTCTCGACTCCAGGTTTCGATTTCGTCGCCATTTGCAATACACCCCTTGAATTTTGTAACCCTGTTAGGTAAGTGACTCTGCAGTATTTGGTTCTGTTTTGTCATGCTTCACAAGAGCTCCCCCCTGCTTTTAGCCTCCCGCTAAAACTGCGTCTCCTTGCTAGACCTCTCACCTTCCTATGTCAACCAATCACCACCGAGTTTCCTCTACTGCAATGTTTTCCTCCTTGTGCATTAATACGCTTAATGTCCAAGACATAGCTTAGCTGCGGGGTAGTCTCCTTGCTAGACCTGTCACCTTCCTAAAGCAACCATTCATCACTAAGGTTCCTCTACATGCAGTAATGTTTTCCTCCTTATCCCTTAATATGCTCAATGTACAAAGCATAACTTAGCTTGAGGGCAGTCTCCTTGCTAGGCCTCTCACCTTTCGACGCCAACCATTCACCACCGAGTTTCCTCTACCCTCTACCGTAATGTTTTCCTCCTTATCCCTTAATATGCTCAATGTACAAGCATAGCTTAGCTGTGGGGTAGTCTCCTTGCTAGACCTGTCACCTTCCTAAAGCAACCATTCATCACTAAGGTTCCTCTACATGCAGTAATGTTTTCCTCCTTATCCCTTAATATGCCCAATGTACAAGCATAGCTTAGCTTGAGGGCAGTCTCCTTGCTAGGCCTCTCACCTTTCGACGCCAACCATTCACTACCGAGTTTCCTCTACCCTCTACCGTAATGTTTTCCTCCTTATCCCTTAATATGCTCAATGTACAAGCATAGCTTAGCTGCAAGGCAGTCTCCTTGCTAGAACAGTTCACCACCGATTTTCCTCTAGTGTTTTCCTCCCTGTCACATGCTTACTATGCATGGCACAGAAGGCAGCTCGTTATTATAGCGTATAAGTCTATTGCAATCTTTTCTTAACGGATGTCTTCTTGCCAGACCTCTCACCTTCCTAAGGCAACCATTAACCGCAGAGTATCCTCTACCGTAATGTTTTCCTCCTTATCCCTTAATATGTCGACTATGCAAGTATCTAGCCTATGTAACTTAGGTCTGTCAAAATCTTACCTTCAAGGCTGTCCCCTTAGTAGACCTATCACCTCCCACCAGTCCATGTCCATGTCTCTTGCTACCCTTATTGCGTAATGCTTTGTAGGTAGCTAAGCTACAGGACTGTCCCATTGCTAGATTTGCCATCTTCCAATACGCCAAATGTTCACCGCAAACGTTCGTCTTGGACCCTGTCTCTTAATATACTTACTGTACAAGGCATCGAAGCTATATATGTAGGTCTATTAAATCTTAGCTATTTATAAGCTAGTGGTATCTCCTTGCTAGACCTCCATCAGACATTCATTCACCAGTAAGTTTCTTCTAGTGTTCTACTCCTAGTCCTTTGATACCATTATTGGGTGAAGCATAGTAGCCTAGGTAGCTGATGTAGCGTAGGTATGTCAAAATCTGAGCCACAGAGCTGTCTCCTTGCTAGGCCTGTCTCCTTTCACCACCTATTTTCCCCAAGTATTTCCCCCCTTGTTCTTTGCTACCCTTGTTGTTTATTTTTCTGCGGAAGTGGAGAATCTGCCATCAGACACCCGTGCTTATTACGTGCAAGACAGGTAGCAGATCGCGTATGTAACGCAGGTTTGGAAAACCTTGCAATACCTATAGGCAAGGGTTGTCTCTACTAGGCTGCCTGTCACCTGCCTGCGCCACCCGTTCACCAGCAAGTTCAGGTGTAGTCCTCCCTGTCCTCCGATACCCTTAGTGCGTAAAGCACAGCAGGTAGCTTATGAAGTGAAGGTCTGTCAAAATCTGAGCTACAGGGCTGTCTCCTTGCTAAGCCTGTCACCTTCTTACGCCAACCGTTCACCTCAAATTTTCCTCTCGCGTTTTCTCCCTGTCCCTTAATGCACTTACTGTACAAGGTATGGACGGTATAGGTAGGCAGCTTGCTTGTGTTGGTCCAGGTCTGTCAAAATCTTAGCTACAGGGCGTCTCTTTGCTATAGGCCTGCCACCTTCCTACGCCAACCATTCACCACCAATTTTCCTCTCGCGTTTTCCTCCCAGTCCCTTAATATGTTGACTAAGCAAGTATCTAGCCTATGTAGCTTAAGTCTGTCAAAATCTTAGCAACAGGGCTGTCTCCTTAGTATAGACCTATCTCACCTATCACCTCTCACCATTCACGAGTCAGTTTCTGTGGTGTTTTCCTACCTGTCTTTTCCTTACACTTGCTGTGCAAGGTGTGGTAGGAAGGCAGCTTGCTTGTGTTGTCCAGGTCTGTCAAAATCTTAGCTACAGGGCCGTCTGTAGAGGGCTCAACACGGGAAATCCTTTGGGTCTGCTTCTCGTCCGATTTGATCTCAACTGATTTGTTTGTAAATTACTTTATTGTCGTTCAATCTAATATTCATTCATTCGTTCATTCATTTGTTAAATCATATTTATTCAGTCTCCTTGCCAGGCCTGACACCTTCTAGCGCCACAGATCACCACAGAGCTTTTTCTTGTTTTTCTCCCTGCCCCTTGATATGCTTACTGCTGATCTGCTTGACATATAGAAGGTGGCTTGATTCTGTAACGCATGTTTGAAAAAAACTGTATATACAATAGCTATCTATTTGCTAGGGCTGTCTCCTCACTGGGCCTGTTATTTTGCTATACGTTAACCGTTAACCGATTTTTCTCCCTGCCCTTTGATACCCTTATACCCACTATTCTTTACTTATTTACACTAATGCAATATTTTGACTGGTTCTACTTTGTATTGCAATTATTGGCTGCACTTTACTTCCACGTGCTAAAGAACCGGTCCGAGTTTACTCGAACATGCCTTCCAATTTATCAAAAATAGTAGATAGAGAAAATGAGTAATTTCATGGTAAATAATTTTCCTATGGTTAAATTTCCGATATCTCGGGGGGGGGGGGGGGGGGGAGGGTGTCCACCTAACGTCAATGGAGGTGAGGTAAATTCTAGATAGGTCAGACCAACACATTACCACGCAGCAATACTGGCAGGGCACGCAATGCATTTGAGCGTGAATTTTATATAATTAAAAAAAAAAAAAAAACATTTTTTTGTACAAAACCAAATACTTTTCTGGGAATGCAACCTGTCCGGTTTCGTTACTCAATTTAACACCTAAAACATGCCTGAAGGTAGAAATCATCGATAGAAAGGTTTCGCAGAAAAATTATTTTTTAGTCATTTTCATTAAAATTTAGTTATTTTTATTTTTTTACCCCCAGAAGCAAACTATCAAGGGACAAGTGACCCCCCGCATTTTATCAATATTAACGACTACAACATATGTGAATTTAAAAGAAATCGTTGGAGCCGTTTTGGAGTAATAAATTATTTAGACGTTTTTTTGGATTTTTTTGAGAATAAACCCCCGAAATTGAGTTGACCCAAAATAAAACAAATGGTCCCGAGGCATGATTTCTGTAAACCTACTTGCCAAATTTCATCAAAATCGACCGAGTAGTTTGCCCGGAAATCGACGCACAGACAGATAGACATACAGACAGACAGACAGACAGACAGACAGTAGACAGAGCGACAGACAGAGCGACAGACAAACATTTCATAAAAACCACTTTTTCTGGTTCCTGGGACCTCAAAACGCGTAAATCCGTAGAAATCTCGGAATCGAAAATTTCGACCATCACAAAGCTTTCCTTATACTACGTATAAATTGGAAAGCAAAAAGCGCACCTATAGTGAGAGATCCTAATAATTTACGTTGCTTAACATACTTTATGTATTCTACTATTTGGGAAATAAATGATTATTATTATTGTGCAAAGCATAGTTTGTACAATAGCTTATGTTACGTAGGTCTGTTGAATTCTTACTAGTTATAGGGCAAATGCCATTACGCACGCACGGCAGTACTGTATATCACAAGAGGCACCGGGGCGTTGCGTGTTTTTTGGAATCGAGGTTGCAGCTATCTTTCAAGGTTCACGTTCAATTAGCCCATTCGCCCTAATCACGAATATTATTAGTGACACTACTGCTGCAGAATCTATTTTAACATATACTAGTTCGAACGTGGCAGTGGTTAGTTAAGATCTCATCCCTCGCCCGGAAGGTTGTTGTTTTGGGTCCAACACTTGCCACGTTTTTTTTATATTAAATCAAATTTTAAACGACTAACTTTTCATTTCTAATTATATATTAAATATTAATTTTTCTACATTAATAATTATATATAATTAAATCAAAATCATTCGAGATAGATGGTTGAAATGGTTGGGATTTCTAAACAACCTTTTCCTAGAGGAGTTCGTTGGCAAGGTTAGGAGCTTGCTTGTATACGTCTTGTCCGAGTCTATGGTGCCCATTCCATTGACCGGCTAGGGCTATTTCCAACAACGGTGACGTGGTAGCAGACATTCAAGACTTAGCTAGCGTTTCCACCGACCTCGCATTGCAGAATTGACGGAAATGTTTATTTTCCTCTATGCCATAGTTAAAATTGATCAATGATCATACAGTAAAATCACAAACAAAAAAACTAATATTAAAAAATGGCGTCATGGGATATGTTAAGTACAAACATTTTAATAGATATCTATAAAAAGAAAAATTCTAATTTCCGCCAATGTCATTTGCATTCTGCAATGCGAGGTCTGTGGAAACGCTACCTAAGTCTTGAATGTCTGCTACCACCGTTGTTGGAAATAGCCCTAGCCGGTCAATGGAATGGGCGCCTATACATCATGTGTTTGGTGACCGGTCGTAACCTGTCTCAGGTATCACCCACTGAGGCGACTGACGAGGTTACTCGGATTCTTTCATTACATTTTGTGGATGCAATTCATTTATTATATATAAAAAAGGTTTTTAGCCTATTATTAGCCTGTTTTCATAGGGTTACCTTGAAACACTATTTATTGCAATACTCGAATAAACTATTGTAGGCATATACTGCAATATTGTACTGTATATATTGCACATTTATGATATCGAATAAACTCTGATTTTCGTTACATTAAATTCTATTGCAACCAGGTTTGCCTCCATTTTATAGCCTAAGGTTTCACACAGTGTTGCTCGTGTTACACCTTCCTTTAGTCAGCCAGATAAGCTTACCATGAAAGGAAACTACATAGTTTTTTTCCCCAACCTGACCATTTCACATTATATCGATGGTAGAGACAAGATCTAGTAAGCGTATTCTGTTTATAGCTGCCTCTCTTTGCACACAAAGAATATTTCATTTAGTCACACAAACAAAATGAAATACCTAATTAACCTTCAGGCATCGAACAATACGGTCAAGTGAGTGAGAGAGTGAGTGTCGTGAAGCCAGTAAGCGTCAATGTGAGCGGGTGATTGGGTGAGTGAATGAGAATATTGCAGTTTATTATATACAGGTGCGGATCTACGCGGGGAGGGGGGCTATGGAGGCTACAGCCCCCCCCCCCCCATTAGGGTCCTCAAAATGCGTAAAACCCCACTATTTCCGTCCTATTTTAAAAAAAAAAAATCGAAATTTAATCTTAGCCTCTTTGGTTTCATTCTAGATCCGCGCCTGATTATATATATATGTATATGTATATATATTATATATTTGCCCTATTATTCGCTGGGAAAATTCTTTTTTTTAAAGGCGATTTTATTCTTATTCCAACTATTAGTCTATTATTACAAAAGAAACAGCTAAACATAAATATTCCGGTAATTTTCAATTTTTAAGGCGGGTATTCCACTGGTCAATTTTACTTCATATTTGATTTTGTCATTGACGGAAAATCATCAATGTTGCATTATTTATGTTTACACCCCCTTCCACTTGTATTCAAAAATTGATCATTTTTGTTTTCAATTTTTTCCAAATTTGTAAGTCTGCCCGCCGTTTTTCTTTTAATTTCATAATCTACAAGAAATTTTATGATTTAAACTACGAAATAATTAACTTAGTTAGTTCTCAAAAAATTAATTTAAATTATTTATCATCTCTAGACGACGCCATTGTTGAATTTCAGTTTGTTATTGTTTGCAACGCGTGATTTTACTGTATGATAGGCCTAATTGATCAATTTTAACACGAGGAAATTAAAATGGAGAATGTCATAAAATAAAACAAAACTCTTAAATTAAATTTGAAGTAAAATTGACCAGTGGAATGCCCGCCTGAGTAATCACCCAAATTAAATGTTAACATACTTAATGCAGCCCTGCTCAACATCCTGTCCCTATGGACTCTAAGACGGAGGAAGAGTTCCTATGTTACCTATAGGTTATGGCAAGAGACACTCGGATGGTCAAAGTAATCAAAATTCAGACCACCAAGGCCATGCCCAGGTTTTGATTTCGGGGGGGGGGGGGTCCAAATTTTTTTTAATCGTAATGTATTAATGAATTAATGGATAAATTCTCCAAACCATACAGATTTACATACAAAAATTTATTTGGGGGGGGGGGGGGGGTTCGGACCCCATGGACCACCCCCCTGGGCATGGCCATGCAGACCACCAATCATTCAAACTGCATTGCTTGTCTCGAGTATGCATAAAAATATTGCCATATTCAACAAACCTACTGTAGGCCTATGTGAAACGTATAATAATCAGTACAGCCTTAAAAGCAACGCATATTATACAATAGTACCTGCTTGCAGAAGGCAACGGGAAACCACTTCATTACAATTCATCATGACTACAATTGCCATGATGATCGCCAATCGTCTGATGCTTAAAGTCCCTGCAATACTGTTGACGATGGAATTTAAAAATATCCAATATATTATATATTGTATCTTGGTTGACTACGTACTAATAAAATGTTGGCTATAAACTGAAATTTTTGTGTCCTTTATTGGATAACAAAGTCACAGCCACAGGATTGGCGCATGGAATATAGTACGCCATTAAACCGTCTTAGGTGAAAGTTAGATTTAGTACCCCATTAAATTTTATTGACAATTTGTTCTCTGGAGTTGTTTGAGGCCTTTCTATTCCAAATTAGAGACAAATAGTCCCAATTAAGGTATAGAACAGCAGTGACGGATTTACACTTATTTGTCTATTCCAGTGGTTCCCAAACTTTTAAGAGGAAGAAAATGAGCACCCCAAAATTTGTTGTTTTTATTGACTTTTTATTTTTTTATTTAATTAACAAAGTAAGTCATTAAAAATTTGGCTCATGGAAGTTGTAGAAGACTACTTCATGCATCATAAAATAGGAAATGTTAAATTTTTGGTACCTTAGTTCTTCCATAAATACCAGAACAGACAGGACAGGACTAAATTTCGCGTATTCTGGGATTTTGGGAAGAACTACAAAACCGAAAAGTAGAACTACCCGATTATATGATTCACGAAGTAGTCTTCTACAACTTACATGAGCCAAATTATTAATAACTTGCTGAGTTAATTAAATAAAAAATGAGAAGTATTTTATTTTGGGGTGCCAATTTTCTACGTGACATATCCTCTTAAGGCTGCGGCCCACTTTTATAGAAGCCAATTGTTCCTACCCAGTTTACATGGAGAAATAAATCAATTTCAAAATTAATCGCTGCTTCTTTAATGCGACAAATGTGGCTGCATTTCACTGACAAGTTTGCTGTTGGAACGAATATTTTGCGACATAACCACTCTCAGCCCCACTTTTACTGGTAGTTTGTTTCGGCTCTTCAATTTCATGCGTCAAGGGCCGTTCACACAGGTATGATGTTGGAAATGGAATCAATATTTTATTATATTACCAATATTAGGCCACAAATGCCCTACCTTTCCAGAAATTAATAAATATTTCCTCCCGGGGTCCTATGGCCTCCCTGACGGGGTGCTGTGGCCCACAGTTTGAGAACCACTGGTCTATCCAACCCGAAAAATTGATGCCGGCCCCCAGTGCACCCTTGTTCAAAATATAGTTTGGCGCTCCCCCCCCCCCTCTTCCCCGCGGAATTTTTTACTTCCGATTGGAAGGAAAATTATTATTAGCAGTTATACAATAAAATTATTGGCAAATTATTTGCATGCGTAACCTACTGTGTAGTACGACGGCGCATCAATCACAGCAAGGCAGAAACCCGGCTCACCTTGTTGGATGTTTTCCGTATTCGACTCGTCGTCATGCCCCCTGTGTGGACACCCCTCAATGGTGGCCGATCATCTCTTTGGATGCCCGGGGCTTGCAGACGCTCGAGACTCGTCGGTGAACACAGGAGAATATCTCCTCGCTGATCTATACTGGCTTGCGCGACACCGAATGGCAGAGATGCCAAGAGTGGGCATTGGATAATAATAATAATAATGTTTTCCGTTATCCAGCATTGCCTACAAAGGATTAAAATTAGAAAATGTAACGGAGAAAAGGCGTATTTGAAATAGTGTTGGGTGGTAATTATCGTTTTTCTTACGCGGGTAATCCATCACGAGCGGCAGCTAGTCGAAGTTAATTATGAACGTGACGATGAACGTTATACCGCTTTATATCATGAGAAACTGTCATGCATCACTGGAAACGCAACGCCAAAAGTTTGGAAATTTGTATGTGCCATGTGACTTAATATAGAGGAAAAGATTACCATAGCTTATTCTTCTGCAGGCTGATCATGGCGATTATAATACTGGGACTTAAATAATCCCTGGTGTTAAAAATGTAAACAAGATAGTTTTATAATGGGAAGTGCTATTCAAAATTAGTTTGTTTACATTTTTAATACCAGGTATTATAATCGCCATGATCAGCCTGCAGGAGTTTCAATCTATTGATTTTTTTTTTTTTTTTTTTAAGTTTAATCGTATACAGGCAATTTAATGAATTGACCTCTTCAGTCGCCTCTGTAGGTTAGTACCCATGTTGAGTTACGACACGCCTCCGATCGCATGGCGCGTAAAGACTCGCACAAGTGCAAGCACGTTAGCACCCGGCCATTGAATGTGTGGCATAAATAACTTCTGCTGCCCCGAAAGAGCTTTTGTGCGCCCTACGTTGTCTTATTATTTCATCTTTTTTTTATGAGTGATAGTCAATTGTGGAATTGGAAGAAAAAAAGTAAGTAATAAATTAATAATATAAAACGAACTAGGACAAAGTAACAGCAGCAGCAAACCTGAAACTGGGAGCCGAAATGCGCCCCCCCCCCCAGCAATGCGAGGGTTTTATTTCGCCACTTCATCCATTCTTCTTATTAAGTATATAACAGGTATATCCCAGCTGTGGCCTTAAATAATTAAATAAGGACTTTTTTTGGTTCTATTACAAAGCCAACCTAGCGGAGTTAGGGCTATAAATCCCTCTCTTACACTCAACTAGGAAGGCCCGGGACGGCCTGACTTACTTACATGCCATACACCTAAAGGCAGAAAGTGTGAGACTCGAACCAACAACCTAATCAAATCAAATCAAAAGGTGTATTAGAAAAATACAAATACACAATACTGTAGGGCCAGAAGGCCCATAACAGACTAAAAAAAAAAATAAAAAAATAAAAAAAAAAAAATTAACAACAAAATTTTAAACCCTTGAAAAAAACGACTAACATTAACTTACGTGCTAATAACATGTCCACAGAAAAAATTCTTTTTAAACCATAATTTGAAACAAAGATTCCACCTCTTCCCGTCCAATCAGCCATTCCCGAATAAATTTTGAAAATTTATTTGTGGTCAGAGATCCAGGCCGTAATTTTAGTTGATTAAATGTCTTTGGCGCTAGGTATTGGAAGGCCTTTGTAAAAATTGTTGTATATGCTCTAGGTACTGTGAAGTGCTCAATTTGTCTGGTATTTACTGACCTCGGTCTCTGTACCATATCGCCACTGATGGAATAAAATATTTTTAAAGTCTTGTATGGGTAAAGGTATCTTAGCGGGAATAGACCAAGTGACGCAAAGAGGGGAAGTGATGGACACATCCTTGGTTTTCCGGCTATTGTTCTATTTATATATTTTTGCGTAACTATAAGTGACCTTAAATTAGTGATGTAAGTCTCACCCGACACTTAAAAGTGAATGTCCGATTTCGTACCACTACTCTACGTCATATCCTGACTTATGGCTAATTATATATTATAAATTATACATTATATTATATATACCGTATTATATTATATAGCCTATTATGGCCTTATGGCGCTCAATGCTCCAGGAGCACTGAAAGCCGCACTAGGAAAAAGGTTTTTTATGCATGTTTTTGGTTTTTAACATTATATTGACTTTCTCGCGTGAGCGACCAGTGAACTTGCAGCGAGCTGTTGTCATGCACCTGCAGGCAAGGTAATAATAAAATAATAATGTCCTATAGGACGTTTTTAAGAACCTATGCCAACTCTTCTTCTTTTTTTCTTTTCCTTGCCCAGTATCCCCTGGACAAGGAGCATATATTTACAAATTACAATAGACATAATGATACCATACCTCATCCCCAAGCCAAAGCTTGATTGGGACAAAGGACTTATACAGTGCTGCTAAAACAAGATATTATCATATTATTTTTTCTTATTTTAAAATAATAATTTTTATTATTTTTTATTCATACTGTTTTTTATTTACTTATTTTTTTTAATGTTAATAGGCTGCTTTGATTATTATTCCCTCCCATTGCCCAACCATTTTTTTATCCCCGCTTATAATAATAATAATAATAATAATAATAATAATAATAATAATAATACTTATAGGGGCCCATTGATCCCTTGACCAATGCCAACGACCCCATGGATTTCGGACATTATTTATATTGTTTCCGTAAGAATTTGGCATTTTGACATTTTGACCATTGACAAACTGGTGCACGTCCTCGATGCCAACCTGCACCAGTTACAAGCTGTGACAAGCTTACCATTGGCGCAGTGTAACAGGTGGAAGTATGACTTAAACAAGTACAGAAACTAGTCTGCAGGCAAGGTAGCGAAGCAGAGAGTGTACAAGACTAGGAGAGAGAAGCAACAATGAGCTGTCCCCTGGATATTACATCTGAAAATACGGATGTCTGTATAAAAAATCTGGATTATGTGTAGCCAGGGATTATGGGTTCCAGTTCCCCATTATCGTAAATACGGTACATGTAAAACGCACTGAAATGGAGAAAAATCCACGTTTTTCCTTGACTTCGCCACGATACCAGTTAAGGCCCTTTTTATGAATATTGAGTCTTTTTTATTTATTTGCCCCCAGAAGGAAACTATCAACGCGCAAGCAACCTGTTGTATTATGTTTACATTAATAACAACTACAATATATAATAATATGGGAGTTTGAAGAAAAATAACTTTTTTCTTGTAGTTTTTTGAGTGGAAAACTCCCAAAATTGAGTTAGCCAAAAAAAATGAGGTATGGTTTTTTTGAACCTACATTCAAAATTTAACCAAAATCTACCGGGTAGTTTGCCCACAAATCGACATACAGCCCGACAGAAAGACATTTCGTAAAAAACACTTTTTTGGCTTCCTGGGACCTCAAAACGTGTAAATCCACTGAGCCCCGAAATCTAAAAAATAAGGCTTTCCTTATAATAGTCTAAAGCAAAAAAGGTCCTCGACCCCAGCTACCTACCTAGTGCCTACTGGACAATTCCGTTAAGGTGCCCATTCCATTGACAGGCTAGGGCTATTTCCAAAAACGGTGACGTGGTAGCAGACATTCAAGACTTAGGTGGCGTTTTCACCGACCTCGCATTGCAGAATTGACGGAAATGTTTATTTTCCTCTATGCCATAGTTAAAATTGATCAATGATCATACAGTAAAATCACAAACAAACTAAAATTAAAAAATGGCGTCATGGGATATCTTAAGTACAAACATATTAATAGATTTCTATAAAAAGAAAAATTCTAATTTCCGTCAATGTCATTTGCATTCTGCAATGCGAGATCGGTGGAAACGGAACCTAGGTCTTGAACGTCTGCTACCACGTCACTGTTTTTGGAAATAGCCCTAGCCGGTCAATGGAATGGGCACCTAATGAATAGGTTCAACTTAAATCCCATCAATATAGGCTAGGTATTTCAGTACTGTACAAACAATAAAGGAGCAAAGCAATCACTGTTAATTAATGTAAAGTGTCATTAATTTAACTGGGAAACGGCAATTCATTCACATTTGTTACATCTCGATAACGATACTATTGATACTTAACAGGAACGTATATCTCATTGATTGATTGATAGGTACATATACATTTAAATGTCGTATCTCAACCCAGGGTGGCTCACACTTCATGTTTATACCTTTCTAACGTGTGTAATCCTGATGATATGGATATGCGGTAAAACATTTGATCTATTTGTCAATGGCAATGGTGTAATACTATTTAACAAAGGGTTAGTTGGACTTACATTGCCTGCTGTGTTAATAGTCATTTGAGGCATGGGTCTCATAGTCATCGGACAATTAGGGCGGAGCCCATTGTCAGGGGAAGGGGGCGACTTAATTAGGACTAAGCCATCATCCTTCTCAGGATTAAGCCTAATGATGGGAGTAGCACCCACTCCCAAAACGTCGCCCCCTTCCCCTGGCAATGGGCTCCGCCCTAATTGTTCGATGACTGTGAGGCCCATGCCTCTAATGATTATTAACACAGCAGGCAATGTAAGTCCAACTAATCCTCTCATGAATACAAATTTGATGACTAAAAGGGGTTGAATCTATCTTCTGGCTGAAGGAAATTTTTAATAGGTTGGCGCCAAGAAAGGGGGTTTAATACAGGGGGGAGTAGGGGAGTAGGGGGGGGGGTGGCTGCCCCCCCACAAAAAATAATTGATAAATATATTGTAAATTAATTTATTACGTTCTGATTTAATCGATCTTACATATGATTTCCTATTTTGACGCACAACTACCCCCCCCCCCCCAAAGAAAATGGGCTGGATCCGTCCCCGATGCCATCGGCAGTATATCGAAATCTTCAAGTGAAAATGCATGCCAAGTTATTATACCTGTACACATCTAATGGAAGCTGTATTTATGACTTTTAACCCTCTTTATCTTATCTATCCTTAAAGTCTCTTATTCCAACCCATAGCATGCATAGCAAACTTTTTCTGTCTTACGGTTCGTCTAAGTTAACACTCATAAAGACATTTTTTTTCTATCGTCTGCTTTCAGCATTTCTGCTTTGAGCAACCCTGCCAGCCTGGCGCGGGGAGTGCGTCCGTTTATTAACTTGAGACACCCTAAGGGCAGACTCCTTCACCTCGGGGGAAATAGGAGTTGACTGACAGAGTGGACATCCTGATTATAGTGGGTTCTGAACCACTTGGGGAACATAGTAAAGCCACACGATTAAATCGGAGGTGACCCGGACTCGACACGAACGTAGACTGACTGGTATAGTCTCAGCGCGTTATCATGTCCCACCGCATGTACCCCTGCCAACGCTGAGCACACTACCAAGTTTGCAGCAGTTTGAAACATGCTCTGCTTCCGTGGATTCAACTTAGTGAGCCGTTGGCTCATTAAAGACCCTGAAAGGCATAAGCTTAACATATGAGAAAAATACGTGTCTCAACTAATCCTGTCCCTAACGACTGCTCTAATGACTGTAAGAAAGATATACAGTTCCTATGTTACCCCCGAATGGTCAAAGTTATTAAATTCAGACTATAGAAGCATGTACCAATGAGGTTCTGTAGGGACAGTTTTGGTCACTAGGTTCGCTGACGACAAACCGATATCCATATTATTCAAAATGGCCACCGTTTGAATGTGAAAACTAAGCTCTTAGCATCTAATTAATTCTTTTAATATTTTTTATAATATTTTTACTATGTCTGGACCTTATTTCGCTGCATATAATTTAATATATATATTCTCCATGATTTATAGAAAAATATCATTTTAAAATAATACGTAATTAAAAATAATTTTAAAATAGTATTGAGGCTTATGGAAAAATCAACGCTTTGATATCATTGCAACTGGTGCTGCCATCTACAAAAAGACGTCACAAATGAACCTCATTGTTGCATTGTTAGCATAAGACACTCAATTTAGGCTTCAGATAAAAATGTGCAAGTTATAGATAAGAATGGGTAAAACCGATAAAAGGTGCTGATAAAAGCGCGGTGACATTTATGAATAAATTAGCATTTATGACCATCAACTTAGACACAAGTCAAATTTTGAGGAATAGTCAGCAAGGGTTCTCGGGTAAATGGGTTAAGGAGAATCGAAGATGGCGCCAGATGGAAGTGATTGCTGACTGTCGGAGAGGCGTTTGTCTCTTGATGATTCGCTGACTACCCCAAACTCCTTTCTCTTTGTAAACTCCCCCCCCCTGGCTTGGCTTGGCCCCCTCCTTGAAGGATTTTGACGGAGGAGAGTTATGGTTGTTTTACTGCCGGACAATTTGGCACCAATGAAGAAGTCGTTATTTTTGAGTTTTTGGGGGGTAATACCCCCAAAGTTAAGTTTAGCCCAAAACAAGAAAAGGTCCCAATATAAATAAAAATATATATTTACAGTATATATTTATGTTAAATTATACAATACAAGCAATCAACAAGTAATTGACAAGGACTTTTTTTATATTGTTTCTATTACTAAGCCAACCTAGCGGAGTTAGGGCTATAAAGCCCTCTCTTATACTCAACTCGGAACACCTGCTTTACATGCCCTCCAAAGCATGGCCCGAAAATGTAGCCAGTGTGGAACTCGAACCAAAAACCTTTCGGGTGAAAGTCAGAGTCCGTACCACAACGCTACATGTCTTGACAAATTTGACAAGAAAGTATAAAGTAAAATCGTCAAAATATGGTCGAAATCAGGTAGTTCTGTCATTGCCATTGTGCTAATGCCTCAGTGACAGTGTAGAAAGCTTTCTCTAAGAGATGGTTTCCAAGCAATTTAGGGATGTAAGTAGCATTTCTCGCCGCTCTTAGTTCAATCGGGAGTTTTCTAAGGTAGGTGAAACCTTGTATGCATAGTATAGGATCCAGTCACTCACACTTGGCTGTGCGTGGCGCTGGTCGTACAAGGTCTACCTCGTGTTGTAGGTGTGGGTGTGGGTGTATATGATTTTTGTCAATATAAATATATGCCAAATTTAATGCCATTAAAATCGACCGAGTAGTTTGCCCACAAATCAACGAACAGACAAACCGACATGCCGACACATAGACATTTTTGATTCCTGGGACCTCAAAACGTCTCCACTGAAATCTCGAAATCGAACATTCAACCATCACAAAGCTTTCCTTATACTACGTATAAATAGGAAAGCAAACCACTCTATGGTTGTCTCGAACTCCATAATTGATTTTCATAGACTAGTTATTTACGAACCGGAAAATCCAGAAAATTATAAAACAAAAACAAATTTTTGTGCCAAATTTAATCAAAATCCACCGAGTAGTTTGCCCGGAAATCGATGAACAGACAGACCGACAGACATTTCGTAAAAACCATTTTTTTTTTAGCTCCTGGGACTTCGAAACGTGTAGATCCGTTGAAATCTCGGAATCGAAAATTTTGACCATTAAAAAGCTTTCTATATAGCCTACTACGTATAAATAGGAAGGAAAAAATAAGGAAAACAAAAAGTTAGTTATTTGCATGGGCTAATAATTTATGGAAAAATCATATTTTCCGTAGAACAAAGAATTAAACTGCCAGTTGCAATAGCTTTAGAGCAGATGAAACGTCAGGGTTGCGTCTTCAGGTGAGAAAAATTTATAAAACGCTCCCTTTTTTTTCGAGTCACAGCAGCTTTCTGCAAAGCGACGATACGTTGCTAGAGCAAGGATCAATGAACTGCACCAGCAGTATTGCTTACATGAGGGCAGTGATCCCAGACAAGCAAAGTAGCAAAGTAGCGATTGTCTGGATTTACGGCCAAGTTGTAGATTTCGTCCGGCCAGACTAGGGTTGCCAAATTTATTTTATCAATGCCCCTATTACACACTCCGATATATATGAGTCCAAGCAAAATTGGAAAGTGTAATAGTCTACCTAAATTCAGATTCAAGTTGTATGCTTCAGCAGAAGCATTCAAAATATTTCTTTGGACATATTTTTTTTCGGATTTTATTGATATTGTTTCAGTATGATTTCTTGGATATTGACAAACTGGTGCACTTCCTCCATGTCAACCTACACCGGCTACAAGCGATAATGGACAAAACTGAGACAAGCTTACCATTGGCATAATGTAACAGGCATTATCATGACTTAACCAAGTACGAGTTCGAGTTTTTATATTGCCCTATACACCTGTTATGACTATGATTATGTATGCTGTATGAATACAACCAAAAGTTGGGAAAACGCGCTGTAGTTACAAATATTTCTCGACGACTGATTTACCGTACCTACTTTTCGTGGGGGTTGCTAACAGTATTTCCAAGCTGACAGCTGACAGTTCAAATTATGAAATTGAAAATATCAGAGGTTAAAAACCTTTGAAGATTGATTTGATATTGTAAGCCTCTGGAGAACCTCCGGAAAAGTTGGAATTGGGGTCCGCTGTTGATTAACTGTTGCTACAGGATCCCAATTTTTCTTCGCTATCTCCCCATTAGCGCTCGTTCCCCCGTAAAAGTAAAATTTCAAACATTTCATCAATCATACTGAGTTCGAAGTTAGTGCGATAAAGTGAGAGAATCATTAGGTCTCGGGCTAAAGAGCTCGCCCCCCCCCCCCCATACGCAACCACACACACAGATTATAATTTTAGTTTGGGGAGGCCAGAAATATTTGAGCCATGACCGTATTCAGGACAAGTTCACAATGTGCGGTGACGCCCCTCCCCCTGTTTTTCGTCAATGTCAGAGGGACAGAAGAGTGGGGTGGAATACACGTTTTTATAAAGTATTTTTATATATAGAGATTTTTAGCCTGCGTATTTCAAAATTGAAAATTAAAAAAAATATATTTATGCAATATGAAATATGTGTGGGAATGGCGAATCCTTGGAGGAGGTCATGGGGTCATGACCCCCTTCATTTGCCCCCTAAAGGGCGCCAAAATTAGACAAATTAAGTAAAATTAAATATTATCTCATTAACAATAAAATATTTAATAAAAAATAGGCTACAGTAAACCGGTCAAGCTTTTTTTTTTAGCATGGGGCGCCAATTTCGGTAATGACTCACTCAAATAAAAAAGTGGATCTGCCACTGATGTGTGGGGCCGCTGAAGCAGCCAAGTTGCCACCCTTACTGTAAAGAACTCTTGCCCCCCCAGTATGTGTGAGACCGCTGGAGTAGCCAAGTTAGTTGCCACATTCACTGTTTCGAATTGCTTGCCACCTCAGTATGTGTGAGACCGCTGGAGCAGCCAAGTTGCCAAACATACAGGTTAGAAGCTGTCGCCACCCCAGTCAGCAGCTGACTGCTGAATGAACCGTCAGGGCGCAGGCTGCATTGCGGCGTGACGTCACTGCGCCCGGCGCCCGCCAACCTTTTCTACGTATCCCCATGTTCTCGGGGGTCGTAATAGCTAGCCTGCTACACAAATTTAAGAGACAGTCCACCCTGTATTTTTTTTTTGCTTTCCTATCGATACATTATAATAAAGAAAGCTCTGTGATAGCTGAAGTTTTCGATTTCGAGGTTTCAAAGGATTTGTACACGTTACACAAGAACACTAAAAAGTGGTTTTTCCAAAATTTCTGTCTGTCTGACCGTTGATTTGGGGACAAACTACTGATGCAACTGATGCATGCATTTTTTTCTATTTGGCGCTTACTCAATTTTGGTGGGGTTCTCCCCAAAAAACTAAAAGAAAAAACAAGAATATTCTTGGCTCCAACGATTTCCTGTAAATTCACATAGGGGTATTGAGATTAGTTGACTTTATTAATAAAAAAAAATTAGGAAAGTTTGTTTTCGACATTTTAACTTTAGTTTCTACTCGACTTAAGACTTTTTCTCCTCAATATTATGCCAAATCAATGAAATTCTACTAATAGTTTTTGAAACGTGATCTACTTCAAAATTTTTATTTTTGGCTTATTCAAGGTGCACTGGTAGGTTAAGATTAGTTGCTAAGATGAGATTAATTTAATTACATCGAGATGGATTCATCTGTAATGTGCGGGTTTTCCCCCCCCTCTTCCTATCTTTTAGTCCTTATTAATGCAAATAAAACCCTCTATAGCCTGCACATTTCTTCAGGGACACACAATTGAAAAGATTCAATTTTCATGCAAAATTACTAAGAAAATATTTTTAGGATGAACCTTTTTTTATAAACATAACAGGCCTAGTCTCCTTAGTAACATTGTAAAACTTGCTGTCACTCATTGTTAAAAATAACTTTGTATAGTTTTACGTAATAAAATAAAATTAAAAAATACACAACCGGTTTCGGCTTACGCCATCGTCAAGTGCGATTGAGAACAGATAAAACAAAAAGGTATGCAAGCTAAAACAAAACCAAACGAATTGTCAGGATAACACACAGCATCGCCTAAAGTAAGCAATTTAAATTGAACAATTAATTTTTTTTATCGATGATCCTTACCATCAGGTTTGTATTAGGTCCTAAATAGGGTAACAAAACCAAACCGGTTGCTTTCCCAAGCAGTGTTGGTTTTGTGGAACAGCAAATATTTTTTGAAAACTATTGCTTATTAGTATTCTGAATAGTACTACAGGCTGAACCTTCTAGTCTTTTCAATTAATAATAATCTTTCTTCCCTCTTTCTTTTCCTTGCCCAGTATTCCCTGGACAAGGAGTATATATTAACAATTATATATAACTTTTTATAATAATAATAATAATAATAATAATGCGTGTTTTTATTTAAAAAAAAAAAAAAAAAAAAAAAAAAAAATACAATTTTTACTAAAACCAGTGCCACAAAGCTAAAAAGGCGCGTTGGAATCACCACATTGTCTATTATCCAGTCGAGACAGCCGAAATTTAACACTGGGACAATTATTTACCATAGAACTATAAAAATAGGAACTGTGAATTCCAATTTATGGTCCGTAATATAAAGCATGGCAACCCATATACAGTAAGTACAAATGGTCATTTAGCACATGATCTATCATATTATGTAATAATAAAATTCCTAATACTGGTTCCTATCATTACACCTCCACGGTCTCCATATTTTGGGAGCATTAACAAGACATCACACATCACACGGATCATCAAATGTAGTTCAACCAAAATGACATTAATTTGGGAGCATTAACAAGGCAAGTACATGTTCATAGATCAACCAAAATGACATTAACTGCACAGTGAATTTTGTTCGTGTCCGGAACCCCAATATGTCTACCTATAATTGCTGTGATGACGCGGAATAATTGTCAATATGTACTGTCCCTCGTTCGGACTAAAAAAACTGAAGTTGTCTCTTCGATTATAGCCTTTTATAGGCCTTTTTTGGCTTTTAGTGACAATATATGGAATTAATGTTATTGCTACATGTACATAATCATAATAATTTACATAATCATAATCATTTGCATAATCATAATCAAACGTAATTTTTAATTCAATTTTCAAAGTCTATAATGTTTTCGGATCATCACATGTAGTTCAACCAAAATGACATTAATTGCAGTGTATTTTGTTCGTGTCCGGAACCCCAATATGTCTACCTATAATTGCTGTGATGACAAATTGTATAATTGCGCGGAATAATTGTCAATATGTACTGTCCCTTGTTCGAACTAAAAAAACTGAAGTTGTCTCTTCGATTATAGCCTTTTATATGCCTTTTTTGGCTTTTAGTGACAATATATGGAATTAATGTTATTGCTACATTTACATAATCATAATAATTTACATAATCATAATCATTTACATAATCATAATCAAACGTAATTTTTAATTCAATTTTCAAAGTCTATAATGTTTTCGGATCATCACATGAAGTTCAACCAAAATTACATTAATTGCACAATGTATTTTGTTCATGTCCTGAACCCCAATTATGTCTAATAATCGCTGTGATGACAAATTGTATAATTGCACGGAAAAATTGTCAATATATACTGTTCCTTGTCTGGACTCAATAAAGTGAAGTTTCTCTTAGATTGTGGCCTTTTATGGGCCTTATTTTGGCTTTTAGTGACAATATATGGCTATTAATGTCATTTTTGCATTTGCACATGCATAATCATAATCATTTGCATAAATATAATCAAACATAATTTTTAATTTAAGTTTTAAAGTCATTTTTCATTCATTGTTGTGCAGAAGGAATAGAAGGGCTTGTAAACAATAGAATTCAATTGGCGTTAATCCATTTGAAGTCAATTGGCGAACAAAGGCTGCGAAATAATCCAACATGAGCCCTAAAGTAAATTAACACTTGCCCCACTTAGATTTTACCTTTGCCTCGTCGCCCTGATCACGTTTTCCGCTTTTGCCCTTCTATTGTAAGATATATTATTTGAAAGGAATTTGAATTTAAAAAAAGGGTTATTACACTTTGGCTTTACAGATCATATATGTTTGGGGCTTGGGGTTTTTCGGCTCTTTGAGTTGGGGTGGCAAATAAATAATTAAACGAACGAAATATGACGTTTTGCTCTGTTACCAAGCCAACCCAGCGCGGATTTAGGGCTATAAAGCCCTTACTTACACTTGGGACCATCTGCTATACATGCCCTTCAAATTATGGCCAGAAAATGTCGCAAGTGTGGGACTCGAACCTTTTGGGTGAAAGTTGGAGTCCGTACCACTACTCTACATGTTCTGACAATCGCTACTGAACCTTGCCCTGCCAACGACCCTTTTTATTGGTATTGTTTCCGATAAAATTTCTGGCAAACTGGTTCACTCCTCGATGTCAACCCACACTGACTACAAGGACAAATGGGCAAACCCGGACATGCTTGGGCTCGGTCCCAGTACGCAAGTGGTTCTCAAACTTTCATTTGCCGTGGGCCCCATAAAAAATACTATAGTATTATATACTGTATATACAGGCGCGGATCTGGAATGAGACCAAGGAGGGGGCTAAGATAAATACGATTTGAAAAAAAAATGGGCTGAAATATTGGGGTGTTACGCAATTTTAGAGCAATAAGGGTTCTATATTATAAGTAATTAATATAATCGAGGACAAGGGGGGCCCGGGGGTCTCCCCGGGAGAAAATTTGGGAAAATAAGACTGAAATAGTGGGGTTTTACGCATTTTGAGGAACCTAATGAGGGGGGGGGGCATATAATATTATGTATCATTATTGGTTTTAGTAATATAGGCTACAAGACAATTTTTGAAAATATATTTCAATGTACTAGTACATTTATTTTAAACACTTTCAAATTATTTTTCTCCTGTAGACCATATTCACTGGCTACCAAAAAAAATTCCGCCTTGTCTGGATCAATCCTATCCTTATTAGTTACAGTACAGACTACAATTACAAAAGCCCAAGAGAAAAAGCAAAAAAATAGGCAAAGGGAGAGGAACCTCTGCAGCCCTCAGGTCTGAACTCATAAGTGCCATGTAGTTTTTTTTTCTGCACGACGATTTACTAAAAAAAAAAACTACTAGATAAATGTATTATGAGGTTAACACTTAAGACTAAGAATGGAAGTTCATTACGGTATTGATGGTTACAATTTGCTTCCCAAATATAGTAGGCACAATCGTTCCAACCATTATCGTAACATGGCCCGCCAAAGGGAGTCAAATTTTTTTTATCATACCAGTAATAAATAGATCAAATAAATGATGAATGAATGAAAAAAACTTTGTATTCCCAGCTTTCGCGTCGCACAAAGTTTCATCTTACGACCCACTCAAAGGTTGGGAGCTGTTGCCCAAAGACACACTACTATGCCGTAAACATTCTTTAATTATGCCTAGTATTCTTAGTGTTCAACAAAATCGTGGAGATTTGTCTGACCGTCTCAACTGACAGTACTTACTTATTACTTGGCGCTACGGCTCGTGTAGGGCTTCGGCCTGCTTTGCCACATCGCTTAAGCCTGCGCTCTCCTTCGCCAGTCATCGACGCGAAGGGCCGCCAGATCCACCTCGACGTCGTCCAGCCATCGCATCCGGGGTCGTCCTACTCGTTTTCTCCCTTGGGGCACCTTGTGTAAGGCTGCTCATGTACCCCTATGATCTGGCTTTCATTCCACTTGCCCTAACCACCTGATGCGGGTTCTCTTGATTTCGGCTACTATCGTAGGTTCTTGGTATATCGCGTAGAGCTCATCATTTCTACGGATACGCCACTCTTTCTGTCCCTCCCTCTCTCCTTGATTTTGCACTGGTCCATACGTAGAGATTTTTCTGACAGTCTCAACTGACAGTACTCGAACAGTAATGAATAACGAATGCACAAAAGGATTTCGTGTCTTAAAAGGGATAAAAATAGTCAATGATGGCGAAAAGGCAAAGGAAGTCTAAAACAAAATTAACCGTCCAAGCGGAGTTTTCCCGTTTGGGGAATCGAATTGAAATTGCATGGATAGGAAAGGAAGGTCGACATTAATATTTGAGTTGACCCTCGAGTACAGGAAAGCTTCTTAACATCTTGTTGTTCTACCCTTAGTTTTATTCAATTTGGAAATTTAAGTCGACTATTCCACTTGTCAATATTCCGTCAATAACTTATGAGATTTTTGTTTTACTCAATGTCATTGTCCATTTTAACTTCCACATGTTAAAATTGATCAATGATCATAGAATAAAATCACACTTTGCAAACAATAGCAAGCTAAAATTAAACAATGGCGTCGTCTGGAGATGATGAATTAATTAATTAATTTCTTGAGAACAAACAAATTATTTCATAATTTAAATTTCCCCCCGGAGAAAATGTTTTAAAATATATGCCCAAAATAGTGGGGCTTTTCGCAACAGCAGTAAAGTTTAGATTTTACAAAGCTTACAGAGAAATACTTATTCATGTTGCTGCAACTGGGGGAGCTGGAAATGTCCCTCGGGGTAAAAGTTGTCAAAAAATTTAGGTGAAATAGCGGGGATTTTACGCATTTTAACAACCGTAAAGTTTAGATTTTACATAGCTTACAGAGGAATACTTATTCAAATTGCTGCAACTAGGGGAGCTGGAAATCTCCCTCGGGGCAAAAGTTATTAAAAAAATATAAGTGAAATAGCGGGGATTTTACGCATTTTGACAACAGTAAAACTTAGATTTTATTACATAGCTCGCTGTGGAAGGATTATTCATATTACTGCAAACAGGGGGAGGACGGCGACTCCTTTGGAGGAAAAATTGCACAAAACCCATGCTTTTTGTGGCACCATTTTACAATTTATTGTATCAGGCTTATTGACTATTGTGTGTACCGTACATTTTCAATTGTTTTCTTAATTACTTTTTTAATTACTTTCAGGTTTCCGGCCTCAAACTGACTCTCCCGAAGAATTATGTTTCGAATCTGACGCAGGGTGCGGGGCTCTACTCGCTCCATTTACATGGACAAGCGGTAAGTTGAGTAAAGATCTAGATAAATAATAGATAGATAAATAGATAGATAGATGGTTGTTGTTGTTTCCAACGCCTGCTTTCAGCATTTCTGCTTTAAGCAGCCCTGTCAGCCTGGCGGGGGGAGTGAGTCAGTTTGTTAACATGAGGCACCCTAGCAGTAGTAGTAGTAGTGTTTGTCGGGTAAATAACGACTTAGGTCTCATATTTGGACCCGTAGAGCGACCCCGACATGACTGTCCAACGCCAGCCTATAGGACAGTAGACCTCCTGATTACAGTGGATTCCGAACCACTAGCGAAACACAGTGAAGTCACACGATTAGTTCGGAGGTCGACGACAAGTCCTACCATGTTTCCCTACCGGTAAAAGGGTACACGACCAAGTTATCTGCAGTTTTGAACCTGCTCTGGTCCGCTGGATTCAACTTGGTATGGCGGCCAGTTGAGACACCCTAAGGGCAGATTCCTTCACCTCGGGGGGAAGGGGAGTTGACTGACAGGGTGGTTGAAATAGATTCCGAACCAATTGGGGAACATGGTAAAGGCACACGATTAAATTGGAGGTGGCCAGGACTTGACACGCACGCGGAGTGACTGGTATAGTCTCTGCGCGTTATCACGTCCCACCATGTTCCCCTGCCAACACTGTGCACACTACCAAGTTTGCTGCAGTTCGAAACATGTTCTGCTCTCATGGAATGAACATAAATGGATAGATAGATAGATTGATAATCCTCCGAACTTTTTTGTATTGTGTTAATTCATCAAAGAAACCAATTCTATCTAGTGTTAAATCGCCAAATCGTTAGGGGGGCATGACTCCCTTGCCCCTCTCTGGCTACGCCCAGGCTTCAATAATTTCGTGCTTTTTACGGACCAAATAAGCAACAAAAAAAAAAAATACATTTGTCAAGCCATAAAGTATATAAACGGAATGCAATTCTGTAATATTTTTCAACTGGGCTGCAGTAAAAGAGGAAATAAAACAAAAACTCTTCACGTCGCGACTTCATTGAACGACGATCATAAATGCTTCGAGGGCGTTTTCCAATAACAATGTCTAAATTTAGTAAAACGCTGAATACAAGTCGTCATGAATGGTTTCTATCTACCACCATTTGCTATTGGAAAATTTGATCTTGATGACAGCTTTTTAGTTCGATATTGCCCCAGAAAAAGCGCTTTTGTTACTTTTACTTGTTTTTATTTTATTTTCTCTATTTTATTTCTTTAATGTCCATATAGTTTATAATAACAAAGATTTCAAGGCCGGAATAACGTGACGAAGCAGTAAAATCCGGGATGATAGGCCGTGGTCGTAATGGGTAATTCCGAATGTTGGGGACTCTTGAATTTAGAATGAAAGAAATGATATATTTTCTGGTATGAAATTGAGAATTTCTAATTTAATTATTCATTTGATGATTTAATAGAAAAAATGATAAAAATTTACAGTTTTTAATTCTTCTTGTTCTTCTTACAATGCCTCTTGGCAGATTGGCGATCATCATCGTAGACTCCTTAAAAGGAAGTCTAGTAATGTATCAAGGGCGGATTTTAGGGGTGGGGGGGTCAGAGGGTCCGGACCACTTCCAAAATAAAATGATCTTACACTAGATAACAATGGGTTTACAGTGGGGATTAAAAATAATGATGTTTTTTAATGTTATAATCTTTTTTTTTAATGATTTGGTAATGGCTGTATACCCTTAAGCCAAAAAAAAAATGTTATAATCCACTGAACCTGCCCGCTGACCCCCGCCCCCCTAAATTGGAGGCAAAATCCGCCCATGTAATGCATAGAATGTACGTAGTCATGACTGTACTAGAGAGTTGCAATGCAGTGGTTTCTCGTTGTCTTCTGCATTCTTATGCCGTTGACTCTTCATTGAGTTCCTCCGCCTTCTGGGCCCAACCCCAAGACAAAAGAGTGCCCTAGTAGTGGTTGCTTATTAGCCAACTATTCGCCCCGTCACATAGCCATCCTCGGGCTACTGTGGCTTTTTCTAGACAAGCCTGCTACGCCAGACTTGCCACCACACGCTACCATTATGCCACCGCTTGCGTGGGGACTGCTTATTCGTTATATTCGCAACAAGCCACCATAGCTGGCGAACTTTACGCTATCCGCCACCTGCGACCCCGCTAGTAGCCGGTAACCCGGTAACTCAACCCTGGTTTGTAATAATGAGTAGGCCAGGGACGGATCCAGCCCATTTTGGGGGGGGGGGTAGCTGAGGGTCAAAATAGGAAAAACATGTGTAGGATCGAATCGATTTACAATAGATTCACCAAATTTCGAGGGGGGGGGGCAGCTACCCCCCCTACCCCCCTGTATCCGTCCTTGGAGTAAGCTAATAAACAGTAAGCTAGTAACGTGTATTCTTCGTTGTCCTTGTTGCCGTGGAACCTCCAACGAAAAATGACTTTCTCGGGAAGAAGAGGTACCAGCATCGTCGCTCGCACATCTTCGCCATCATTTATTTATTTATTTTCACGTTTCAGAGAAGCCAGTGTGACATTTGGGAGTGTCTCCGAGGAATGGCCGGGGACTTTGACGGTCGCTAGCCATCCCGGCCCTAGAACAACATGTCAGTCGACTCCGAGTCCCAATCGGAGGAAGAGAGGAGCATATTCCAACCCTTCACGAGAGAGTCTCTAGCTGCCGTTGAACTTCGAATTGCTCAAGAGGATGAAAAATTTAAGGAATTGGAGAAGAAGCGCGCGGAAGGCGAGGTACGTTATGCTGTTGGAGAAGATTTTGCTTACTAACTTATTATTATTATCATTATATAGTATTACTGTGTGGTGGTATGAGTGGAGTTGTATAGATGGAAATTTTGATTGTTAAATTCCACCTTCCATAAGTCTTCCCACACATGGTGTATATAAAAGGATATAACGAACAACCTTGATAGTTTATGCGCGCATACAAAACATGGTCATTAGAAGTACTTAATCTATGGACTTCTGTATATGAAGACACTCCATTACAAAGGCTTTCACGATGGGAGAAGATGAAGCAGCAGAATTCTGGCTGATAAGTCGTGGCCGATTTTAAACTGTACATTTTTTCCACATATATATAGAAGGCGGCAGAGATAGCGATGTGCAAAACCAAACCATCTAATCGAAACACCATTTTACTCGGTGGGCGTATAAGCAAGCCCTAACTTGCAGTCGCCCTTAAACCAAAAAAAAAAAAACATAAGCCGTACTTCCATCAAACGTTTGATCAACATATGCGCGGTTGAAACCGTTAGAGGCATTACGTAGATTTCAAGATTGTATATCAGTATCGCTGTATCTTGTAAGTTCAGTAGCTACAGTTAGGGCAAGGAGATGGTCACTAATAATAATACCAAGAGGAGAAGTGGTAGGCGAAGGTTTCCTAGTCCCTGATTGGATCGCTTTAACTCAACTCATCAGTACAACAGTATCGCTGTATCTTGTAAGTTCAGTAGCTACAGTTAGTGCAAGGAGATGGTCACTAATAATAATACCAAGAGGAGAAGTGGTAGGCGAAGGTTTCCTAGTCCCTGATTGGATCCCTTTAAGCTCAACTTGATTCTCCATCAATGATTAGAAGTACGCTTTCAGATCGCCCACGGCCCATCAGCCCGAACTCTAATGCTTTATTACTTTAATAGTGTGTTTGGGCACGAGTGGTGTCTTAAGTAAAGTCAATGCGTTGTGTTAATTTTTTTCACAATTAAACTAAACTTGCATTTAAGGATACAACATTCTTCTCTGAATGTACCAACTGAAAGGTTTCTTATACCTTACACCCCCAAAATTGCTACGGTAACTTGCGTAACTAACCCTTAAATAATATTACATCACTTCTATTAACCATTACCAATACATACAGAAAATGTAGTAGAAGACATAATAAGATTCAATTAAAAAGCCGGCGGATTTTATTTTATTTTATTTTTGGTGCTTGTTATTTTGTATAATAAGAATAAATGTCAGTTAGTCAGTATATAGGCTACCTACTTAAAAACATGCCTTAGGTAGGTACATTAATAGTTTTTATTTTTACTAAATTATGTTAAGATAGGGGTAAGCCTTTTTGGCGGGAAAAATCTCTTATGATAGAACATAGGCAAATGTCGGCAAATGTCCGCATTGTCCGCCTTTATATAAATAAAATAACATAGAGCGTTATAAAAAAAATCACTGGGAGCACGTTACTGTCTAGCCGACTAAAATAGGATAAATACATTGAAGAAAGGTTCGACAAATTACTTCTAAAACCAATTCATATGCCTTCTTCTTGCCTTATTACCTGCTGTCGAAGGTAGAGTGACAGCAGATAAGGTTTGTTTCAATTTAGGCAAGAAGAAAACGTTTTGATTGTCTCAAACCTTCTTGGACCTTTTTAAAATATATTGATCCTGTTTTATTCGGCCTATGCAATAAGGCTCTTCCATCCAGTGGAATGTTTTATCATGCCGTAAGTGGTTACCAAATATGATTTTTTCCCACCTAAAAGGTATATTCCAATCTTTTAATGCGTGTAGTAAGTAATACGCATTATAATAATAAAAAAGTTCTAACCCTAGTAGGTGAACGACCTTTCATCTTTTGTTGGGATCACGTACAGTATATTTAGTGGAATGAGTGTGAATGTATGTTCCCTTAAATGGTAACTCCGAGCAACCTTCAGACAATTAAAATCCGAAGGATAATTTCGATTTACCCTATCCTAATGTATGGGACTATTTATAGAAAAGAAAACCTGAAAATTTTATTTACCAATTCGCCAATATATCCGAAAATTCATGCGGAAACAATAACAAAAATTTCTAAAAATCCAAGGGGTCAGGGCCGTGCCCAGGGGGGTGGTCCATGGGGTCTGGACCCCCCCCCCCCCGAAATAAATTTTTGTATGTAAACCTGCATGTTTTGAAGAATTTATCCATTACTTCATTAATAATTTACGTTAAAAAATTTTTTGGACCCCCCCGAAATCAAAACCTGGGCACCGCCTTGGAAGGGGTCATTGGCATTGGTCCATAAAAAGCCCTTCAAATAATGGTAGTAATACGCTATCACTATATATTACTACGTTTATAATTATATATACATATAAAAAAATATATAGTTATTACGTATATATAATACTGGCATTAAACTAACAAACGCTGATGAGGCAGCATCCTCGTTATAACTGAAAGTAGAGAATCTAGAAAACTCTGAACTTGCCGGGATTCGAACCCACAATCTATACCTTGCCGGGGCATCGTCTTAACGTTTAGACTTAACTGTGCTGGACTCTAAGCTATAACCTTCGAATTTTAGTTGTCTGATGGATGATCGGTTTCACCCTATAAATTTTAAAACGAAGATCCCTGTGAATTGCCCAATTCCCCAGCTGGCAATGCTTCATCTTTGGTTCAGCTTCTGTGTAAAGATGTTCGAAATATTGTCCTGTTGTATGGTCAAAAACTGCTTATATAGGAAAAGCGCCATTTTTTGATTTACCCAAACTACCCAATAGGCTATTTATTGAAATTATAATGCTCAAAATTCGAGCTATCAGCTATGAAAACTACAAATCCAAAAATTAATAATACCCTATTATGTGATTCATCAAGTAGTCTTCTACTACTTTTACAAACGAACCAATATTTTAATAGTTTGCTTAGTTAATTAAATAAAAAATAAGAGGCATAGGTATTCAATTTTGTGCTGCCAATTTCCTACCGGACGTATACTCTTAACTGGCTGCTTTACATGTCTTCCGAACCATGACCAGAACATGCACAAACAATAACAATCGCGTTAACTTATAAATTGATATTTATGAAAGGTATTGTACTGTGCTTTTTCACAGCCTATGGTGCTTTTCTACATTATGGTAGTTTTTGAAACTATAACTGGACAATAGTAGAGTGTTTTGTGAGTGTTCGATGTTGTAATTTGTAATTTATTTTACCAAATTCATGCTGTCTATCTCTGTCTCTATTCCTCTTGCAACTGCAGTATATGGGAAGGAAGAAAAAGAAAAAAGAAGTAAGATATATGCACCTAAAAATTTTTAGCATTATTTTTTACCTTCCATCTAGAAACCCCACGTCATTTAATTTCACTTTTCCTTTTTCTTGAACTTATTGTTTCACAATATTTTGTTTATGGTAATTTTATTTTTCCACCAGTCTGTTACATCTTGGATTGTAGTGAATTTATTTGTTTTCCACAAACCTAGCAATGTAGCTTTACAATACGAATCACATTAGGAACACATGTTTTAGTTTAGTTTTTAGCCGTTTTCAATGCTTTACTAGAGTTCCCTTGAATATATAATGCATTTATCATTGCTATTCAAATTTTTCTGGACCATCGTACGATCCAGTGAATTCTCAAAATATACAGTGCGTAATAAATGAAATTAAAATACTGGTAATAAACTGTTTCGGCATAGCCTACATTAATTAAATTATCACTGCCATGCGCGCCGACTTCATATAGAATGGTAAGGCACGTGCCTTACCACTTTGGAAAGTGGTAAGGCAGTGCCTTACCACTTTTCAAAGTAATATTAGGAATTTTTGTTGCAATTTTTTCTTATTTTTTAAAGTAGCATTAAGTTCAGATAAAAATAAAATTTAATATTAAAACAAGAAATAGAATAAAGTTAATGAAAATTCAAAATTGGCGCAAATTTGCGGCCCCGACGAGAGAGTGGCTGTAACAACCAATCAGGGCACGAAATTTTAAATTGGCGGTCGCGGCCATGTTTGTAAATTTGTAAATTGTAATGTGTTTACGCTTATACATACAGTAAGTGTAGCTTATGATTGTTAAGTTCAATATTTTATTTTATTTTCCTCTCCAAACTGAATCTTTTGGTTTAATTGATATTAAGACTTCTCTTCCCTATGTTCTTCCATTGTTGTGTTCACTTTTCAACGTTCACAAACTGATAGAAAGTTCTCAAATCTAGTTCACACAAGAACAGGTAAGCACCAATTTACATTAACTTCTTGTTTTAATTTTATTACTCATACATTAGCCTATTGTACTGTACCTACTAATGCCGTATGTTACTTAATCCCTAATAAACTACATTGACAAAGTGAATTTCGGAATTTAAGTTAGTAGTAAGTAGCTGAATTTTCTTTGGTTGGCCTAGAACTAAACAGGTTCCGACTTATGTATAGATTTTAGACGTGTAGGCCTACTTACCTACCTTGCAGTTACGGTCGGTCACGGCAAAAAAATATATATAGAGAATTATCATGATTAGAAAATATTGTAGAACTGCAATAAATGTACTTCGTGATATTTTTACATGACTGTCACGTACATGGTACTTTCGAATTTATGTAGTAAGGCCGACACGTGATCGTAAAAGTAGGTTTAAAAATTAATGAAATTAAAATTTGGAAGTGAAAACTGGGCAAAATGCCAAAATAATATACCTATATGGTTAATATATTTTATTTTTCCCCTTTTAAACTTACATTTTAAATTCACAAGTTTGCTTGTTTTTTGTTCTAGTGGGTCTGTAAGCATGGATATCAGAAAATTTTTCAAAGAAAAGTCTACACCCATGGTGACGGAACCTTCTACATCAGCAGCAACTACAATTCTCGGAAGGGCGGAATCTGCGGGGTCAGGTAGGTAATCAATTAATGGAAATGTGTCAACATTTATTGACTGTTAAAAAAAGGGGAAATTACTACATATATGAACTATTTTTTAACGTCCAGTTTAAGGTATACATGGAAATAATATGCTTGCCATTAATTAAATGGGAGATTTATAGGGAAGAATCAATAGTGTAGTCTAAAAAGCTGGTCGTGATATAGCAGGATAGCAGATAGCTTTAGCCAGGACCTCGTAATGACACGTTACATACAGTTTAAAATTGTTTGGGGCTGGGTGGACCCATACCTCTGAAATCTGAACCTCCTCCGAAATATAGTCATGACTACGGCCAATCGTAGCAGTTAACCCTATTGCACAGTTATTTCTCCAGTTACAATTTTAAGCACTTTTTGGTCAAGAAGCCTCGATGAGATATGTGTTAAAAGAACATAATATATCTGCAATATATATTTTTTTTTATTCAACAGGCCCAGGAACTGCCTTAACGCAAGCTACGATTCCAAATTCTTCTTCGGGAAATAAGAATGCTGTTAAGCGAAGGGGATTCAATAAATCATGGCTTCAAACGTACCCTTGGATGGAGTATTCCCGAGGACTAGTGTTTTGCAAAATATGTAAGGAAGCTGAAAGTAATGGGCTGTTAATTTTATGTAAACTGAAGGAGGAGACTTTCACAAAAAAAGGATTCAGCTACTGGAAAAATGCTACAGCAACTTTTCGAAAGCACGAAAATAGTGGTTCGCATAGAGAAAGCGTTCTTAAAACGGGGAAAAACGTAAATGTATCCACACTTCTAAATGAGAATTTGAACAACGAGATGAGGAGTGCCCGTTCAGCGTTATTATGCCTCTTCTCTTCTTTGAGATTTCTTTGTCGGCAAGGGTTGGCCATCCGCGGCCATGAAGACGTTTCTTCAAATTTCTGGCAACTGGTCAATTTGAGAAAAGATGATTGCCCGGAAATGCAAAAGTGGTTAGGCCATAAAGCTAAAAAATACACCTGGATGTCTCACGATATTCAAAACGAGATAGTGGAAATGTTGAGCCGCTCTGTTTTGGAGAATGTTGTACAAGGGGCAATGAATAGAGGCTATTTTAGCATTATGGTGGACGAGACTACAGACATATCAGTTCATGAGCAAGTAACGTTTTGTTTGCGAACAGTGGATGACAATATGGATATTTTTGAGGACTTCGTAGGCTTGTATGCGGCTCCGAATACCACGGCACAAACTCTTTTTGAGATAGTCAAAGACATTTTTCTTCGATTAGGGTTGCCATTTTCCAAGCTTAGGGGTCAGTGCTATGATGGGGCTTCTCAAATGCGAGGGGAATTCAATGGATTGCAAAAACTTGTTGCTGATTTACAACCACAAGCGATGTATGTACATTGTGCCGCTCATAATCTTAATTTAGCTGTAGAAGATAGCTTAAAGCACCTCCCTTGTATGAGAGACATTATGAATTTAGCCAAAGACCTAATCAATACTATCAGAGAATCACCAAAGCGTATGGAAATGTTTAAAAATATCCCAGATCCAGGTAATGCCAAACCTATCAAAACTCTACGTCCCCTATGTCCTACAAGATGGACGATGAGAGCTTCAAGTATCAACAAAATTTTAAAGCATTATGAAAAAATCGCAATTTTTTTCGAAGAGTTTTCCGAAAATGATACGTCAGACGCAGCTGCGAAGTGCTCGGGATATCTCCACCAAATGGAGTCATTTAAAACATTTTTTCATCTTTTGTTGTACAGCAAAATAATGACTCCACTTGAAGAAGTTAACGCACAAATACAATCGCCCCATATCGGCGCGGCAGAAATTAAGGCGAAGATTGATTTTCTCATAGCCATTATGACGGCAAGGCGTGAGGAGTATAAGAAATTCTGGGATCAGTGCCTGGAGGAGACAGAAAGGATGAAGTTCGTCGGCAATCCCGAACTCCCTAGGCAACGGCGTATTCCAAAAAAATTGGAAAGTTGTGGTGGTGCAGGACAAGGACACGAATTTACAGGAGCAGAGAATTACTTCAAGCAGATGTACATAGAGGTATGCGACACAGTTTTGATGTGCTTAAGGAGGCGCTTTGAGACATCCTCCCTTAATACTGTTGTTGCTGTGGAAGAAGAGCTTGCATCTTTTGTGGCCCAAGGCATTTCCTCGTTGGAAAATGCACAAAAGTTTTTTTGTAATGACATAGACATTGGAAGACTCTCCCTACATCTGTCAATGCTACATGATATTTCTAAGCAACGGAAGATCTCACTCACCACGATGCGTGACGTAAGAAAATTTCTCGTAGAAGAAGGAAGTATAAAAGATCTAGTTGAGGAAGTGACAAAGAGCATTAAAATCCTCCGGACCATTCCAGTGACGACAGCAACCGCTGAACGGTCGTTCAGCTCACTTCGACGTCTGAAAACGTATCTTCGGTCCACTATGGGGCAGGCTAGGCTGAATCATCTAGCTGTCTTAAATGCGCACCAATTGGAACTAGATGCATTAGACTTAAGACCCATTGTAAATGACTTTATAAAAAAAAATCAAGTGAGGAAAGCAACGTTCGCTTTATTTTAAATTCGTTTATAGTCTATTTACATATAGGCCTACTGTATTTGCAATGCAGCACAATTTGCAAATAATGTGTTAAGAGGATATAGCACGTAGACACGTCGTCACCACAAATTCCAACACATTTTACTTTTTGATTCCTTTTATATGAAAGATATCAAAACCCTGTTGCTACCGTGTATGTATTATTGCTCAAGGCATAGTAGTGTAATGAAATTTTTAATTTTCGATCAATACAATAGTTTTTTATATAAAGAGAGACTCGTCAGAACTTCAGCGAATTTCTGACGAGTCTCACTTTATATAAAAAACTATAGATCTAAAATTAAAAATTTCATAACACTACGATGCCTTGAGGAATAATACATACACGGTAGCAACAGGGTTTTGATATCTTTCATATAAAAGGAATAAAAAAATAAAATGTGTTGGAATTTGTGGTGACCACGTGTCTACGTACTATATCCTCTTAATGTATTTATGTATTCATTTAAAAAATGTAATCGCATTGCCTTTCAACTACAGTTACAAAATGTTACCGTATTCATATTTCATAGTCATTAAAGAAATTGAAAAATGACATGTACTTAACTACTTATACTTTGGACAATATACAGTACTGTAATGCACAGTAATTAAGCCATTGTACGTTGACTGTGTTTTTCTTAATAATTCCCGGCTATATTTAAGTTATACTATATAATATAAAGGTTTTACCGTGCCACGGTGCCTTACCACTATTTTGCACAAGTCGGCGCGCATGATCACTGCCCCCCCCCCCCCCACCCAAGTAAAAGAGAAAGCAATAATTTTTATCGTAATATGATGTGTACAATTCGGTTATTCATTATTCAATCAATTTCGGTTACAATCAGCCAGCCAGAAAAGGCTCCACGAACCTATTCTCCCTTTAGCAGAGGCGTAAAGTTTTAGAATTATGGCGGGGGCAAAACTAACTAGACCTTATGACGTCATCAGGCAGGATAAGGAAAAATTGAAGATATAAGAGCAAAATAGTAGGGTTTTGGTGGGTATTCCACATACGTCAATCGTTAATGAAAAATTGAAAAATGACGTAACAATGACGTCAATTGACGTGGTAGCAGAATTTTTAGTATGTCTTTAATGTCTGCTAAAACGTCATTTTTCAATGACGATTGACGTATGTGGAATACCCGCCTTTGCGCATTTTAAATAGTAGTAAAGTATAGCTGTAGATTTTACAACGCTAAAAAAGGAATGCCTATATTCATATCGCTGCAAAGGGGACCAAGAAGTATGAACCAGCACGTCTGACAATGCTCGAGCCCCCCCCCCCCCCCCAAAAGGAGCTGGGGGGGGGACAAGTTGGACAGTGCCCCCCCCCCCACTTTAGGCCCCTGCCCTTTAGGATTGGCAGTTTTATAGGCAACTCTTGTCAACAGCCTATATAGAGAGTATAGCGGTCAGTGACCGAATTGCGTGTATCGAAGTAATTTATCTCCCCTAACGGTGGGGGTTCCATAGGTTGAATGAGAGTAGTGAGACAGCTCGATCGGCTGTGGTCTGGTCACTGCCCACAAGAGGTCCTACCGTCCGTCTGCCGGCACTGCAATGAGTCCGAGGAGGCCGCAGAGCATACGTGGTGGGCCACTGTCCAGCACTCTGGCGGGCGCGGTTGGACTGTTTTGGGGGTGCCTATTTCGGACAGGTCAATCTTATTGACTAGCCATTGGAGGACATGACAATGTTAAGCTGTTGTTTTTCAACAGTTGATTAATTATTGGCAAGGATTATAATATAAGGCGCCACTTACACTGACGTCAAGCCGGCCGCCAAACCAAGTTGAATCCAGCGGACCAGAGCAGGTTCAAAGCTGCAGATAACTTGGTCGTGTGCACAGTGCCGGTAGGGAAACATGGTAGGACTTGTCCTGGTCACCTCCGAACTAATCGTGTGACTTCACTGTGTTTCCCAAGTGGTTCGGAATCCACTACAATCAGGAGGTCCACTGTCCTATGGGCTGGCGCAGGACAGTCAAGTCGGGGTCGCTCTATGGGCCCAAATTTGAGGCCTAAGTCGTTATTAACCCGACGAACACTACTACTACACCGACGTCAATAGTGATAGTAATGGTGATATTGACGTGGTAGCAGACATTTTTAGACTGTCTTTAATGTCTGCTACCAATATCACCATTACTATCACTATTGACGTCGGTGTAAATGGCGCCTAAATGGCAGGAATACGCTGCTATGATTCCAATAATTATACTGTTTAAAGGCACCCAAAACCTTTGCCAGCATGAAAACTTTCTCTCTCTTTTCCTAACAGAACCTTCAGCAATGATACGATATTATATTCCGCATCCCCATGCTTGGTTCTTATTCGAAACTAAATAATAATTATAATGTGTAGAATACATAAAAATAAATGCTTGACAAATAATTGTAGCTTAATTTATTAGTGCCAGGAGCAAAAATCTCGGCTGGTTTAGTGAACTTGTCAGATGTAACAAGAAAATATAAAATATGCTAGATAAAGCAGCTTATATAAGCTAACAATACTAATACAATAAAATACAATATATGTTCCTATGAAAAATTTGTAAATATTATAAAATAAATCAATTTTGGTGTTTTTAACCGTGGATTACAAGAGCCAAAACGCCGATAGACATGGGTGACCTTGAAATGATGTCACATTGACGTCACTACCAATTAGTAACGTGCCCACCATCTTAACCATCAAATTTAAATTCATCCTATTGGTAACTTTTTTTAGGAAAAAAAAATTTTTTTTAGGGGTAACTTACCTAATATAAATAGGTTTTCGAAAAAGTGAGTAGCCTTTTACATTTTATTGGAATTTTAGATTGGGTGAAAATGTGCTTATTCGTTTACGGAACTACGTTGGTCTAAATGTAATCTAAGGCGTTTGAAGAGTAGGATAATGTAAGGTGAGTCAGACCGTTCGTGCCAGGCGTTCTTTTTCGGCTGTTATGAGAAATTGGGTTATTTAATGACTAATTCGGGGGTCAACGTTTTCTGCAGACGGTTCTATTCGTGTACAGGCGTATTTGAAAGGGTGGGGGGGGGGGGTCCCTGGTAGATTCCCAGTATTTTCAAATGTAGACATCAGCCATGAGTCGAAGTCGGAGACAAAGTTTTTCGGATGCTTTTTTTTGCATTAATGAAAATTAATTTAATTAATGCTAATTAATTGTATGTAAACACAATGCTAAACAGTCTAATTAGGCGTATCTTGATGCTGCTCCGTATGGCCAAAGATAGCAAACTGGTTTCTTGAATTAAATAATTTTGCTTGCAAAATATAAAATACATAAAATATATTTATACTTATACTTATTTATACTAATTATTTACTATTTACTAATTATTATACTATCATTTTAATTTATAATTTATTTTGTATTTATAGTTATCGGCCATTCTCATGACAGTGTGACCAAGCGGTAATATGGATTTTTGATCGAAACTGTAGGCATTAGGCTCAATGTAATTCGTAGGCTACTTGACCTAGTAAATAACACTAATATTTAATTTGACTTATTTTTATAAATAATTATTACATTTTTTTTCTTGCCTGGACTGGAGCAAAATATTAGTTCCAGTCTGCTGTCCCCCTTTTAAAGTTTCAACCTGATGCATAATAGGTGTAGCGTCATTTTTATCTTATTTTTCACTATTTTTACCAAATTTATAGCATGTTTCTTATTTATTACTATTTTTTAATTTTTGACAATATTGAATGGATCACATACAATATCTGTATCATTATTTTTTCAATTTTTAAATAAATACAGAGTTTGTTTAGTGACCGGTAAGTGTCAAAAATAAATGAAATGTACAAAAAAATATGTTCAAGCCGACTCGACATTTACAGTTGTGAAATGAGGTTAGCATACTGTATAAGGTGACCTAACTCCTTCATTAAATTTATGAAGAGAAATTGGTTTAATTACTATAATTCTTAAATTTCTTGAAGAAAGTTAAATTTTTGTGTTTGATACTAATTAGATTTTTTGCAGCTGGTATGGAACACTTTATCGGTCGTATATAATAGAATCCACCCCTCGTAAGCCTATCTATCCAATTGCATCTACATCTAAATTTCGATCGTACAAATAGGGAATTGAATGATTTCCAAATTTGGCTCTTGTTTTTCTTCGGCTTTCACACAAAATAATGTAAATGGAGTGGAAATGATAACTATCCAAAACCAAAAAAATATTCAAATTCAATTTTAACACTAAATTGACTTAGGTTGAAGAGGAAACTCATCAGAGCACTATATCCGAAAATAGGGATCAGGATAAAACGGGACAGTGCGGGACACAAACCCATAATCCATGACTTTCTGGATCTTCGTTTATTGTTAGCATGTAGGCCTAGATGTACCTTTCAACAATATGTTGGTAGTTAAAAAAAAAACTTGACCTGGATGATCCTTGCAAATTAGAAGTAATAGGGTTGAGTCTCCCATTGTCCATTTTTTTTATTCCCCTATTTTCTTAAATAATTTCTAAACAAAAACAAACATTAAAATAAACTGTAACCCAACCTGTTTCTGCCTTGTTCCTTCCTATGAAATATTGTAGCTGATTTTAACTTCATTGCATCCCTTTTTCGCACGCTATCTTGCATTGCTCTGTGTCTTCTAGGATGCTTGCACCATAAATAAATTTGTACCACTATAATATAGTAATTAAACAGACACACATATGTGGTAAAATGGGTATAAGTACGGTAGAACTCAAAACCTATACTACCCGACTACGATAGAATGGCACTTGGAAATAAAAATCAAATAAACTCAGTGTTCCGCTTATGCAAGTTTTCGAGCAAAAAAAGTGTTCCAAGTGCCATCCTATCGTGGTTGGTTGGGTAGTAGCTGTATGTATAAGCATAAAAATGCAATAGTATTCGCATTCAATTTTCCCACACTTTTGCCACTTTAGCACAGATGTGTACGCCTATGTAGTACTCCTGTTATTGGTAATAATAATCACCCTCATTGGCCTCATAAGGCTTTATTAGAAAGGCTCTGATTAAACACTCGAATATTAATTCGATATAATAGTTATTTGATCCAAGAAATATTAATTGTAATGTTTATGTTGACGCATACGATTTGAATCTGAATTTAGGTATTATACTTTCCAATTTTTCATTTATTAGATCGAAAATTTCAATAATATTCGAGTTTGTAGTAGGGGGAAAAGATTATAATATAGGTTTAATGCATGGAAACTGCGAGTACGCTGAAACTTAGAATTTTGAGAAATGGTTCGAACCTAAATGTGAAAAAACTACCCTAATACACACCGTGTAAATCAACCTTCTAATGTTTTACTATACCGATAATATATTTTCAGTTTCTGCCTTGTTTACCATATGGTAAGGTGCATTCTATTGAGTAATCTGATTTCATTTGTTATTACAGTATAGGAAACAAAACGATTCGATATCAAAATTAGTAATAACCGAAATTAGAGGATATAGAAAAAACTGGACTTGGCGGGATTGGAACCAGCGATCTTAAGTCTTAGATAGATAGTGTAGATCGTGGGTTCGAATCCCTCCAAGTCCAGTTTTTTATATATCCTCTAATTTCTGTTATAACGAAGAGGTTAATGAGTCCGTTTATTAACTTGAGGTACCCGGAGGCCGATTCTTTCACCTCAGGGAGAAGGGGAGTTGACTGACAGGGTAGACCTCCTGATTCCGATCCACTTGGCCACCCACCTACACATCCCCCATAGCTTGTGCTACGCACAATACTGTACATTACAGGAGTCAAACAACAATCAAGTCTCGAGTGGGAGTAAAAGCAAGCCATTAAAGCTTTATGACGTCCTGAAATAGAATAAAAAACAATGAGTGGTAACCATTTAAGGCAGTAATCTACAATAGGCATCCTTGAACTGTTGGCCATTGGAAGACGATAGTAATCAGGGCCATACCTAGGATCAATTAGAGGTTTCAAACCCCCTCCAAATTAAACAACTAAAGATTATAGAAATTGTCTACAGCATAGGTTTTTATCTTATACCTATAGTTTCCATTTTGTTGGGTACAAGGTACTTCTTTTTCATCTTCTCCTCGAGTTGAGCAAGTCTCAAATCGCAGATAAGGTGTAACTGTGCTAGTGGGTTTCCCTCTGTAGATGGCAGTTCTTGCCGAAAGCGCTCAGGGTTTCATACTAACACAAGTGGGTTTCTGAGACAAAGTTAATTTCTTAACGATTATTTGGGTTTTACTAATTCGGGTTGTTATGACAAGTTTTTCTAAAACTCTAAGTTTTTTTTATTTTTTGTTTACTTCTTTTGAGTTAGGCTATATGTACGTTATTTCTTGCTTTAGGTTGTCTATTGTTCTGCAAGCTTTCCTTGGCTGATTAATAGCATTGGTACACTCGATGGTGGCTTCGATTTTTGCATAAAGTCATGAATATGTTTTAAAGTTAACTATTAAACTAAATCTCCGATTAATTTAGCCCATTTCATTTTATCTGATAATAAATTCAATTGATAGATTTCAAGAAGAATCCATCATCAGTGCCGATAACTTAATTTCAAAAATGTGTGGCCTTTCCCCATGGTGCCTCTATACCACTCAAATGCCTCCCTCCCCCCAATTATATGCCTGACGAAGCACGGGTGATAGAGTCGGTAGCACTAATGTGTACTGATTAGGGCAGTGGTCGGGAATCCATGGTTACAGAGCCAGGACTGGCGCCAAAGGGCCAATAGGCTGGCTCCGATAAGGGACCATATATGAAATGCATAATTCCCTACTATTTCAAACTGCTATTTTCAAAATGTCCACCGAGGGAAGCATAATAAACACCATTGAAATTGAAATTGAAACGACTTTAATGAAAAAACAAAACAAAAGGCGAACAGAACAAGAGGACTATACAGTCTTGTTTTCATGCTAACCCTAATCATTATCTCTGGGATGGGCCCCATTTGCGGCGCCCTAACTGATTAAAACTCGTCATACTTTTTTTTGTCCTTTCTACAGCTTAAATAGACCTAATAAAATAAAATAAATCTATTTTGATCGTCTTGATCGTCTCCTCCAGCAGCGCGGATGTAATGGCTCTACGAAGGTTAATGAGTAGTTACGGCCTTTAGGAGTGTACAGCCCGTAGGAAATAGGCAGCCCGAAATTTAATACTTTTTATTTGTTATCTAATTAACTAATCATGTTATTAAAGATTTGGCTCATCAAAGTTGTAGAAGACTACTTAATGCATCATATTATAAGATATTTCTAATTTTCGAAATTGTAGTTTTTTCATATATATGCAAATATTTTGTAAACAATAACTTTTCATGTACTGTGTAATCAATTTTATAAAAAAACTACAATTTAATTTCGAAAACTAAAAATACATTATTATATGAAGAGCTTGGTTACAAACGTGGCCAACTCCATTTTTTCACAAAATGGGGTTTTGATCCGACCTTGCAGAAGATTGTAATGTCCACCTGCCCGTTGTAAAATAAAGTGACAAAAGCAGCCAGAAGTGACAGAAGCGCTGAGAAGTCTAGGGTTAGCTATAAACTTAATGCAATTTTCAACAGAAAATCCGCTCTCCGGAAAAATTCCACAACTTGGAGTTGGCCATGTTTGTAAACAGACTCCTCATATGATGCATGAAATAGTCTTCTATACAACTTTGATGAGCCAAATCTTTATTAACATGCTTAGTTAGTTAAATAAACAATAAAAAGTATTAAATTTCGGGCTGCCACTTTCCTACCGGCTGTACACTCCGGGAACAAAATAGTTTCCCGACCCTTGATTAGGGGACTGTCCCGTTCACCTTGTATGTTGGACTTGCTCAACAAATCTACAGCGCGGTCGCTGGCTGACTCAGTACTGCGGTATTTTCAAAAAAATACACGGTCATTTGCCCCCGTGTGGTAAGACCTTTCGCGAGTTCTGATGTGATCTCAGCCCGTCAGCCGCAGCAATAAGTATCGATCTGCTGTGTTCCGACAGCGAGTCGGCCTCGAGACTAAGTCACCTACTCACGCTCATCATGCCACATAATGTCCAGCATAAAACCGGTTTCCCAGAAAACCGCCCAGTCGCATTTGCAATTCCGAGCTCTTAAATCTTGATGACATTAACATTGTGCGCTATAACATGTTTAATTACGTAATTTTCATAATTTATCGCGAGCAACAGGGCCATTACGTTAATTAGGGAATGGAAAGCATAATTTTCGGTTTTTCTCGGTTCAGTATTTTTCTTGAAAGTTGCTCACTTGGACCTTTCTCTGAGAAATTGAGTAGAAATAAAAATCCCCAGGGGAAACTTCTTCAAAAAGTAAAGGCCTGAAATAGTTGGGTTTATACATTTTGATAACAGTAATGGTTAGATTTTACAGGCGACGAATATAACTGCAAACATGGGGGCCTGCCCCCCCCCCCCAGGGAGGAAATTTTTATTTATAAAATAGGTCTAAAATAGTGGGGTTTTACGTAATTTGATTACACTAACGATTAGATTTTACAGGCGAAAAATATAACTACAAACAAGGGAAATAGTGGGGTTAGATTTTGTAGACGATGCGTTATTAACAAAATAGAAAACAAGGCGATATGTTTTTAATAAATAGTGCACAAAATCGTGAGTCTCTATAAAGGGCTTTAAGTGGTCGCCTTATTTGCTGAATGGATGGAGGCACCCCTGGACGAAAGAGCGCTAAGCTTCTCTTGAGACATGTCGTTCGTAAATAGTTTTTTAAAATTAATTTTCATTCAAGGAAAGGCAACTCATGTGTGGAAACGATAGAGAAAATGCCATAAAGTTTATAAACCAGCGTTATTGCAGGTAGGCTACTGCCCATACGAGCCCTAATTCCAGAATGAAATCCAAATAATAATTACAATATAGCCTATTTTGTTATTTTTATTTTGAAAGGTTTTATTAGTTTTTTCTTTCTATTAATACAGATGTTGACTATTTTTTTGTTGCCCAATTCGGCGCCCCTATTGATGTGGCGCCTGGGGCGGACCACCCGACTCTTTACGCTATTGGACATAAGCTCCCGCAAAGGGTATTTTTTTTAATTTTTGGTACCACCAATCAGAAAATGCTTGAATGCTTCCAAGCAACAATCCCCATCGTGGCTGCAAGGCTTGCTCTGATTGGTAAAAAACCGACGTGACAAGCGGCACCAGAAATTCATATGCTATCCTTGTAGGGAACGAATGTCTCACCTCTCCTATGTAGAACTCTTCATCGCTGTATAAAGCGACGTTACGACCAACAGTTCCTTTTTTTACAAATTATATTAAATAAATAGTGACTTTTTGTTTTAAGACTAAGCCAACCTAGCGGAGTTAGGGCTATAAAGCCCTCTCTTACACTCAACTAGGAAGGCCTGGGACCGCCTGCTTTGCATGCCTTCCGAACTTTGCCAGAAATATTACTTGTAGAATATCAGAATTACGCTACTTCATGCGTCATTAGATCCTTAAGAGTTCCGAAGTAACTGACGTCAAGCTTGTTTTATCTCTATATATAAAAATGACTCCCTATTTCCCTTGGTCACGCCATCACGCGTGAACGGCTTGACCGATTTCACTATTTTTTTGTTGTTGTGTTTGTTATTGTCAGGAGAAGGTTCTTATGACAGAAAAAAATTAAAAAATTGCGCTGAAAATTAGATAATTCTGGAAATTGAAGTTGTGTCATGCGAGCCCCGAAGGGCCGAGCTGCGTAATGCCCAATGGAACCATGCGAGGCCACGAAGGGGCAAGGGGGGCGGGCCGCGAAGCCATCCCAAGCCCCGCTTGTTATATTTATAAATTGATCTATACAGTAGGTAGTTTACTCCTCGGCCCCCTTCCCTTGTATATATTTCAATGCAAGTTTATGAAATAAAAATTAAAAAATTCAATTAAGCCCAATCGTTTTAAAAACAGACACGGTGACCCCTCAAGGGCAGATGGAGAATTCCGAGAGAGGGAGGGGGCGGGATATCAGTTTTATACTTTCCCTTTTTATTCACACAGCATTCAGCAGCCCTGCGAAAACTCGGGGTGGAAATTTGGGATATTGCTTCCAAGGGCTAACTGCTAATTTTGGAAAGTTTTTCACAAGGTCGCGGTTGTTTCTATTAATGGCTTGATTGGTTTCATTATATCCATGTCTCTATACGCTTCATGTTTCAAGTTGTGAAACTTTTCTACATGCAGACTGGGGGCTGGTGCTGTTAGAAGGACCTTTCCAAACTTTATGTCTTTTATTGATTTGTAGAATGGAGTGTGGTGTACTTCGCCCAGCAATGTTAGTTGGAATTGATATGTTTACGTATATAATTATAATCTGAGAACAGAATCAGACATTTGTGCATTTCGGTGGCAAGGTGTTAGCGTGCTTGTATTTGTGCGGGTCTCTACACACCTTGCGATCGGAGACGTGTCGTAACTCGACACAAACTCGACACAAGTGCCTATTATGTTGCTAAGTGAGGCGATTGAAGAGATTAATCGGATTCGTTATTCAATACTTCTACTCTATTCTATTCTATATTTGAGGAGCTTGGTTACAAACGTGGCCAACTCCATGTTTTCAAAAAATGGGGTTTGATCCGACCTTGCAGAAAATTTTAATGTCCACCTGCACGTTGTATAATAAAGTAACAAAATCAGCCAGATTGCGCACTGAAGCGCTGAGAAGTCTAGGATTAGCTATAAACTTAATGCAATTTTCTACAGTAAACCCGCTCTCCTGAAAAATTCTATAACTTGGAGTTGGCCATGTTTTTAAACAGCCTACTAATTTCTTGAAGATTTCTCGTAGTCATAAAAATGAAATAGGCGTACTCGCTATATCACCCCAAGGGTGATAACTATAAACTATTGTGCGCACTAACCTATTATCTACACAATTTGGTAGTCACGTGCAATATACCTAAATTAGGCTATTTGTCACATAAGCGTGGAATTTTCACTTGCATTGCAACATTTGTGCATCTTAAACGCAAATTTAGCACGACACAACCTACTTAGATTGTTGCTTTAATTTTGTAATTTAGGGTTCTTACAATTTACATTGTTATCTTAAATTTTTATCTCGCATAATAATAAATGTAAAAAATGGATTAAATATTAAAAGTTAGGCCAGTGATCGCATACATTAAAGTTTCGCTAAAACGATTTATAAACGTATTACCTTACGACTGAATTACGTTGAAAGGTAATTCTCGTAAATAATTGCATAGTGGCGATAGACCTTTTCATTTCAAGCGTACTCCCATACCTAAAATTGTAAAATGAAAAAGGCCTGGAAAAATATAAATTACAAAAAAAAAAGGAAAAAATAAACATACATCGTACGTACAATGCAACCAACGGAAGTTTTGTTTATTTATCTCATTTTTATCTAGTTTCAATTTTCTCTTTATTTTTCCTACTTTACCACAGGTAGGCTATGTGATAACTCCTATTGATTTCGTTATGGTAAAATATACCATAAACGTTTTCTTCTTTGAAAGAAAATTCGGCATGAAAAGTTCACATTTCCTCTGTGAAGGTTAATGATTTTGTACCTTTATAGATCCGTTACGATGATGACGACGACGACGAGGGACCGCAGCCGGACCCCACGCTGGAGCAGGGGGCGCCGATCCCCGTCCGGCTGCAGGGCAGCTTTCCTCCGGAGCTCGCTTCTACCCCTCTTGAGGATTTCGACCCTTATTACCACAACAAGAGGGTAAGATATCCAGTGACATAGGTACGCATATAAAAGCCGAACCAAACCGGCCGATGGAGAGACAAGGAACTAGAGCAGGCGGTTCTGGTGACTGTCCTGCTGCATGGCAGCTTCCTTCCGAAGCTCTCTTGAGCAATAATCAACACTGTAAAAATCAACGCCGTAAAAAATAAACTCGGTAATGATCAACATCGTAATGATCAACACCGTAAAAATCCACGCCGTAAAAAATAAACTCAATAATTATCAACATCGTAATGATAAACACCACAATAATCAACATCATGAGTAGAGGAAGAAGAACGCAATGATCCACAGTAAAATACTTAAATAATGAGTCACTATTAAAGTATTTTACTGTGGATCATTGCGTTCTTCTTCCTCTACTCATGATGTTCTCCAAGTTCCACGAAGTCACCAAGGAAACTCTCACAAGGACAATAATCAACACCGTAAAAATCAACGCCGTAAAAAATATACGCCGTAATGATCAACCCCATAAAAAAATCAACGTCGTAATGGTCAACGCCGTAATAATCAACACCGCAAAAAGCAGGATTTCTCGTGAAAGGACTGCCTTTTTTGTTTTTCAGACGTTCGTGGTGGTCACGAGAGGGAAGGACATTTTCCGATTCTCCTCGACGGACGCCATGTACATCCTGGACCCCTTTAACCCCATCCGGCGGGTCGCCATCTACATCTTCGTCCATCCCCTCTTCTCCCTCTTCATCATTACCACAATTCTGACCAACTGTATTCTTATGATTATGCCAACGACGCCCACCGTAGAATCAACTGAGTAAGTTTTTCGATACACTTCTTTACTTTTATTACCGTTTTTATCGTTAGGCGCCCTCAAAAATTCATTTAGACAAGTAACCACGTTTACTGTCTTCCCTAGTAGGCAGCGTAACATGACCAAAAAAAAAACATGAAAAAAAATTGGCCATGAAATTTCGATCGTAGAGTATCATTTATATTATTGTCAGTACACCAAAGGTCGTGGAAGTACCTGGTCTCTTCTCGGCGGTGAAGGGATAAGCCGCTAAATGTGTTTCCACTTAGCGTTGCCTAGGAGTATAGTAGCGGAACCTTTCTGCCCTCTGTATGTGATGTGATGTGATACCCGGGAAGAAACGGACAGATAACACCTTAACACATGCCCTGCTCGAGTCAATTGCAGACGTTTATCAGATTATCTATTGTATTGGGCTGAGAGAAAACTGATGGCAGAAGCCTAATACTATGACGTAATTAAAAAAAAACTTCAATTTTTTGGCTATGTGTATAAGCAATCTTTGGGGAGGTTCCTTTCCTGTAATATGACGTCAGGGTTGCAGGATACTGGGCCCTGAAACAATGAGTCTTTACCTTGGGCATGAAAAAGTTAAGTACTGTATCTTATAGCTCTACGAGTCTGTTGTAAGTAAATTAATTACGTTATAATTTAATCGATACTAATAATTAATGAGTTTATTCTATTTTGACACCTAATACTCCCTGCGAAATTGGATTTTATTCAAATTAAAAAACGGAATGTAGGGGGGTGTCCACATTTAGGTTGTCTCCTAACTTATGGTAGTACTGCGTAAATATGTAATTAGCTGTAACACATAATTTAGTACACTTTGTCGCCCATCTTCCGTGAGCGGGTAAGTCGGTTACAGTGGTTTATGTTGAATTTTTAAAGAAGATAAGCCATTGGCAGTGGTTAATAGCCATTTTATATTATTTAGCAAAGGGTTAGTCGACGGTTAGTCGAGGGTCGAGGTAAGGTTTCAAACAGAGGAAGCTAAAGGAAGCAACAGCCATGGCTCTGAATACTGATCCCATAAGCCAGCCCAGTATGACATTAGACACGATATGGTTTCCCATTACTTAGAGAAAAAGTGAAGACCAAGTAGAAGTTTCAAACTAGTACACTATGGCGTACAGTATACTATACCGTGGTCGAGTGATGAGAGAGCTTGCATTTCAATCGGGAGAACGGTAGTTTGAATCGTCAAGGGGAACCGATTTACTCAATAATTCATAGTAGAATACAAGAACAATGAGTCAATCGTCCAGACACCATCAGTACTTACCAGGGCTCCAAAGACTATTTACACAACAGGCAACGTATCTATGTCCAACTAACCCTTTGTTAACTAATTTTGGAAATAGCCTCATACACTTTAAAAATAAATGTTTTAGCTAGGTAGATGAATCTTTCATTAGTACTAGTTAGCATACGTGTAGTTTAGGTGAAATTACTTAATTACATGTTTAGCTTTGAGTATTCCTTCATGCTGTTGTCGTCCCTGTAAAATTAACTCCCATAGAAATTGGATATAATAGTAGGCTACCTTCTTCTTCTTTAAATGCCTCTTCTATAAAGGATTGGCAATCAATATGGAAATTTGGACTTTGCTGCTGAGAACAGGGAAGTTGTGCTCATGCCAAATCACTGCCTCAGGTTTAACAACCTGGATTTTCTTCTTCTGCCGGGAGCCATATGTGTTCTTCTATCTTCACTTGGATTATTACATCCATAAGGCGATACCTTTCGTTCCTCATCACATGGCCGAAGGCTATCTAGCCAGGATTTATATTTTCATGAGACCTTACCCCTAATTTTAAAGTGTGCCCAACAGATAGAATACAGTATGTTTTTGTTTTTTTGTTTTTTCCAACGCCTGCTTTCAGCATTTCTGCTTGAAGCAACCCTGTCAGGCTGGCGGGGGGAGTGAGTCTGTTTATTAACTTGAGGCACCCTAAGGGTTTCACCTAGGGGAAAGGGAAGTTAACTGACAGGGTGGACCTCCCGATTATAGTGGATTCCGAACCACTTAGGGAACATAGTAAAGTCACACGATTAATTCGGAGGTGACCAGGACTCGACACCCACTCAAACTGACTGGTATAGTCTCAGCGAGTTATCATGTCCCACCATGTTCCCCTGTCAACGCTGTGCACTACCAAGTTTGCCTCAGTATAAAACAGGCTCTGTTCTCGTGGACTCAACTTGGTATGGCCTTTGGCAATATGATGGAATATATATTAAATTATATAATCCACCGAAGGATTATGTTGTTTAATTAATGCCTGTAAGCCATGGTAAGCTCCAGATATGTTCAGAGCATTACATTTTGAGAAAGTTATTGTTTTTGTTTCGAAAAACGACGTTTCTTTTACTCTTAACTGAAAAATTGGATATTAGTCCGGGAACCCCATCCTTTTCAATTTATCTATAAAGCCGCCACCAATCACCCCCTTTAGGGTGTCAGGAGACTTTCAATTAATCATAAATAACACAATCTCTGCAGTTTGGACGCTGGTTTCAAATATGGAACGTATATAGCGCCAAACCTTTGTGTTTGAACTTGCTGTGATATGAATGATTCCTGATTCTTTTCTTACAATTTTAATTCTTATTCGGTATAGATATTATCAAGGCCTTGCCCAGGTTTTGATTTGGGGGGGGGGGGGTCAAATTTTTTTTTAACGTAATTAATTAATGAAAGTCCATTATATCCCGTGTTCAAACTCAAATAAAAATATTCAAATTCTTCAAACAATACAGGTTAACAAAAAAAAATTATTTCGGGAGGGGGGGGGGGGTCCGGACCCCTGGGCAAGGCCATGGATATTGTATAAGGCAAATAGTGGCTTATTTGGTGGATATTTTCAGAGTCATTTTCACTGGGATCTACACGTTTGAGTCAGCGGTGAAAGTGATGGCCAGGGGGTTCATCTTACAGCCGTTCACGTATCTTAGGGACGCATGGAACTGGCTAGACTTCATAGTTATTACTCTAGCGTGAGTTAACCAGTAGTTTTAGATTAGTTCACTTTTAGATTCTTAGAAGACCCGTAGAACTTATGCAAGTATATTTTTTTCCAATTCTGAAAATCATATTCAGTATACCGCACCTTTAAGATAATCTAGTTCACTAAGGGGACATGCTACGTAGAAAATTAGCACCCCGAAATTTGTTTTTTTTCATTGACTTTTTATTTTTTAATTAATTAACAAAGGAAGTTATTAAAGATTTGGCTTATGTAAATTGTAGAAGACTACTTCATGCATCATGTAATCGGAATTATTAAATTTTTGGTACCTTAGTTCTTTCATAAAAACCATTGGGATTATTTTCGCGTATAATAATTTCGCGTAATCTAGGATCTTTGGAAAAACTACAAAACCGAAAAGTAAAAATATCCGATTATATGATGCACGAAGTAGTCTTCTACAATTTAAATGAGCCAAATTTTTAATTACTTGAGAGTTAATGAAATAAAAAATGAAAAGTATTTAATTTTGGGTTGCCAATTTTCTATCTCTTAATTAAATTGGTGTTATAAATGTTTCGCATTTTTTATGTTTTTGCTGCTGCGAAACAAGGAATTGAATAATTTGGTCAAAAAACAACGGCCAATCTTTGAATTCAAAATTATTGAATATACCACCGTATGATGGAAAACTTACGTATGGTGGAACTTGAAATATACTGTAGTTTTTCGCTATGCTTTGGAACAGGTTAAAAAATTGCGGAGGACTACTTATGTTATATGGTAGTTGAAGCCTTAATATATCATTTTTACCTTTTGGCTTGTTAAAAATTAAAATAAATTAAAATTTAGTTAATTAGTAAATTTTAGTTGTCATCATCGTACAGCCTGTAGAAAAGAATTTCCCATTGAGAGTCACTTTAGAGAGAGCTTAGTAGCTAGATCTGTTTAATTATTATTAATTAGTTATTATTATAATTAGTTTAATTTAGATTACTGCTAAAATGTTTGGTTAATTTGTTTATTTATTAATTTTTGCTTTTGCTTTACAGCTATGTAACGATGGGTATCGATTTGGGAAACTTAGCAGCCTTAAGAACTTTTCGTGTGCTGCGAGCTCTTAAAACTGTCGCTATTGTGCCAGGTAAGCGCCCCTCCCCCTCAAATTGCATAATAACTATCTTATTTGGTAAATAATAGACATTAGATGATGATGAAGAAGAAGAAAGAGGAGAAGATTATGATAATGATGATGGTGAAGAAGAAGATGTTGATAATGGTGATTGTGATGATGATGAAGATGAAGAAGAGGAAGGAGAAGAAGAAGATTGATATTTAGAATGTTTCCCTGTAATCGAAAAGTTTCACTTTTATCGTGTGTCTTTACTACACATACTGTTTTCTTACTCGCATTGTCTCTCCATACGCAGGTCTCAAGACTATCGTCGGAGCTGTGATAGAATCAGTAAAAAATCTACGGGATGTCATAATTTTAACCATGTTTTCACTGTCTGTATTTGCGCTAATGGGGCTACAAATTTACATGGGTGTGTTAACACAGAAATGTGTTATGAGATTTCCTACAGACGGTTCTTGGGGACCTCTGTCAGATGCGAATTGGAAAAGTTTCTGCAAGAATGAGTGTAAGTAATTTTTTTCTAAATTACCTCCCAATTTTAACATCAATTCCTCCTATTACACACTTGAATATTGCTCCAAAATTCGATCCAATAAGATATATAATTATGAGTATAAGAAAAATTAGAAAGTGAAATACGTAAATTTACATATAGTTTCATATCGTATTGTTCAACATAAACATTACAAATATTTCTTTGATCGAATAAATAGTGGATGGAATAAGTGTTAAAGTGTGTAATCACCCCTAACAAAACAGAGAATTCCGAGTAACAATTAGAAACTCAAAACATTTAAAATACATAGCTAATTTCGAAAGCTCTCTCTTCTGAGGGCATAATCTCAACAATTGTTTGGCAGCAGCGCCCTACACTGTATTACCTTCCAATATCTCCAGGACCATCGCTTCCCTCTTCAGTTCTTGGGACGTTTGAGCTGCTGCGGTCCTCGTTTTTATCCATGATTTCCTTCTCTCAAAGATGATGTGTGCACCTGATTTTCGTGCCCAAACCATTTCGCTCTTCAACTTGATACACACACAGTATATAAGGTAGCAGCTGTTACTCTTTGTCATTCTTTCATTCGTCACGTGGGCCCCCAGCTGATCTTTATGCTCTACATTCTTTTAAAACAAAAGTTATTTTTTTACCGAGGCACTCAAATACTTACTGTAGGTAGTATTTAACTCAAAGACAAATTTTCCACGCATGCAGCTAATTGGATAGGTGAGGATGGAGTGTATGACTTATGTGGCAATTCTAGTGGAGCTGGGTAAGTAAATATTACCTTAAATACAAAAGAGAGCGAGTGGTAGCCTAAAAATCCATATGGTAAATTAATAATATTAAATTTAAAACTTTACTACACTAAAGGTTAATGGATAAAAGTTTTGAGCTTTGGCTTATAAAAGGATTAATTTCCAGGCATGTCTCTGACCACAGCATCCGGAAAATAGCAACCGTCCAGAAAGAAGACCTTCTGAGTCGTCATACCACTGAGTTTTTTGTGTGTATTTTCTGTATTAATACATTATAAAATAATTTACATAATGCCCTACAGTTTGCAGTGTTTAAATCTCAACAGTATAGTAACATACAGAACTGCGTCATACAATAAACTATAATGTGAGTATCTTAAATATAATGTTTTATGTTTTCAGAACGTGTCCAGAAGGTTACATTTGCCTTCAGGGCTTCGGCCCTAATCCAGACTACGGTTATACAAATTTCGACACTTTCGCTTGGGCTTTCCTCTCCGCTTTTAGGCTAATGACGCAAGACTTTTGGGAAAATCTATATCAGCAGGTAATTTTCCATATTGCAACATGCAGTCTGGTTGTAAAATGAAGAAAACAAGTATGCGCTGCTACAGAGTAGCTAGTATCCAAAAAAACATATAGCCTATATTTCAATTTGACTCGTCCCCATACTTGGTTAAGTCGACCGAACACCTGTTACAATGTCAATGGTAAGCATCTCCGCGCTTGCCTATTGGCACTTGTCTTGAAGTCGGTGTGGGTTTGCTAGAAAGGCTAGAATTTCAATCGGAAGCAATTATAATAATGCCGAAAACCGATGGGGCCGTTGACAGGGCAAGTTCCAGTAGAATCCGGGCTAATGCGCCGTTGTCAATTTTTTTTTTTTTTTTTTTTTAAAGATAAATCGCATACAAACAATTTAATGAATGTATTCGATCGACCTCTTCAGTCGCCTCTGTATGTTATAACCCGTGATGCGTACAACACGTCTCCGATGGCATGGCGTGTAAAGACTCGCACAAGTGCAAGCACGTTACCACCTGGCCATCGAAGTCGATTTGATGAAATGAAAGTGAACTGCCAAACGTTTGCGCTACGGAGCCACCGAGGTACAAACTTCGAAGTCTACGCAGCGCTACTGAAGATGTCGACCGCAGATGTTGACGAAACGTTTGGAAATGCACTTTCATTTCGACTACAGTCCATTAGTCCGGATTCTACTGGTTCTTCATTCGACTCCGGCCGTGAAAGCCTTTGCAGTTAAATCATCATCAATAATTTCTGGGTAATTTTTCTTGCACAGGTTCTTCAGACGGCAGGTCCCTGGCACATGCTCTTCTTCATAGTTATCATCTTTCTGGGTTCTTTCTATCTCGTGAATTTGATTCTCGCTATTGTCGCTATGTCCTATGACGAACTCCAGAAAAAGGCTGAAGAGGAAGAGGCAGCCGAAGAAGAAGCGATGAGGGTAAGCAACGCTATTCTATTCATGTTTAACAAGTCAGTGACGACATCACAATTTGTTAGGATTTTGGTATTGTGGGAGTTGTGATAGCTCAGAATATATATGTAACTAACTGACTACAGGAGCGTATCCTAATAAGCGGGCTTTATATTACGCTCCAGAAGAGTCAGATAAAGAGTGGATTGCATTTGCAATTAAAATATTTGCATTGCAATGATATGAAATTGCCCACTGTACTCTGCTTATTCTCTGGAGATGTAATATAGTAGCCAGAAGGTAAACCTATTTTAAAATGTATTCTATTGTGTGGTGTACAACGTGTCAAAGTGAATGTATCTTTAGTGAATACGCCTATGGGTTCAGCTTGGACAGCATTCCAACTCCTCTTACCTGAGCTGATAACCTCAGTGACCGCCAGTATATAGGCTTAACTCATGAGGCTCTAGGTAGGTCATACCAGCCAGAGGCGTACCGCTACCATTGGCGTACACTTCATGTCAATATATGAATAACTAAATTATATATTATTTTAGAACACTGGTTTTCCCAGTTTACTACAGTAATGTAGAGGTACCAAGGTTTTCCGTTAACTTTTAGGAAGCCGAGGCAGCTGCCGAAGCCAAAGAAGCGCGGGCGCAAGCAAGAGCCGAAGCAGCTGCTGAAAGACATGCTGAGAGGGACCGAAGAGAGAGGGGTGAGGAAGAGGACGATGTGGGTGGGGGTGCCGAAGATTTGGCTCGGTCCCCCACGGGAATCTCCGAAGTCAGCTACGAACTCTTCGTTGGCCAGGCCAAAGGCACCGAGGACGACAACAATCAGCGCATGGAGCGCATTAGCCTCAGGTCCGATGGAGGGGACTCCTTGCTGGACCAGAGAGGCAGACTAAGTGCTAACAAAGCTAGAAAACTCAGTGCGGTAAGTGTGTTTTTTTTGTGCTAAGTAAGCTATTTTGCATTTTTTTAGTCACGAATAATGCATTGAATCGTATAGTTGAATGTTGAATCCATCACTAGTAACACCCACACATTCTTTTAAAAATTAGATTAGGGGTGAATTCGAATTTTGCACAAAAAAGTACAGTGTAAGGTATGGTTACCTTTAATTACCTACTAAACTGCGGAAGCCAATAAGTGATGACAAAAGTGATAGGCCCACTGAAGAGTGTACATTTCATACTATTTCAATGATGTATTAAAGTTATATCTTACAGCATATTAAAGCAGAGATTTTCTTACATTTTTTAAACGATACAGGTCTGGGTATTTTTTTCGACTTAATTAATGAATTCCCTGTTTTAGATGTGGGAATGGTCTTATAAAAAATTCAGAAAAATGCTGTAGCAGTAAATTACATTTTTGCACCTGTAGCTGTAGCACAATTAATCAAGTTAACTTATTGGTTAAAAATGTAAACAGAACAATTTAGAATAGAACTTTGCATACTAAAAATCATTTTTAACCCTGGTTAACTTGCTACGTGGTGCTGAATTGCTAGAACCAAAGTGCTTAGAACAGATTTAGATAGTGGTAAATCAACGTGTTGCTTTTTTATAAAGCTCGCATTTTTTTACGAATTAAATTGTTTTTAAGACTATTTTTATACACAATAGCCTATTTGCGGTTGTGAAAAGAGGAATCCATTAATTTTGTCCAAAACACCAAGACCTGTTTTGTTAGCGAAAATTAGAGGATATAGAAAACCGGGCTTGGCAGAACTCGAACCCACGATCTACGTTTAACCGTGTGGTCCAACGGTTAAGACAACGCCACGGGTAGGCGTAGATCGTGGGTTCGAATCCCGCCAAGCCCAGTTTTTCTATATCCTCTAATTTTATAACGAGGAGGTAACCTCTTCAACCAAAGTTAATTTAATGTCAGTGTTATATATACCATATAATACTGCAATATAATGTATAAACCGGTTTTGTTTTCAAAATATTTCGAAAAATCATGTGTTAATTTGTGAAATTTCTAACATATTAATTTGGTCCCATCCTGTTAGGCGGCTATTCCACTTGTCAATATTCCGTCATTTATGCATCAATAATAAGTCTATACCATAATATAACTTAATTTATAATACATAAGTTAAGTATCTAAATAATAGTCTCCTTAAAACAAATATCTCAGCAATTTTTAATGCTCAAATGACGGAATATTGACTAGTGGAAAAGCGGCCTTAGATAGCCTATTCAATAATAATTAAATTACGCCATTAATTAGCCTACCTATACATATTTTTAAAATCCCCAACAACTTTGACTTTTTATCATCGTTTGATTTTATATCAGGTCCCTTGGAAAGGCCAGTTTAGAGTGCCCTACGAGCAGTCAGGGTCCAAGGTATGCTGTGTTTTCAATCGATGTTAATTTGAATAAAAGCCGCACAGCCAAATTGATTTCTGCATGTACAATAATACTGTATTACTCTCTCCGCCAAAATATATTAATTAGTCCTGACTTTTTTATTAGTACTCTAGCCAATAGGTGCCCATTCCACCGACCGGCTAGGGCTATTTACAAAAACGGTGACGTGGTAGCAGACATTCAAGACATAGGCGGGGTTTCCACCGACCTCGCATTGCAGAATTGACGGAAATGTTTATTTTCCTCTATGCCATAGTTAAAATTGATCAATGATCATACAGTAAAATCACAAACAAACAAACTAAAATTAAAAAATGGCGTCATGGGATATGTTAAGTACAAACATTTTAATAGATTTCTATAAAAAGAAAAATTCTAATTTCCGTCAATGTCATTTGCATTCTGCAATGCGAGGTCGGTGGAAACGCTACCTAAGTCGTGAATTTCTGCTACCACGTCACCGTTTTTGAAAATAGCCCTAACCCGGTCGGTGGAATGGGCGCCTATGCAGAGGTTCACAAGATTATATGTTGTATTGGGCTGCAAGAAAGCTGATGGCGGAAGCCTAATGCTCTGGCGTAATTTTAAAAAAAAGGTTTATTAATAAGCTAATACAAGATAGAACGCCTACATGTTCATATCAATCAGTTAGGCGGGGTTTCCACATAGGTACGTCAATGGCCAATGAGAAATATGGTTTTGACGTGGTAGCAGAATGTTTAGTATATCTTTAATGTCTGCTAAAACGTCAATTTCACATCATAAATCAATGAATAAAGCTAATTAATCCAGTCTATATATTATTAAACCTTAATTATTGACGGAGGGAGTACTCTGAATATTGAAACATAAACTTTATTGATCGGTATAATTTTGATTAAGCTTTGTGATGTAAATATTTAATACTGTACTCGTCGTGTGTTTCCTTATAACTCAACTTATGATCAGTTGGTATAATAGAAGACTGCCCCCCTAGAATTTGGTAAACCTGAATCTGAAACTTTATATTTTCTAGCGTACACAAGTTTTAAATAATTTAACAAAAATGCAAAGCTATAGTATTTCATATAATATACTCGTACTTGTACCATGATGGGGTAATTTTAAAGTTTTGGTGCAACGATGTTTTCTTAAAAGTAATATATTTATCTAGCTTGTTAGTACCCACTTCAGGGTGACAAGGGACTCTCAATTCATACCAAACACAATCTCTGTCTTTCGCAAGATTTTTGCTTGGGCATGGGTTTGACTATGGAACTTACATACGTAGCGCCTAGCCTTCGTGTTGGAACATGTTATAATATGAATGTGACGACCTCCTGATTATAGTTAAATCCGAGTCACTTGGCGTCATAAAAATGGAAGTATGAGACGATAGAAATTTACCGTATTTTCGCAATTTGGTAATTCGAAATTCCTTTTAACATATATAGTATACATATTGTAAAAGATAATGATCAGTAAATTTCATAGGCTATTTACTAACTAGTGACTTGCGTTGTAAATTAAGTAAAAAGTGACAGATTTGGGGTTAATTTAGGGGTGATTAAAGTCTTCCGCTTAATTTTAATGACGTCATTTGTTTTAAAGGTTTAAGACAAATTACGTCAATATGACATTGTTAAAGTTGAGCTATGCCTTCTGTAGTCTTTCCCCATTTCAGCAAAAAACATAAAAATTGTGTTTTTAAAAAGCCTCCGTATAACGATGGATTCTCGTGCTTGCATGACAGCTTCCCTATTGTTGCATTTCTTTTAGAAAATTATGGCTATCGACTTAATCGAAAAACAGTACATTCAGTATAATTACGAAGACTTTCACGGCCGGAGTTACGTGAGGAACCTGTAGAATTTGAGAATCCAAATTTCACGGGGGAATCGTAGCACACTTCGTCATAGTCACTTCACGTACTTTGACGAAGCAGTAGAATCGGGGATGATAGGCTGTGGTCGATCTGAAAGCGTACTTACAAACGTTTCGTCGGTCGACACCTTCAGTGGAACTGCGTGGACTTATAAGATCTAAAAATCTCGGAGGCTCAGCAGCAACTGTTTGGGCAAGGGGACGTGCACTGACATTTATACCAAGCTGAGGTACAACAAGACTACAACAAAGAAAATGTCGGTATCATCCAGAAATCAGGTTGAGATAACAGGGAGCTATTAAGGCTCCGCCTCCACCCCCCACCACCCATCAGCTTGGTATAAATGTCGGTGCACGTCTCCTTACCCAAACAGTTGCTGCTGAGTCTCTGTGATGCACTCTTAGAAGTCTACGCAGTGCCACTGAAGATGTCGGCTGCAGATGTTGGCGAAATGTTTGGAAGTACGCTTTCCGATCGACCACGGCCTATCATCCCGGATTCAACTGCTTCGTCACAGTACATTCAGTGACTATGTGTGTGACGAAGTTTGCTGCTGCTTCGCCCTTGAAGCTCGACTGCAAGACCTTTTACGGGACAATATTTGTTTGTCTATGAACTCAGGTCTGTTTGCAAATAAATAATAATTTATTTATTTATTTAGGAGTCTGTGGTCACCACATTCACAATAACAATATCAATAGTAATGACCATGACTACTTTTTTATGGGCCACGAAATTTTATCCAGTACCTAGGATGGAATAAAAAACATTTTAATTTAGTTTTAAGGTACAGGTACCTACTGACTAAAACAAAAAGTGGTCATTTACAGTTCTTACAACCAAATATAGCATCAAACTATCAAAAATTCTTTATGCTTACTTCCTTTAATTTATCATTAACAAATTTTATTTATTAAAACACCTTCTACACTGCACTTTTATCATTTTCGCATTTGTCAATGTGGCTTGGCATTTATTGTGTGTCCATGCGCCGTGTGTAATTGTATTGTCTGTAGCCAACTTGTAAGAACGCTTCTTAGCCTCTTTGTTTGTGCAAAAATATATATATTATAACGGTCATTACAGTAAATACGAATTGTCTGCAAATGGTTACAATGCAATATAAATGTGCATAGCCTAGTTTTTCTCAGTTAAACGAAAACCGAGCGCCCCAACTAAGTAACTAGTTTTTTATAAAATCCGATTTCTCTTGAAATATTGATCATAGAGCCCCAAATGAGAGAACATACCAGCAGAAGAAATGCACCTCTGCATTTTGATACACATGACCATATGACGGATCAAAGTAGTATGTAGCCGACGCTAGCACCGTCGTTGCGTAGGCAACAGGCTTTTAAGACGTGATGAATTCTAGGTTAGGATTGGTCCATGGCTGTATGGTGCCCATTCCATTGACCGGCTAGGGCTATTTCCAACAACGGTGACGTGGTAGCAGACATTCAAGACTTAGGTGGCGTTTCCACCGACCTCGCATTGCAGAATTGACGGAAATGTTTATTTTCCTTTATGCCATAGTTAAAATTGATCAATTATCATACAGTAAAATCACAAACAAACAAACTAAAATTAAAAAATGGCGTCATGGGATATGTTAAGTACAAATATTTTAATAGATTTCTATAAAAAGAAAAATTCTAATTTCCGTCAATGTCATTTTAATGTCAATTTTAATAGATTTCTATAAAAAGAAAAATTCTAATTTCCGTCAATGTCATTTGCAATCTGCAATGCGAGATCGATGGAAACGCAACCTATGTCTTGAATGTCGGCTACCACGTCACTGTTTTTGGAAATAGCCCTAGCCGGTCAATGGAATGGGAACATTTGCACTGTGTATAAACAGTCCAATTAGGCCCATCTGTTCCCTCAAGACAAGCCAAATTCGGTATATAAACACTGGTTCAGGGTCGTCCTGGGTACCATTAGGGGCGCGGGACAGAGCACCGAAGGGACGCCACTGCTAGGTAGGCTAGTTCTTTATTATTTTATTATTCTATATAATGTGTTGTATAAGTTTTCCTCCAAGTTATTGAACTTATACATTTCATTAAGCTCGCTCCCACTAAGTTTCACAAAGTTTTACTGTTCTCCTTCTCCCAATTTGTTATATTTTTTTTTTTCGGAAGCGTCGGTCTTATGAAGGGCGTCATTTTTTTTTTTTTTTTTGCAACCCTGCACTGGTCACAGGAAAATACACCGTGGCTTGGTGGAGCGGCCGGAAATGAAGCTTTAAATGTTTTGCTTTTCAACCTGCACTGGGTATGGTTTGGCCACTATTCAGGTTTCGGCTACGGTTCCGTTCAGAATAAATCATAGATTAGTTATTAACTTTTAGAATAGTATAATCTTCTAAATATTGTATATGGACTTTTTTTTCAATATTCCGGAGTTTGGGAATTATTATTAGTTTTCAAAATGTATGGACATCAAGGACGTGTAAACCAGTTAGCTAGCAACAGAACAAAACCAATTATGTCCGAAAACTCGTCGAGGTCCTTGGTGGGGTATGTTGAATTTGCCCCTAAGTCTTCTTCTTCTTGTTCTTCTTCTTGTTCTTGTTCTTCTTCTTCTTCTTCTTTTTGGCTCCATACAACCCTTCAGCTTTAGCCTGCTCAACAACACTACTTTATTATCTCAGCTTTGTCTCGCTCCACTATCAATGCACTCCCAATTCGCGGAGGTTGGTTTCTAATCCGTCCTTACAGCGGTTTCGTTGACGTCCTTGCAGTCCAAATAAAGTCCTTCAACTACTGCTACTGCTACTACTACTACTTCTATTACTACAACTACTTGTTATATTGGCTGACTAGGCAGTAGAGAAAGAGGTTCCTCAACACTTCATGGCACGGCGTTTTTTAAAAGTATCGACAGACTAAAGCCCATCCGTCTAGAATGATTTATATATTGCTCATAAAAGCCTTTGTGTTCATAGGAAACAAGTAACAGAATCAAAATCAGTATTTCCCCGTAGGACGATATAACTATCAGAACTTCGACTGTGGCTCAGAAATTTTCATGAAATAAGTTGCCCATTCTGTACAATATACTTCTCCAAGTTTGGAGTCTTTGGAAATTAACCAAGAAACTCGATAGTACTGCTTACATTGTTTACTGCTTCGACAAAATTTAATTTCAAAGAAGTTTTCCAACTTGTAGCAAAATTTCTACAACCATAATTTCATACTAAGGGAAGATATACAGTAGTACCGAATCAATCCAACCTCTAATATTCCACTAAAACCGCAAAGTAGGTACTAGTAATACTGAGCAGCAGGCACAATTTAAGTCACAAGGCTTAAGTATATACGCAAAAATGTAAAGAAATGCCAATGAATACCCTAATTCCGAATAATATCGGCCATACATTAGCATATCTACATACTGTATGTACTCGTATATTTGAGTTCATTGAAGGATCGTAATCTTCTACTTCTGTGGTCATAATCTCAACGATTGGTTGGCAGCAACTCCCTGCATATACCTCTTGGTCCTGTGCCTTCCTCTTCAGCTCTCGGCGCTTTTGAGCTCGTGCGTCTTCCTTCAGTTGATCCATGAATTCCTCCTTCCTCTTCTATTGGTTCCTTTCACTGTGCCCTCAATGCTACATGCTATTTAATTAACTTAATGAAGCACTGATGAATCCGGGCTAATGGGCCTTGGTCGATCCGGAAGCTTACTTACAAACGTTTTGCCATCATCTGTAGTTGACATCTTCAGGTGTACTAACTAGACTTCTAATAGTGTATCTCGGAGGCTCTGTAGCAAAATGACTCTCTAATTAAAGTATATTATTATGAACCAGTGGACCCGGCTGTCTTCTTATGGCCTACTACTTCCCCGCTTCACATGTTTTACTGCCTTACGTACCCTATTTAATATTCTTTCAATGTCGTTACTATTTTTTGACGAAAACTAAAACATGTACGTATATTATATTGATAATGTTTTTTGGGCCAAGAACCCTCTAGAGCGTTCCCAGTACTACCTACCAAAAGTTCATTACAAGCTGTTCAGGACATGTGGAGTGATACAGACACCGACTTTCCCCCGAAAGGTTGTTGGTTCGAGTCCCACACTTGCTACATTTTCTGGCCATGCTTCGGAGGGCATGTAAAGTAGGCGGTCCCGGGTCTTCCATGTTGAGTATAAGAGAGTGCTTTATAGCTCCAACTCCGCTAGGTTGGCTTAGTAATAGAACAAAAAAGTCAATATTTATTTATCAGTGGTTTCGGAACGCATGGCTGACACACATACACTGAATTTTTTTCATACTGTAAATGAAGCACTTAAAATAGGGGGCTCTCATTTCGTTTTACTTATTGCAGACGAGCTTAAGTCTGCCTGGCTCGCCTTTCAACCTGCGAAGAAGCTCAAGGGGATCCCACCAATTTACCGTGCGGAACGGAGGGGGGCGGGGAAGGTTTGCGGGTCCCCCTGGTGGGGACCGGAAGCCCCTCGTTCTCTCAACCTACCTGGATGCTCAGGTGAGGTGATACAATCAACAGTTTAGGTAGGGTGGCCAGATGTCGGGAAGAAGAAAGTACCTCCCGAGCAGCACTGCCTCGAGACACCCAGTGTCAAACGCATGGGAAACGTGTCGTTTTTCACGTTGAAATGTTCCATTTTGTGAAAACGGAGCATTTCATTGTGTAAGGCGCGCACGTATTCCACGTGTTTTCCACACAGTCCGCAGACCATGCTGTCTGGGAAGGAACTCGCACCCATATTTGGTTAAGTCGCGCAGCCGCCTGTTACGTTGTGTCAATGGTAATGAGCCTAGATCTATAATCTTCTCCTAATAACTCTTCTATAGGAGGTTAGCAATTATCATGGCAATTGTAGTCATGATGACTATACTAGGGAAATGTAATGCAGTTGCCTTCTGCGTCCTTATGCCGTTGACTCTTCATTGAGTTCCTCCTACTTCGGGGCCAGTTTCCCAACCCCAGGAAGAAAGAGTGCCATGCACAGAAAAGACTGTGCTTTCCGCTTATCCTGGCTCAAACTCGGTCCCCTATCTGTTCAGTCAACATTACGCGCTTCCATCTTGACCACGAGGAAGTACAGATCAGGGATTTTCGCGTCTTCGCCTCTGAGACCATAATACACTCAGAAGCTCAGCTACTTAGAAAACCTAGTGTACCTAGTCTAGCCAAACCATACGATAATTGCATTGTTTGCACCCTTGGCCGTATCATACGCCAATTTGCTTCAAAAACACTATTTTACACATTGGTTCTAACGCACCTCCACTTCAGTGCCGTGATTTCACATAATATTGCATGCATCGACGAGGTTTGGGGCATCAGGAAAATCTAGGCTGTATGCTTCAACAGTTATCCATACGGAATTTTAAGTCCTTACGTGCTGTAGCTTATGGCGAGGACAAGTCAAATCGAAATCGTAGTCCTCCCAATTAAGAGAAGAAGCGGTCGCAAGAGTGTTTGTATTTGTCCTAGGAGCATTTGCCGTACGCAGACGATTCGAACGCTGTGACACCAATGTCGGAAGAGAACGGGGCGATGGTCGTGCCGATGTACTATGCTAACATGGGCTCCAGACACTCTTCGTACACCTCGCACGCCAGCCGCATGTCCTATACTTCACATGGAGACTTACTAGGTTCGTATCTTCAATATATATTTCTTAATCTTATAAGGAATATTCCTATAAATGAAGTAGAAAATAGCGTTTAATGCCTGATGGTACACACCGTCGATTAGAAACCCGGTGATTCGATGAGCATTATTTAGCCAAGAATTATTTGGATTCACATTGCCTGTCAATATTAGTACCTAATCATCGACATCGGAGCCCGTTGTCAGGGGAAGGACGCAACTAACCGTTTGTTAAATAATATTGCACCATTGCCAATAGATTAGCTTAGAAATCTGTCATGTGAGCAGGTTAGTGCAAAATACCAGAGTCTACTTCAGCTGATATTTGTCTCCGTTTCACGGTTTTTCCCTCGTCATGCGACAGAAGAGCCGCTGTCGAAGTATTTCCTCTGCCTTCACTTGTACGTTACTGATTAATTTTCAGGGGGCCTGGGGGGCAATGGCAAGGTTCGCACAAAGGAAAGCCAACTGAGGGACCGGTCCAACAGGGCTTGGCACGCAGCAGTGCCTATTACTGAACAGCCCACGTCCAAACCTAGAGGCTCAATGGAGGATGCCCTGGACGGTTCCATGAAGGACAAGATGCATCAGGAGCAGGACAATCCGTTTGTGGAGCCGACGCAGCATCAGGCTGCGGTCAACATGCAGGACGTCATGGTTCTCAATGAGATCATTGAACAAGCTGGGAGACCTTGCAGTGCCAGTATTCCAGCAGGTGAGCGAGCATTTATCAAAGAGCCTGAACAAATTGACTAAATATTTAATGAAGTATGACAAACTACGAGTAGGCTTCATGACTCGTTGTTTTGGGAGCAAAAACAATTATCACCCTTACCCAAGTGGTAGGCTGGACTACAATACAATACAACTGGACTAACCCCAGCGCGTCGTTAGGGACCTGACTTGACTTAGGATGGCACGTCCAGCCCGGAGAACTTTTGGCCGCTGCCACTACACCACGCCACCTCGGACAATCTTCCGCCGCTAGCTTCCAATCTTGGGTGCCGGTGGCTTGCAAATCTTCGAGCACTTGGTCTCTCCGTCTTAGACTTGGCCTACCGGGACGCCTAGGGTGGTTCCAGGTGTCTTCGAAAACCAGCTTCGGCTTCCTCTCCACTAGGGACCTGGTTGCTGGAAACAAGCTGACGGACTGACGGACAGTTGGGTTTAGAGAGTACTTTTGTATAAAAACCAACGTAGTGGTTCTCCTAATAATGCCCCCCTCTTAACTTAGGGTCATAAGCAATTACGCCCCACCAATCAGAGCTTTGGATCACATACTTAAGTGATACGATGTACCTATGTAAGGTTTTGAATGGGGATGCGCCCCACCAGTCATAGCGAGACAAAGACTATTTAGGTAACTCGTTAGGAAAGTGATAGTTTCTCTTAGGGGCTCAGAGATCAAACCTAAACCGGGTCCTAGTAGGCCTATATCTTTCCCCTTACAAACAGCGTAATGGTACATACTGATTTAGTTACGCGGGTAGGTAATGAAGACTTGTTATACGTACTGAACGTGGGGCATACAACTATGAGTTTGCATATAAATAAATACATCTTGACTTTGGACTTAAGGCTCTTTGATAGGTTTTTGCTTGTAGACTAACTTACTGTAGATTTAATAACAACATTGTTGTGGTTTATTTGTTGTACTAATTTCGTTGTTATTTTTGTCGTAGTTTCATGACAATCCTGTTGTCTGCAAATGTCTTTTGCTGTTGTTGAAATTTCCTGTTCATTGCTGTAAATAAGAACTTTTTGCTTGATTGCTTCAAGTTAAAAATGCAAATAACTCGTGGAAAATTCTAAAAATATAAGATTCTTACCCATTATATACATCTCGATTTACGATTACGATGTTCATTTTTAAGGAACACTGAAAAAAGTTTAGGAATGCATTGAAATTCTTTAATATTTTTAAGTATTCCCTCAAATCCAAAAAAGTGCATCTTCCTGACCCGGACAGAGCAATGTTTACCTTTCCTTGTGAAAGAACTTGGCTCATGCGCTGCCACGAGCGTTGATTCAAGTTTCGATTGTAGATGATTTCACTTAACCAAAGCAAATGTTTAAGCTCGAATGCGAGAGTACAACTAATGTAGTATGCCAAAATAGGAACTAGGTACAAAATATATCTATCATACCTGATATGAAACATAACCATATCCTTAGGCATAATCATAAGCTATCGTATCATCATTATCAATTGCATTTGCTTTTAAACATCTGCAAAAACATCTGAAATTTTTGCTGTTTTCAATGTAGGTACCGTAGATTGCGAAAAAAATTGCGAAATGATATACCTAGAGCTTAATAACTGCCGTATTGACTTTCTTGTAATGAAAATCTACCTACGAGGTAATCCATTGACTTATTAGCTCTATGTATGATCTGTGATATTTTGTGTCTCTACCTTAGTAGTATTTTGACTAGATCCTATAGTTTTTTTCAATTTGTATTCTTTCCTCACTTCTGTCGATCAAATATCACAGTATACCGTACCGAAGCAGGGAATGCCAATATTTAAATGATTATTAAAATTATTCATTAATTTAATTATTAATTAATAAATTACTTTTAAAAAAATTTAAATGAGAATTGTATAAGTTTCAAATTAATGTCTAATCCTATCTAATTTGTATTTAGTCCTATCCTCTAATTTCTGTTATAACGAGGAGGTTGCCTCATCAACCTAAGTTTGATGTCAGTTTATACATCGTGTAATGCTACAATATATAGACTGATAATCTGCACACATCCCAGTTATACAACTTTATAGCGAAATGTAGTGACCTATTTCTTCTAACCCTCAGTGATATCTCTGCGATTATATGATTTTCTGATAAATCAAATTTTTGGCATAGGTACGGTACTGCAAGTAAATTTTTATTAGGGTGAGTCCTACGGTTGCTTGAAAAGTCTCGTTATAATATAGATTACTGAGCGGCACCGCTCTGGGACAATGTATGTCACTGTCTTGCATTACTTCTAAGGCGCTTATTCCACCGACGTCAATAGTTCACTATAGACGTGTTTGACGTGGTAGCAGACATTAAAGGCAGTGTAACTGCTACCACGTCAAACACGTCATTAGTGAACTATTGTGGAATGTGCGCCTTACCGAGACAAACGATCCAACCTAGAGTTCTATATAGCTGAGATGGGACATTAAAGCGCGCCAAAAATATTTTTTGAATCCCGGGGCTACCTGGTACTTTTTTTTCCTTGGCTGGTCAGAGGAGAAGTGGCTAGTTAAACAATATACTTTTGGTGGGATTTTATTTTCTAACGCCTGCTTTCAGCATTTTTGCTTTAAGCAACCCTGTCAGCCTGGCGGGGGGAGTGAGTCTGTTTGTTAACTTGAAGCATCCTAAGGGCTGACTCCTTCACATCGGGGAGAAGGGGAGTTGACTGACAGGGTGGACCTCCTGATTATAATAGATTTCGAGCCACATGGGGAACATGGTAAAGTCACGCGATTAATTCGGAGGTGACCAGGACTCGACACGCACGTGGACTGACTGGTTTAGTCTCAGGGCGTTATCATGTCCCACCATGTTCCCCTGCCAACGCTGTGCACACTACCAAGTTTGCCGCAGTTTGAAATACGCTCTACTCTCGTGGATTCAACTTGGTAGGGCCGTTGTCGGGAAGTTAATGACCCATCTCTCTTATATAGAACTGAAATCGCCCCTAAGTGTTATTGAAATTGTTGAGGAAAGGATACATATTGTAGTTTAAGGCAGATGGCTGCTTACACCTTTCCACCAATTTTTCCACAAAGCACAACCGTTGTTTGCTCGCGTGCAAGCAATACGTTTTTAATTGTAGCACATATTTATCCATATTGATGCTTTCTAAAAATATTATTAGGCTACGATAACGAGTACGCTACATACTTACATTTTATCTTATAGCTGACTTTGATTGCAGTAATATTGAGGCATTGAATGTTTTTTTTTTTAATATTTTCTCATTCCATATGCTTTTCAGAGGGTAGTTAGAGTCTGGTCTGATTTAGCCTTTGCTCTAAGCGAACTTAAGGAAAGTATTTCAAAATATTTTGTAATCAAGAAGTAGCCGTGAGTTTTTGACGAAATTAATTAATTTCTGGTTCCACCACCGAAGAGTTATGCGAGTGGTCCGATAAAAAATTCATAAAAAATTATAGTTTTCTGAGAAAATGTATATATATATTTTTCATCCTAAATATTATTACTAGTTCTTCTGTATAACCCGATAAATTGCATTTAACCGATTTTATAGAATAGTTGTAAATCAGACTGCTTTTTTAGAAAGTATGAATTTTTGTAAGAATTTTTGATGTGACCACTTTCACATCTCTGCGGCTGTGGAACGAGAAATTAATTAATTTCGTCAAAAGTACACGGTCATTTCTTGTCAATAAAATATTTTGAAATCTGACTCTTAACTCGCATTGTCGCAATTTTGGAATTTTTATAAAGACAACGAAAAAGAAATCGGAATGCAAGCAACTCGACTTTTAAAATACTAGATTGATCATGAAAAAGATTGTTCAGGCTTGAAGCCTGTTTTAAATTGTGTGGTCAGTACCATGCCCGGTAGTCGCATTTTTCTATTTTCTGCCGTATGGCATGCGCTAGGGTCGAGTGGAACGAGTCCGGTACGCTTCCCATAAATAATAATAATAATAATATTCCATACATAATACAGCCATTTCGTTGCTGGCCGGCTGGCTACAACCTTGCAATTAGAGCAGAGGTTCTTCTCATCTTCCTGAAAGAGCCGCTGTCTTTTTCTAAATATTTCATTAATTATATTTCAATGAACCCCCAAGCACGTTTTAAAATTAGTTGAGAAAAAAAAGTTTAAATAAAATTATGGTAAACGTTGACAAGACCTCTCTCTTCTTTGAATACCTCTTCTATCGAAGATTGGCGATCATCAGGGCAATCTTAGACACGCAGATACCGTACTTCGGACTCCCCAAGGAAGTCAAATATGTAGAGTATCGAATGTACTTAGTCATGATGACTGTACTAGGGAATTGTAATGTAGAGGTTTTCCGTTTCTTATCTGCATCCTTATGCCGTTGACTCTTCATTGAATTCCTCTGCCTTCGGGGCCCAACTCCAAGACAAAAGAGTGCCCTAGTGGCAGTTGCTTATTTATTGGCGGCAACTATTGGCCACCCCGTCATATAGTCATCATCGGGCTACGGTGGCTTTTCTGGACAAGCCTGCACCACCAGACTTGCTACCACACCGTCCAATTATGCCACTGCTTGTTCGGGAACTGCTCATTTGCTACATTCGCAACTAACCACCAACTAACCACCAAATCCCGCTAGTAGCCTGCAGCTCAGCCCAATGGGGTTCATTTGTGACGTCATTTTGTAGATGGCAGCACCAGTTGCAATGATATCAAAGCGTTGATTTTTCCATAAGCCTCAATACTATTTTAAAATGATTTTTAATTGCGTATTATTTTAAAGTGATATTTTTCTATAAATCATGGAGAATATATATCTATTAAATCATATGCAGCGAAATAAGGTCCAGACATAGTAAAAACATTATAAAAAATATTAAAAGAATTAATTAGATGCTAAGAGCTTAGTTTTCGCATGCAAACGGCGGCCATTTTGAATAATATGGATATCGGTTTGTCGTCAGCGAACCTAGTGACCAAAACTGTCCCTATAGAACCTCATACTTGGAAATTGAAATGCAGTGGTTTCCCGTTTTGCCGTTGACTCTTCATTGAGTTCATCCCCCTTCGGGGCCCAACTCCAGGACCAAAGTGGAGTGCATTAGTAATGACATGACCACAAAGGCTAAAATCAGATCAGCATTATTAAAACCATTGCATCAGAATAACTTTTTTCTGATAATTATTTTCTGACACTGTCTCATTTTAAGCAGTAGTAGCCTACTTCCATAACTTAGTAAATCGACTGTATAGTTCTTTGAAGCTGCTATTCCACCCGCTTTGCTCTCTCGTCTGTGTCGTCAGCCATGTGCGTTGTCTAAATTGTTGTGAGCTGTTTGATACTAAACACTGTCGTAGTCAATACTTATTATTTCCCAGCCGAGGAGGACGAAGATGGACCCAGCCTCAAGGAAAAACTTTTAGAAGTCTGCATGCAAGGAATAGAATTTTTCTGCGTCTGGGATTGCTGTTGGCCCTGGATTGCTCTCCAAGTGAGTATACAATGATACTTTCAGAGAAACTCCTAAGGCGCCCATTCCACCGACCGGCTAGGGCTATTTATAAAAACGGTGACGTGGTAGCAGACATTAAAGACTTAGGTGGCGTTTCCACCGACCTCGCATTGCAGAATGCAAATGACATTGACGGAAATTAGAATTTTTCTTTTTATAGAAATCTATTAAAATGTTTGTACTTAACATATCCCATGACGCCATTTTTTAATTTTTGTTTATTTGTTTGTGATTTTATTGTATGATCATTGATCAATTTTAACTATGGCATAGAGAAAAATAAACATTTCCGTCAATTCTGCAATGCTAGGTCGGTGGAAACCCCGCCTAAGTCTTGAATGTCTGCTACCACGTCACCGTTTTTGTAAATAGCCCTAGCCGGTCGGTGGAATGGGCGCCTAAGTACGGATTCAGGGGTACCACGAAATTATAAAATACGGGAGATTTGAACGGTGCTCACATTTTTTTCTTAGCCAACACCGAAAACGTCTAAGTCAGGTCATGTGGAGTAGTGGTACAGACTCCAACTTTCACTCGAAACGTTGTTGGTTCGAGTCCCACACCTGCTACATTATCTGGCTATGCTTAGGAGGGCATGTAAGGCAGGTGGTCCCGAGTCTTGCTAGTTGAGTGTAAGAGCGAGCTCTATAGCCCTAACTCCGCTAGGTTGGCTTAAGTAATGGAACAAAAGTCAATATTTATTTATTTAAAACTGTTTTGGAGTCATCCATACCTATGAATATGTACGATGCATCCTTCTTCTTCTTCTATTGAAGATTGGCAATCACATGTCAATTGTAAACAAGTAGATACCTTGGTACCTTACTTCGAACTCCCCAAAAGAAAGTCAAGTATCAAATGTACTTCGTCATGATGACTGTACTAGGGAATTGTAATGCAGTGGTTTCCCGTTGCCTTCTGCATCCTTATGCCGTCGTTGATTCTTCATTACGTATTTCCACCTTGGGCACTACTAACGCGGTAGATACATCCACGAATTTGTTAGGACAAGTTTTTGGCTCTGGTACCCTAAAATAGCTTTAAATGTAGTAAACACGTCTTACATAGTACGATATTATCTAGTGTAAATTTGAAACCCAATGGGCTACATCTTCTCGTAGATTTCCACTGTATGCTGGGCAGACAGGAAGGAATTTCCAAGAAAGAATCTCTGAACGTAACAACTAGCCCAAGAATGTGTTTTAATTTCACTATAAATAAATGTATCATGCCCAACTTCAAGTAATTTTTTTATCAATTTACCAAGGTCAAGTTGCAAGTAGTTTCAATTATAATTACATTGAATGAATGAATGAGGTAATGAATGAATAAATTAGGCATTTCAAATATTGCATAGAATTTACCGTTAGAATAAGTTAAGCAATCTCTAACCATTTATCTTTGTTTTGTTTCAGAAATTTGTGGCCTTAATTGTTTTCGACCCGTTTGTCGAATTGTTCATTACTCTTTGTATCGTGGTAAACACGCTGTTCATGGCATTGGATCACCATGACATGAATCCCGACATGGACAAAATACTCAAGAGTGGTAATTACGTAAGTATCTTCATTCTTCTTTGGTTTCAATCTAACGATTGGTTTGCAGCAAATCTTTCCACCTCCTTCTCCACTCCTCCCTGTCTTGGGCCGTTCTCGTTAGTTCCAAGTAGGTTCCGCATCTCATATCTTTCTTGAGGTCTTCTGCGTACGCCTTGCTTGGTTGCCCTCTTGCATTGGTGCCTTCGATTGTGCTTTCTATTATAGTGCTTAGGAGTCCTACTTGTCTGATCAGGTGACCCATCCTTATATCTTCATTACAAATATCCAATCTTACAACATGATAATATGCTAAGGCGTATTTTGTTACACGAATATTTTACATTTGAACACAAATCCGTATTAGAAGTTGGACCAATCAGGGAACAGGAGGAAAAGAAGCAAAAAAATGCAACAAAATGAGCGTATTGTGATATTCAAATATTATATTCTAAGCAGTAGACATGAATTCAAATTAAAGGCGCAAATCCAAAATTTGAAGAAAATAAATGATATCAACATCACCCATTATAAAAAAAAAACTTAAAACAACTAACTAAAAAAAATAAAGAACCAGTAGAAATTGAGCTGATGGGCCGTGGTTGATTTGAAAGTTGATTATGGAAGTTGACTTTCATATTGACTATGGACCATCAGCCCATTTTCTACTGATTCTTCATATGACTCTGGCCGCGAAAGCCTTTGCAGTTACATTTTAAAAAATAAACCCTATAAAAAGTCACACCAACAGCATAATATTAACCATTAACACGATAGTCATCACAAATCCAAGATGTCAGCCTAGCGTAAACAAATTTTTGTAAGCCAAAATCGTGGCAAAACTAAAAAAAAACAATCAGAAAAAAAAATGAATATCTGATCTACCTCCCGACCAAGATTAAATGTTATTGAATAAATAATACTAATCCTGTTCTCTAATCCGGGTTAAGAATCGAACATTTAATACGCTCCGCCCCCTTTGGTAACAAAATGCACCAAATCCAGTAATCCAAATTCGAATTCGTGTAACAAAATACGCCTCTAATATATAATAGTAAACGTTTATTACTTACGAGGCGAGACGCAGTACAGTCTTTTTCTAAATGTTCTAAACGTAATCTATAAAAAGACATAAAAACCTATAGACATAGGCCTAGTCTACAGTAAATCGTATACTAAAACGATACCATTGTCTAACAATATATATGTACAATATCAAAATATCTTAATTTATAATATACATATACTAGTTTGTTTGTTTTCCAACGCTTGCTATGAGCATTTCTGCTTTAAGCAACCTTGACAGCCCGGCGGGGGGAGTGAGTCTATTTCATAACTTGAGACAGGCTCCTTCAACACAGGGAGTTGGGGAGTTGACTGACAGGGTGGACCTCCTGATTATAGTGGATTCCGAACCACTTGGGGAACATAGTAAAGTCACACGGTTAATTTGGAGGTGACCAGGACACATTAGACACGTTAGATTGCCTAACCATGTTTCCCTGCCTACGCTGTGCACACTACCAAGTTTTTACACTTATAGGGCTTCTCAATCTTAATTTATTGTTCATTTTTCAGTTCTTCACCGCAACATTTGCGATTGAGTGCGCAATGAAGCTCGTAGCCATGAGTCCTAAGTATTATTTTCAAGAAGGCTGGAATATTTTCGACTTCATAATTGTGGCCTTGTCGTTGTTGGAGTTGGGACTCGAGGGAGTACAGGGACTTTCGGTCTTGCGTTCCTTCAGACTGGTGAGTACATAGGCTAAACAGCAAAAATCTGCCTCCAACTTTCTTGATCCTACTACTTCCTCTTCAGTTCTTGTTACGGCGCCCATTCCACCGACCGGCTAGGGCTATTTACAAAAACGGTGACGTGGTAGCAGACATTCAAGATTTAGGCGGGGTTTCCACCGACCTCGCATTGCAGAATTGACGAAAATGTTTATTTTCCTCTGTGCCATAGTAAAAATTGATCAATGATCATACAGTAAAATCACAAACAAACAAACTAAAATTAAAAAATGGCGTCATGGGATATGTTAAGTACAAACATTTTAATAGATTTCTATAAAAAGAAAAATTCTAATTTCCGTCAATGTCATTTGCATTCTGCAATGCGAGGTCGGTGGAAACGCCACCTAAGTCATGAATGTCTGCTACCACGTGACCGTTTTTGTAAATAGCCCTAGCCGGTCGGTGGAATGGGCGCCTACGTACGAGGTCCCACGTCATCTTTCAGCTGGACCACAAGCCCGACAAGAGTGCAGTGTCCTCTAAATTATCTACGTCTTATATGCTCTTATTGACTATATTCGTATTGCTAGACAGGAAGGGTCTTAGGTGCCTTTCAAATATTATGTAAGCATATTTAGGCCACCTTAGAACCCCCCCTCCCCTTAGCGTAATTAATTATGCCTGGAGCAATCCCCTTATTTTGACTGTGCCAATATTTAATAATGTAATAATTATCCGTGGTGGTTTTACGGCAAATAGTTTGTAATTCTATTTTTATACTATAAATTTATAATATTACGGTACCTAGTTTTTTTAAATATAGGACTGTAAGGAAAGCTTACGTAAGTGGCATTAGAATCTCCCCTCCCCCCTTCTCTCGAGTGCTTACGTAATATTTTAACGGTCCCACCGACTATAAATATAATATTAATTTATATGAAGAGAAACTAAAGATCTTACAAGGGCAGTGTAACCCATTAAGATAGTAATATATTCAATCGAAACACCAATTGGCTCGGTGGGCGTATAAGCAAGCCCTAACTTGCAGTCACCCTAAAACCAATTTAAAAAAAATTAATTTATAATAATTAAAAATTTAATATTTTAGTTGCGAGTGTTCAAATTGGCAAAATCGTGGCCAACGCTGAATTTGCTCATTTCCATCATGGGCAGAACTGTCGGAGCTTTGGGTAACCTGACCTTTGTGCTTTGCATTATCATTTTCATCTTTGCCGTGATGGGTATGCAGTTGTTTGGCAAGAACTATGTGGGTAAGTCACTTTGAAAAATCTGACTCAAACCCAAACTTATAGTAAAGTAACGCCTGTTACATTGTGTCAATGGTAAAGCATGTCTCTGCTTGTCCATTGTCCCTTGTAGTGGGTGTGGGTTGATATCGAGGACGTATACAAGTTTGCCAGCGGCAACAAATTAATTTCGTCAGCAACTGTTCATCTAAAATAGAAAGAACTAGAAAGAAATAATGTTTCAAAAGATCTTCAGCTGCAATGATTTAATATTGCCAGAAAGTACCGTACGGCAGAAGTATAGCAAAAGTTTAGGTATTGGAGTGTCTACACTATTCAGTTATCCCCAGCTACCTGCCATAAACAGGTTAGTCCTTAAGGGCAAATGGAAACCCCCCCCCTTTTCCATTTTCAATGTTTAGTCAAATTTCTCATTAAATATGGATAGTAGAGTCATAAATGAGGTGTCATAAGCTAGAAACTATATTCCTCTACGCTTTGATGTACACTATGTAGCCATCACCAACACCGATTGTTGTTGAACTTGATAGGCTATGTAAAATATAACGGTCACTGAGGATATTAATAAAAATTAAAACTTTGAAAATACCGCGAAAAGGAGCCATAGATAAGACTTCCTCCAAATATTATTCACGACAAGGCACAATAAAGTTTTGAGGTAACAAATCTCTGGTGTCTATTCCATTGCTATAAGACAGATACAAATTTTAAGTGCTCAAACGTCACTGTTTTACTGTATAATGAAATTTTATTTTTCCTCGTGTTTTCAGACAATATGCATCTCTTTCGAGACAAAGCGTTGCCACGATGGAATTTCACAGACTTCATGCACTCATTTATGATAGTCTTTCGGGTGCTCTGCGGTGAATGGATAGAGTCTATGTGGGACTGCATGCTTGTAGGCGACTGGTCATGTATACCCTTCTTCCTCGCGACTGTTGTGATAGGGAATCTTGTGGTAAGTACGCACAGCATGGTATTACTCTAGTGACACGAATATTTAGAAGAACGCTTTATAGCCTAGTGCAGAAGAAATAAATTTTAGGTGCCTTAATTTGCTCCCGCAGGCCCGGTGGGTATAATGCAGATTCTAAGACAACAGGTTCGCAGAGGCTCTGCCAAGACGCATTAGAGTAAATTTTTGGTGATATAGAATCTGTTTCTGTGTGACCAACGCATTTGTTCCAATATATCTCGACAGATCTACTGCCGGGAATCTGCTTTTGCGCACCGGGCCTGGGGTATACCACCGTAAGGGCTACCTCTGCAGTAAGAACTACGAGAACTAGAGCCTAATATAGCTGATGGAGGGGGAACGATTGCTCCCACTAAGGTTATTTTTTTATATTTCTGGTGCCTCCTGCCACGCCTTAATCGACCAATCAGAGTATGCCTTGCAGCCACGTCAGGATTTGTTGTTTCATGCGTACTCTGATATCTTAGAAGACGTAGCAGGGGGCTGGAGAAATAAAACAATATTCTTGGCGGGAACGAACGTCCTATCTCTTATACATAGAAGTTTACTATGTATGGGGGTACCAACACCAGCAATTGGAAAAATAATGGAGATTTAATGTAAGGTGATCAAGAAAAGTATGGGCATATGTTGCCGCTTGAAACCCATCTTATGCCAAATGACTGGCTGTTTACGAATTGGGTGCTAATACTTACTACAGAGCTAGCCCTTTGCCGTATATAGCTCCCATCATCGTTGGTAAAAATAGGGAAAGTAGAATTTTAGATTAAAACCGCCATTTCTGCATATCTATCATACTTCATTCAAATTCCAACAGTTTCTACTTATTAGTTCGGCTGACTGATTTTGGGGCTGTCACATGAGCGGTATATCCTCTCTATAAAATTATTTAATCCATAAAATAATTTTTCACAGCTTATTAATATTTTCGCTTAGGTCAGCGGTTTCTATAACCTATGGGTCACGTGATGGGATCTTGTGGGTCGCTAAAACTTTCGAATATACAATAGTATATGACACCGATGCTGTTTAAAGTGTATCTCTAAGAATCTCATACTCCTTCATTTTTTTTATCGTGCCATTATCAGCATTTTTGCAAAATATTAGACCTATTTATAACGTGGACCACGAATAGGTTTTGACTTTCCCTGGTGGGCCGCGTTACGAATAATGCTGGGGATCGCTGGCCTAGGCAAAGGCAAAAACAGTACTAATAATCTAACCTCATAACAGTGGTGTGTTTCTCGTCTAGCAGGTCTGGGTTTTGGTTTTCTTATTCTTGGTTACTAGCCCTGTACGATATATTAGTGGATGGTAAGTCGTTCAATATATCGTAGATAATACCAAGAGTAGGAGATCAAGATTAACGTAAAAAGCTCTGGAACCGAAATATAAGGAATTATGAAAACTCTATAATTATCAAAATTATAACGGGACTATTGCGTGATACTCAAAATTAGGACTTGAATCAAATACAAAAAAAAAAATGGATTTTTCTTCTTAAAAGGCGACAAAATAAATATCATACCCTACCCCAAATGATAATGATAATTTTATTTGTTATCTATTTCTAATAAATACGCTAAAAAACATTTTTGCTATATTTTTCTGGCTTATAAATCCTACAAATTCTCCTATCTGTCCACTTCTGAATAGTCAACCCTTTTTTGTTACCAGTTTCACACTTCTGAGATTGTCCTCTTTCTGGTTTCGGTGTATTTTTTTCGTGTTCCTACTATTTCTTCATCCAGACATATCCTCGCTCGGCTGCTGCTTCTCATTTGTTTTACGTGTCCGAACCATTTCCGAACTCTTCACACTATCTACTCCACCAATGGAATCCTATTCCTTCTTGCTCACTGGCAGGCCGAACGCATAAATAACAATATAAATAAAAAAATATCCTTACACTCGATCATTGCTACAAATATTGTATAGTATAGTCCTTGTTTTTCAACCAAAAAAAGCCACCAGGCATATTCGCAAAATTGAGAAATAAATTGAATAATGTTACACGAGGATTATAATAAATTGAAAAATATTTTCGGGTTGTAAAACCAGACGCCCTGATTTGATCTTCTAGGTTCTCAATCTTTTCTTGGCTCTGTTGCTGTCGAATTTCGGTTCCTCCAGCTTATCAGCACCTACTGCCGACAACGACACCAACAAAATTGCCGAGGCGTTCAATCGCATCGGCAGGTTCAACGCGTGGGTCAAACGGAGCATTCTCAACTGTTTAAAAGCTCTCCGTGCAAAACTTTCAAATCAGATTGGGGACCAGGCGGGACACCCAGGTAATGGTGGTCCTATCAACAACAGTTGGAAGAAAGGTTCATATCTGTCGTGATCCTCCTCTGCATGCTATATCTAATAACTTGCAGAACTTCACCAATAAACCTTTCGCGCACTGTAGAGCTCTTCGTGAAAGATGCGACAATGGTTTCCGGTTTACAAGCAATAGTGAGAAGCATTTAAAGGGCAAGGCACGTATTGGACGATCAAATTAGAGTTCTATCAAGGATATTTGTTACGGTAAATTTGTTTGAAATCAGTTCACTAAATGACAGAAGCATGTATTCCTGTTTATAATATCCTATCGAATAAGTTTGAATGTTGTTCACTCCTAGTGAACGTAAATATCCATGTCCCTTCAAACACCCGCCACAAATCTCCACTTGTACATAACATTATCAAAATTGGAGTGTTTCCGTATATTATATACAATATATAGCCATATAGGCTATATACATATATTATTATAAACATTATAAATAAATAACAAAAATAAATGATTAAGCCTTGTTTAGCAGCACTGTATGAGCCTTTTGTCCCAAATAAGCGCTAGCTTGTGGATGCGGGATGTATTATTATGTAAGTTTTTTTGTAGTATACGCTCCTTGTCCAGGGAATACTGGACAAGAAAAAGAAAGAAGAAAAAAAAATATTTTATATATCCCCCCCCCCCATCTAATCACACTTGAGTGAGTTCCCCTACCGTTGGACTGGATTTTCTTTCATTCCTTATCAAAACTAGGCTCCAAGCACAGAAGGTCTAAAATCAAAGCTATACCCAACTAACCACTTTTGTAAAAAATTGAAATCCTTAGAGAAATAACGTCAAATCCTTATGTTTTGATGGTTTGGGCACAGTAGTGGACACGCATTTTCCTATATGAAAGAGGTTCATTACAAAATTACAGCAAATTACAGCATTAGCAATTCAACATTACTACAGGAAACCTACCTTTTTGCTTCATTCAAAATCTGAGGAATCTTCGAGGATTTTGTTGTATGTTATCTTATAACATTCGAGGTACGAAGTATCTACCTATTAAACTTTGTAAAAAGCCTCTATGGAGGCAAGAGAATGAGAGAAAGGAAGACAAAGAAAAAATTGGCGGAAATAGGAAGACGTGGGTGGAGACTTAGGTGGTGACGAAATTGGTGCAGTGGTCAGCATACCGCCCTGGCAAGGTGAAACTCGGGTTCTGATCCCGTTTTCGTTCATTTTTTCGTGCCTTCCTTTCTCATAGGATTCGTTTGATCGTCTAGCACGTGCTACTGTAAGCCTTTTCGTCTGCTGAATCAAGCGCCTAATAGGAAATATGCGCATGATGCTTAAAATCGCCAACTTACAGCCTGTGGTCGTTATTTATAGTTTTTTTTTTTTTTTTATATAATTTGGCTGAATTTTTCAAATGCTCGCCATTGTTACATCGCTCGCTGGAGAATCTCTATTTTTATATTAGTGCACTGTCCCATGTACAATTTTAGCTCTTATCATAACCGGCAACAAAGTTATACTCTAAGAAAAGGGCTGGTCGCCAACCTACCCTGGGCGCTATATAGAAGAACCTACATAAAGAAAGCTAAGATAGTACTAGTAGTTTAGGATATTCTCAGGTCTTAGTATAAGAAGAATAGTCCAGCACCATACAATACGTACGTGTAGCATACAGTATGAACCTATCGTACGATTAGTTTCCTTTTAGGTTGCATAGTCTAAATCTAAAACCTTTTGCGGGCCCCTAAAAAGGTAGCCCCTTACTGTTGATTGTGAATGTAACCACAAACTAGAAGTTTATACTACAATAAAAGCTTGGTACTGAGAAACAAAAAAAATTAAAAAGTACCTACTGTTTTATTGTTATTTTTTTATCAACTGTTTTAATTAAGCAATTTACTTGTGATCACCGTGCCCCCCCCCCCCGGAAATTGGTTCATGGTCCACCATTAGGGAACCCCTATTGATTTAGGTCAAATAGGCTTATTGATAGAAGCGTAATGTACGTGTGTGCAGTGTGGGCAGGACAGTAAAAGGATTTTACCATGAACTACTGTCGTACTATGTGTCTTGGCATATTTCAACTTTTGGTCGTTCAGTATGTTATAGGGTAATCCCTCCCTCCCCCCCCCCCCCCATTTGTACAGTATCATTTCTATCGTTAAGTACCCCAATTTAGATTCCTAGTTCAACTGTTTGTTTTTTGTAACCCGTGTCAAGCCTACATGAGGATGGATTCCGATACCAAGTCGCTGTTGGACCATTCTTTTCTTAGTCCAAAAATAAGAAAAGGTAGACCTAAACTTTGTAAAAAAAAAACCAAAGTAGGCTACTTACCTATCTGAATAAACCCTGTTTTCCCACATTTTGAATGTATATTATTAGGTAATTCAGGGCCGTTCCCATCAAGTCTCAGTAAAGTTTCCTCAGGGTAAACTTTGCCCAGAGATGGGCTTATACCAATTGCGGTAGAACCTTCGGTTCCAGAACAACTTAATGGATGCAGGTTTACCTGAGGGTAATGTTTATGCGGTGGAGCTTTTACCGAGATTCGGCACATTGGAACGGACCTTAAGGCGTGTCCCACGTTCGTTTGTACAGTATCAGTAAAGAATACCTAAGTCTCGGTAAAAAAAAAACATAATGCCGAGGTTAAAAATCGGAAACTAACATACCTCGGCCATGTGATGAGGGGCGAAAAATATTACCTTCATAGAATGCCTACCAGCAGAAGAATAACAGCTTGGTTGAAACCCTGCGGCAGTGGTGTGGCAGGAGCTTGAGTTCCCTTTTCGGAGCAACAGTCTCCACTGTCCCAATTGCCATGATGATCGCCCATCTTCGCCAGAAGAGACATATAAAGAAGAAGGACGGCTCCGCCATGTTTCAATGCATGGCGGTGGCTTGCAGCATGCCTTACTGTGATTTTACCGACGATCGTGGGACCCGCCCTTAGTGTGTTTTAAAGTCTTTCTTGTAGGCTATCGTATTATGTAGGATTTAAATCCATGCTCTACTCTTTTCCATACAGAGCATTGCGTGGATTTATGTAGCCTAAGTTGTAATCTAATTCCTCTAGATATACAATAGTAACCTACCCATCTTAGGAGTTCCTTTAATTAATGCCTCTTTAGGGGTAATAGTTATGTATTTTGTATAAAGGATATTGCCAGTTGACTGTAGGTTTTGGTGTCTATTGCATTCCTTACTGGGTGCCACATTGGGGCATAGCCCTTTACGTACTTTATTTTTATTATTATTATTAGCATTAGTGTAATTTTATTAGTGTAAAGGTATTAGTAGTTAATATAGGTAGAAATATGAGGTGGCCTACTACCGTAAGAAGACTACAACATTCGAAGCAAACCAATCAATAGATTGTAACTCAAGATGAAGAAATTCCAACCTTCAAGAAGAGCCCACCATAAGAAGTTTTTTTTAACTTAAAAAAAAAACACGAAAAAAACACATTTTTTTTTAAACTTTATAAAAATTACTATCGCTGGGCTTTAGTAGCCCGTACGCAATCAGGATCTGTTACATTGTTGTATACATTTAGTTACTTACACTTACTAAGAGTAAGTATAGGCATGTAGTGTAGCAGGATATTTTGATTTTAGGTTATAATACACATTAGTATGGAGGTCATTAGTAAAAATAGTCATTCAGGTATTCATCTCCCCTTACCAAGGCCGTAGGCAAGGGGGGGGGGGGCTTATTGGGCTACAGCCCCCCCCCCCCCGAAATTTTTGAAAAAATTTCTTTCCTCCGAGGGAAACCCCCGGGCCCTGTAGCAACATAAATATGCATTCCTTTGTAAGCTTTGCTGCTGTAAAACCCCACTGTTTAGCACTTATAGGTGGATTTTTCCCCCGGGGGAGACCCCCGAACCCCCCCCCCCTCTTTGGGTTAAATGCAATATGATTTCTATGAGTAAGCATTCCTTTGTAAGCTTTGTAAAATCTATCCATTACTGCTGTTTAAATGCGTAAAACCACACTATTTTGTACTTATATTTTCACATTTACCTCCGGGGGTGGCCCCCGGGCCCCCCTGTTTGTGGCAATGTGAATATGCATTCCTTTGTCAGCTTTGCTGCTGTAAAACCCCACTGTTTAGCACTTATAGGTGGATTTTTTCCCCCGGGGGAGACCGGACCCCCTCTTTGGGTTAGAATGCAATATCATTTCTATGCAATTTAAACCGTCGTTATGATAACATTACGATTTAGTCCGCATATCCGCAAAATATTATACGCCAATGTTCGCACCAAAGCTAATTCCGCCTATAAATTGACGTTTGGCGTGGCTATGCTATCATATATGTACTCAGTAACACCATTACTTCAAAAGAATACACTACATACAATTGAATTCTCAAGAATTTTTTTTTACACTGGATAGAATCACAGTTGCCGCAGCCACCCCCGAAAAAAAATCCTGGCTACGGGCTTGCCCCTTACAGAAGGTATGGGTTGCATAAATTTTGGATTTTGGCTCCTCAAAAATATATGCGGAATGACTAATCCAGTGGCGTAGCCAGAAATTATTATTATAATTTTTTTTTTTGGGGGAGGTCCAGTTTTCATAAAGTTTGCCCGCTTACGATAGGTTTTCGAATGGGGTGGTGTTTCATTTGGCACTCCGCCCCCCCCCCCCCCGGGGATTGTTTTCTAAAGATAGACCTGAAATAGTTTGTTGGCAATAAAATGTATCTTAGTGTGATATATTTATTTATTAGTAGTACTTAGCCTACACGAGAAAGATTACTTTTTTTCGCAATTCTACCTGTATTCGTACGACTAACTCTCTATTGTAATACAGCATTTTATGCTGTATTAAAATTTACTGTATAGCTATTTAGCCCACATCTTAGTAGTAGAAGCGACTAGAGCAATAAAATATAACGCAGTAGTTTAAGGTAGCTTTTTTGATTACACGGTAAATTCAAAGTAACTGTACAATAGTTGACATATTTCGTAGAATATTGCTGCACGTCTCTGTTGGTTGTCGTTTATTATTTAATTGGGAAGGAATTATACTTTTCGAGTTCCTTGAAGGAAAATAATTGCTAAATTGTAAGCTAAATAAATAAATGAACGTTGTAAAAATCAATAAGGAAGTACAAACTTGTTACAAATCTTAATGTATTTCACTATCTTATTTGCATAGTAGTTCGTAGGTCTTTGCACAAAAGCCGCGATGGCGTCGTTTTACACATTGCAGGCAACAATAACCGTCAATTATGATCGTTATGTAGCAAAATTTTCAATATATGTATATATTATGTCGGCGATAAGCGCAGCGATCAATTCGCCCTTTTGCAAAAAAAAAAAATTACGACATTTAGTCACAAATTCAGGATATTCATGAGAAATTAGACTTTGGAAAAAAAAGGCGTGGATAGAGTGTTTTTGCTTTGAGTGGTTTAGAAGCAAACCAGATAAAGTCTATAGCAGCTACATTTTCAAGAGATAAAAATCCTGTAATTGTTTTTTTTTCAATCAAAATTTTTTTAGATCCAATCTTTGAACTTGAACTGCATTAATATGAGGACTGTACAATTAATTACCCATACAAAGGCTTTCACGGCCGGAGTTACGTGACGAATCAGTAGAATCATGAAATTTTTGGAAGCGTACTTCCAAACGTTTCGTCAACATCTGCGGTTGACATCTTCAGTGGAACTGCGTATACTTCTAAGATTGTATCTTGGAGGCTCAGCAGCATTTGTTTAGGATGTGCACTGATATTTATTCCAAACTGCAGGCTACTGCTACCTCAACCTGTTTTCTGGATGATAAATAAATGTTGGCTTTTTTTTTCCATTTCTAAGTCAACCTAGGGAGCCCGGGACTGCCTGCTTTACATGCCCTCCGAAGCATGGCTAGAAAATGTAGCAAGTGTGGGACTCGAATCAACAACTTTTCGGATAAAATTCGGAATATGTACCACTACTCTACATGTCCTGACTGTTCTACTGCTTCGTTACATATGAACTTTGTTCGGTTTGCTTCCATACCACTCATTTGCTCTTCAATATGTAATTCTAGTATATTTCAGAAGCAATTCAATTGGGAACGAATTCGTGTATTTTGTAACCACAAATTAGTCTTCCTCTGTAAAATACTGACTATAACACATATTATTGCTTATCTTGTACGATTATTACTTGTAGATGGACACACCGACGGCGATTTGGATATGGGCGATGAGATATTGGTCGATGGCATTGTTTTTAGGGATAAAAAGAGTCCAAAAGAGTTGGAGGTTGCCATTGGTGATGGCATGGAGTTTACAATACACGGTAAGAAATCTTTTGAATCTGTTAAAAATTGTGTTTGTTCTAAAGGTAAACACATGTTACAGTACCTATTCAAAAACTGCAGAACTCAGTCACCTTCTGCTTAAAGTTCGATTTTATGTACTGTTCAATTACAAAGCACTTCAGCAGCCGTAGCAACAAAGGAAAATGATAACATTTGGAAATAAGTGTAAAATAACCTAATATACCTCAATGAATGTAAATTTACCTACGGGAATTAAAGTTGAATAAAGAGTTTTATTAGGCCTACAGATTGTTTGTCACTAGAGATCAGGCGCGGATCTACGGGGGGGGGGGGCTATGGGGGCTATAGCCCCCCCCCCCCATTAGGGTTCCTAAAATGCGTAAAACCCCACTATTTCAGCCCTATTTTTCACAAATTTTCCCGCGGGGGAGACCCCCGGGCCCCCTTTGTGCTCGGCTGTATTAATTACCTATAATATAGAACCCTCATTGCTCTGAAAATGCGTAAAACCCCAATATTTCAGCCATATTTTTCAAAAACTTTTCTCATTCTAGACCCGCACCTGCTAGAGATTGATTGTTTTTCATTGTTGTACATGTTAAGCGTAGGCGGTTTTTTCTGGGCTCCGGTGGTGTCAACATGATAAAACCGCTGAAAACCGTCTGCTTTGGAGTAGGTTTGGTTTATTGCCCTATTTAAATGGTTTAAATAATCCCCTAATAAGTTATAATTTTCGGTTGGTGCTACAGCTGCTGCTGCAGTTTAGTGTTATGGTGTGGTAGTCATAGAAATTTTCCGTAGAAGATAAGGTCTTTTTACAATATTTCATTCAAAATGGGGAAAAGAGTAATCATTATCTCTCCGTGTGTATTCAACATGCACAATTTCATCATACACGTAAAGACCGCAGAATGCGTAAATCGACTGTAATATTTGTATTTTGTATTCTATTGTGATTTTTAAATAGATTAATGTGAACAGGGTGTAATGTCGATTTCTTTATTGAAAACGAGATTGAACATGTGAACAATTTATGCCCGGTCAAAATATACATCCAAGGTTACATTAATTCGCAATAAGCTGAAAATTGGCAGGATTGTTCAAAACACCAAAATTTTACTCGGGGTCAAAGGTCACAAAAACTGTTTGGAAAAAATACACTTACATTTTTTATAGATAATTAATTGATCTACAATTTGTGCCTGGGCTAATTTTGTATTAAGACTTATCGTTTTGCTACAAATTTCGAAAAAAACAGTTTTTGTGACCCGAGTAACATTTTTTCGAAGTGTCGGATCGATGAGAACTTTTCAGGTTTAATTTATAATGGTGTTTTGAACAATCCTGCCAATTTTCAGCTTACTGCGAATTAATTATTAATCAAATCAATTATCACACATGTAAATTATGATAAGCATAGGCCTAGTTAAGTAAGTTAAGTCAATTTGCATATTATTGGACTTTGTCTGTTTGCAAATAAACGCTTATTTATTTATTTATTTTTAATGCAACCTCAACCCCATTTTTTGGTCTATTTTGACCGGGCTTAGAAGAAATGTAGAGTGTTACTTGTCTATGCCTAGTAATAAGTAAGGTTTGAGTTGTAGTTTTATACCAATTGCGGAACCTGAGGTTATACAATATTTAAATTGTTTTGTAGTAATTTTTTCAGAGAAAAGAATTTTAAACGGTTTCAATGGCGGTTTGATTCCAACGGCAATGCCATAATTTTGAATTTAAAAAAAACTAAGTAAAGGCGCTGGTTTTCGGTGTCTACGCATGTCTGTTGTTTTGTATAACGTACAGTAGAAATGATGCATTTAGCTTGAAATCTGGGGCGAAGTGCACAAGAAGTTGAATTGAATTGAAAGTTAAGAAAGTTGTCTCTTTAATGTATTTTTTTTTTTTTTCAATTTGAATACGCTCTGCATTTAAACACCTTTACATACCGTACCGGTATGGCGTAACTTGATTTTTTTTAATTTTCGTTATAATTATTAAGTTGATATTATTAACGGCTTGTGCTCTTCCTAAGCTAATCTTCTAAGCTAATCGTGAAGGAAAGCGTTCATAACCGTCTGCTACAAAGAACTTAACTCAGTGAAATTCCTAATTTTAATTTAAAAAAATTAATACGTTTTCCACTAAACAAACAAAAACTAGGAGTTTTATCAAAACTTGTTATAATAACTATGACAACTAGAATTATACCCAAATAATCGTTAAAAAATTAACTTTGTCTACGAAACCTACTGGCGTCTTTGTTGAAATACGGTACCATACCACACCAGTGGGTTTTGTAGACGAAGTTAATTTTTTAACGATTAGGCTATCTGGGTTTTACAAATTCTAGTTATAGTTTTGATAAAACACTTAGTTTTTGTTTGTTAATTAAAATAAAATACCACAAAGTCACGAGTAATTTAATTATTTCCATTACATCAATACTTCACTAAGGATACTTTTCATTTCATTTCTGAATTTTTTGTAACATTATAACTGAGTTTGGCTCTTCAGTATGGCCCGGTGCACGCAGACGATTCGAGTGACAGAGATTCTTATTATTATAAAGTTAACTTAGTACAAACATTACGGAAAAACATAAATTATATCACTACCGGTAACGACTAATCGTCTTCCATAGTATTTGTTCTAAGTTATCTTTATTATAATGTGTTCGAAATACTACAAAGTTACAAAGGAGACGATTTCATGTATTCCACAGAGATAGGCTACTTACTTTCTTACTTTTACGTCGCCTTTGTTTATATACTATATTCGACAGAGATTCGTTGAAAAATTAATTCGTCTAGGGAGCAAATGGGTTGGTGCATAACCCCATAGTCTATATATATAAATATAAAATAATAACGTCCTGAATGATTTTTTATGGACCTAGCCCTACTTATCCCTTATCCAATGCCAACTACCTCAGGGATTCCGGACATTATTCATATTGTTTCCGTATGAATTTTTGGCCATTGGCAAACTGATATACGTTCTCGATGTCAATCTACACCGGCTACAAGCGATAATGGACAAGCTGAGACAAGCTTACCATTGACGCAATGAAACAGGCCAAACGCCTGAAAGCATGACTCAACCAAGTGCAGATACGAGTCCCAGAGTCTAATTGCTTTATCTTCACTTTTTCGTGTCCGGTGTATAATTTCTGGACCAACCTGGCGCTATGGTCGCTGCACACCGAAAGTGCAAGTCTTCTCGGTGGGGAAAAGGTTAGCCGCTAGAGATGTTTTCACTTAGCATTGCCCGGGGTACGTCCGATCGGTCTACTGGAGCATATTTTTGTTGCTGACTTGTCGCAGGTGCCAGCCATGCCAGGTTTTCCCCTCGTTGCACCAGCGAACTAGAAATCTTCTGAAGTGTGTTCTGCAATAGGGTGTTTTTGCACGTACCAAATACCAACCCATCAGTTCCCGTGACTAATTATTTTCAGTGTCGAACATTCATGTGTACCGGGCCTAAAGGATTGTGAATATCCCTAATATAAAAAGTTGGAATATTAGCAGAATGAAATGGCCCAGTCGATATTGCTGTCAACTGTAGCTCCAACAAGTTGGTAAATGTAGCCATTTTAAGCGTAAGCTGACCGTACGTACTGGATCGCCCCAAAAACTGCAAGTTTTTATTTGTTATTTAGTAGTAAATAGTTGCTAATATAATGTATTGCAATTTATTTATTTTACTTTTTTTTTAATTTAAATTTGAAATATTATCCCCTGCAATAAGTACTCTATATGCCCTGGTAACTTGTCATGGTTTGTTCAGAGCCCGCATGGCCAAACTGGGTCATGGACCGTCTGTCGGCATTGCAATGAGTCCGAGGAAACCGCGGAACATGTGGTTGGTCACTGTCCAGCCTTGTGATGGGCGCGGTTGGACTGTTTTGGGACTGCCTACATAGACCAGGTCGATCTGATCGACTAGGCATTGAAGGACATGACTGTCTTTACTAACAAGGTTAAGCTGCTGTTTTTGAACAGTGGATTAATTTGCGTATTTTGTGTGACAGTTTGCTTTATGACGAAGTCAAGCTGCATGGAGGCTGGTAAAATTACAATAAATACACATTTGATTTGATTCCAAATTTCAAAAAAATAATCTTGAGGTGAATCCAGGAGTGGCCAATAAGGGTGTTCACAACGTCAGTGTTATCCAGTTATCCCTAGTTAACTTGAGTTAACACTATAACGCGATAACCATTGTGTTATTGAAACGCGCTTCTGAGTTGGTGAAACCGTGTTATGAAGGTAGTTTTGCGATCGACAGTTGTTTGACCGCTGCCATATTTGTTTCTGTCGGTTGATTTGAAACACGCGTTTAGTATTTTGTAATATTTAAATTTATTTACGCTTAAAGAATTCGACAAGTCGGCAATTGAGGGATGTACTTGTTCCTTATTTTTTTTAAAATATCACAAATACATGCTTATTTTATAGGGAGGTAGATTTTTTTCGATTTAGCATTATAACTCACCCACTCACGATAGTGTGTTAACTTGAATAATACTTCTAACTAACTAAATAACTAGATAACACCGACATTGTGAATACCCTTAATATCTCCGGTCAGCTTTCTCATAAATTTGATGATAACTTGTTTGTTGTCTGACTTGTGGGGTTGCAAAAAGATGTAGAAAATGTACTGAATGACATGCTCATGTTTACTCCAATTTGCCACCACGCACTTTCTTATATTATTAATATATATGTATATATATATATACACATATAATATTTATATTGTTCCTACTAATACTATTTTCCTCGTTCATTTAATTCGGGCTTACTTTTAATTTCATTTTCATTTTCATGCCGCGCTGAAAAAATGAAGAAACTTTACCGTTACGAAAATCCACTGCAGATTAATTTGGAAAATAGCAACTTCTTTTGTAGCATAAATAACTTATTTTTCCTACACCAGCCGAGCTTTATGCTCTGTCTCCTGGTACTGACAATTGATTTATCCTGTAGTAGGCCCATATGTAGAACTAACTACGCGCTTACGATGCGTCTGTATCATTTTCTTCCTTTAAAATGTCGTGTAATTACATTGGCATGCGTAGTTTGTTGATAGCTATACGTTAATTCCTTCAAAATACATCAAACATTTTTAAAAAATTAGACTGGGAAAATTTTGCCAACTCGAACCCGGTTCGTTCGGGTAGGGAGTAATGAGAAAATAAAAATAATAAAACTGTTGGGTCAGTTCCTCATGCGTTCCTCAGGACCTTCCTGTCTACAGACAGTTGGAATTATAGAACCTTTTTTTGTTGTACAATGCCGATTTTCCTAGGAAATATCGATCGTAAGGCCGTCAAAAATTACCATTAAATTAGAAGGAGTGCTCCTCTACATTTCGAAATAGGACATGTGGCCTCCTTTAAACAATTTGTATTGATCCTATTTTGGTCTAGGCTCACTGCCTGATTTCAGTAGAATTTTTCAAGATATTACCATATGAAATTTTTCCCGCTCAAATGGCATATCCCAAGCTTAAGGCTGAGTAACATGCTTTCATCTGCCTGTCTTTTCCTGCTGTAACCATACCATTGGTCATGGCTTCATGGACATGGCAAAATCAAACCACATGAGAATTTTTCTCTGAATAATCCAAATTATGGCTACATTCAGAAGCCCGTATTCTCTAACATGATGCTTTACAAGGGCTATGTAATCCTGTCCCACTGCAGCAATGGAGATAGTACTGGACTTCCCACCCCTCCATGTTGCAGTGGAAACTTCAGGAGAAATGGCATTACTAGGAGTGGAAGGGCAATTAAGAGAGACTCAGCATCTCTGACTACGTCTGACCACTGCCTGGATATGCCAAGCGATAGAATCCATCGAAAATACTGTTTTAGGAGGGAATTCGAAACTATATTAGGGACAATGAAAGAATGCTGCGAATCAGCAGGAATTCTCAATAGTCACACAATCAAGTGGTATACTGATGGCTCTAGGCTAGGAAGTAACAAACCAAGGCCTTGGCGTCTTTGGTCCTGGGGTTAAATATCTGGAGTCTCTTAGGGAGACAACTATAGTCTTGCAGATTCTGCAATGAAGGTGCGGAGGACCTGCGATGCGATGCAATCGCACGGAGAAGAGCAGCATGCTCGGAAAGCTTGCAGTTACATGTAAAAGACCTACCACTTCTGAATCCCCTCAAGATCCTGGCTCTCGTGAGGGAGATAGGCCTCGAGAAAGTGATGTAGAAGTGATGTAGATACTTTGTTGTAGGGCTTAAGTGCACACAGGTAACACCTGTACCCCAATTTATATATATATAACATGCTTTCAAGAATTAATGAAAACACAGCATTTAAAATAGGTTTATGATAAATGTCCTCCACGGCTGCTTTAGTTAATAAATCTAAAACATTAATTCTTCGAAAAGTTTAAATTGAATACCGTATGCTAACATTGAATTGATATATCAGGCCCAGGTAACCGAACTTCAGTGCAAGGCAGTACTAAGCTATAGAATACGCATCGCTTTAATGCAATATATTGTATTGAATTATGTACCATTACGAGTAATTGCTGTAGCCTAGTGGCTTAGCTTTTATTTTAAAGTTGAATTTTGGCTGTTAGGCTAGCTACTCGTAGTTATAGAGTCTGTGGCAAATTGGCTAACTGTTGGATGTGTACTGTAAATGAATGTGAAACAAAAATGGTACCGTATCTTTGTTTTAGATATTATCAGCAAAATCATTGGAATACTGTATTAAAAAATAGCCTCATCGACTAGCCATCATTCATGCACATTCCTATGCATTGCTGATAATTTCTCCTTACAATCACTGCATGTCCGAAAACCAGCACAAAAACACTGAGTGACTAAAGGCAATGTTTACCATCAAACCTCTTGTTCTGTTTGGTAGGAGACTTGAAGGATAAATTGAAAAAAGGGAAACTGAGTTTGAACAATAGCAAAATCATCGGTAATTCTTTTACCGGTAACCATTCAGACAATCGGATAGAGAATGAGTACTACGGACACACGGACGACGACAAGGAAAGCACCGTCTCCTACGGCAGTCACAGGAAGCGTGGCTACAAGGACGACAGTCACAAGGGATCTTTGGAGACGTTTGATGGCGAAGAGAAGAAGGATGCTAGCAAAGAGGATTTTGGAGAAGGTAGGATATGTTCTGACAAATGCTTTAAATTGAAGGTAAGAGTTGATAAGAGAATAGTCTCCAATAGTTGAGGGATCTTAGATGATGGCGCATTGTCCAAAACCCAGGTGATTAGAGGAGCGTGGCCGAGCAGTTCAAACCCCAATGCTGTTAAAGTAAGACGAAGAAGTGACCTGCAAAATCGTCATGATATACTGTGCTACACAAGAGAAGAACACATTGTAATTGCCTACTTGTAGTGCAATTAGGAACAATATTATTAATATTTTCACTTTTGTCTAGAGTTCTGACTGAATTCCAATCATTTTCAGGAACTGACGACGGGGAAGGTGAAGACGACATTGTTGAAGAGGACATCATTATTGATGCGAACACAGAAGACGTTATGCTGCAAGACTCCCCCTCAGACTGCTTCCCTGATCACTGCTACAAGAAGTTTCCCTTTATGGCCGGCGATGATGATTCGCCTTTCTGGCAGGGATGGGCAAATCTGCGGCTAAAAACGTATCAGTTAATTGAAAACAAGTACTTTGAGACTGCTGTTATCACCATGATTCTTCTCAGTAGCTTAGCTTTGGTATGTTCCCAAATTATTATAAATTTTCTTCAGTCTATCAATAGGTTAGGTTTGCAACAAATGTTTTCATAATTATCACGCCCAATTTCTCCGGTCTTTGTCAGTTCTTTTTATCATCGTTTCGTTCCCCATCTCATATTTTCCTTCACCTCATCCATGGTTTTCTTCTTATTTGGTTGATCCATTGAATTTGTACCCTCGATGAATGTTGCCTTCAATTTTGATGTTAACCAATTTTTCGTGATATATCTCTTCTTATGGATGTTTAATATTAGTCTAGTTAAATACCTTTTTTTTCGTTTACACTTTGGAACACCTGTTTGTATTTCATATGATTTTTTCATGACATTTTAAACGTTCTTCTGTATAATAGCACATCTCAGACGTGCCCAACTTTTATCTCTTTTCTTTAAACACCATGTTTCCTTAGCAGTATGATCCAAACTATATCCTAGTGTCTTAAGTAGTCTTTCATTTATTGTGTGTCGACTCGATTCAGACTTCCTTGTTGTTGAAGGAGCGGCCATCTTAGCTTGTACCCTGATAGAGAGATTTCCTGACACCTTGACAAAGTTTGTGACAAACTAAAATATGAGTGGAAAGTGATAATGATCTGACTGTTGAGCATAGCCATAGCTGTTGAATTTATGTTTATTTTGTCCGTTTCAGGCATTGGAAGACGTTCATCTTCAACATCGGCCAATTCTGCAAGATATTCTCTACTATATGGACAGAATATTCACTGTTATATTCTTCATTGAGATGTTGATCAAATGGTTGGCCCTGGGCTTCAAGGAGTATTTCCGAAACGCCTGGTGTTGGCTCGACTTCGTTATTGTTATGGTAAAATCATTTTTCAATAACGTACCCATTCTTAGGCTATACTCTCTGGTTATATAGGTCTAAAAAGATGGCTTTAGTACGATTTGCAGTAGTTTTCGTTTATTTCCTGATTTTTTTAAAAGTTGATTCGAACGCTTTAATCGTTGTAAGGAATACTGCATGGCATCATCATTTGCCAATGTATATAGGTGTGCCGTACAGTATTCTTTACAGATTAATTTCCACATTTTTTTTAAAGTACAGCGGCTTCCTTATCTTGGCCGCTTTACCAACGGTCTCGAGAGCACCCTTACGGCCTACCAGGCTATCTGGAATAATTTGTACCAATATACTGTATTATTGTTTCGCTTCCATCACTAACCCCTTCACTAGACATGCGACCTAGGTGTTATTATCATTATTTTTTATAACGGTTTCATATATGGCGTAGAACTTTATGTTGTTGTTCTTTGCGACGTTGCAAATTTCGGTGTTGTTTTCCATGTAAGGTGATGATTTATCAAGTGTTATTTTTTACAGGAGTCCCGATTCCCCGGAATCGGAAGTTAGAGTTTTCCTCCCTTTACACCTTATACTCACTCTTACTAGACCCACTCTTATTGTCTAAGTTGCCTAGGGTGAAAACGAGATCGAAGTAATCAACACCGCAAAGATAGCAAGGGCTAATAAAATGGTTTAGGATTTAAATAAATTGTATACATTAATGTCAAAAATATTGACAAACTTGTGCAACGCAGCAACCGGTGATACAGACGAAATTGGTCCTAAACATACTTCAGTGGCTGCTCGGACTAACTGACGTCTCATCTCTCAGAGCCCTGCGGACTCTGCGGGCATTGAGACCCCTTCGGGCAGTGTCCCGGTGGGAGAGCACGCGAGTAAGTAAGCCGCCGCGTTGCCGCCGCGTTGCCGTCGCGTGGCCGCCGCGCTTGCTTTCGTCTGAGCCGTCGTCGTCGTCTCAGGGCTGTCGAACGAAAGCTTAACTGTGCGCGCTTCGGCTTTCTACTCAATGAAAGCTCCAAGTACTATCACTTAGAGTTCTATGTTTGCGGGACATTCGAACGCTCCAAAATGTTTTTGCATCCTGCTTTTTACAAAGGCTGGTGTGGCGAGTGGGCCCAGGAATTCAAAAATTTATTTTTGGCGGGAAGCGAATGTCCCATTTCTCATATAGAACTCTGTTGTCGCCCCTGAAAAGCCATTATGTCGCTTGTAACCGGAGTGGAATGACATCAAGGACGTGTATCAGTTTGCCACCAGTTAAAATTCGTACGGAAAGAACACCAATAATGTCGGAAATATTAATGGCAGGTTCAACTGGCCACTCCAAGTCTATAAAAAGGCCCTCAAAAATAATTATAGCCAAATAAGCACCCCTCATTGATTCCAAGGTTCAGTTTTTGTGTGTCTTGATTCTTGAAAGACGTGAGCAACCTCGTTTATCTGTTACCCAGTAAATTGTATTGTAGTTTCGGCAGGTAGCTTATTACTCTCATTTATGTAACATTCTTCGAACACAGCTTTAGAATAATAACAAAAATTAGAGTAGACATTCATATTAGTATCGGCCAATCCAACGCTTGCTATAGTTTCTGCTTCGATGGGCATGTATAACAGGCGGGCTGGCAGGCCTTCATAGTTGAGTATAATAGAGGGCTTTATAACTCTAACAAAGCTAGATATTAAGCCAACCAGGGCTATAAAGACACGATAGGTACAGCAAAAATTCATGATGTATTTATTTAGTTGGTAAATACTTGGATTATGTACAGAAAGGCTTCAGAAAGGTTCTGGACTCAATATGAAACGGGGTTGAATCCACCCAACCTTAACCTACCCTACATATTCTTCTTCTTTAAATGTCTCTTCTATAAAAAAATTGGCGATTATCATGACAATTTGGACCTTGAAGACTGCTGCTCAGAAAAAGGAAGTTGTGTTCTTGCCGAACCATTGGCTCAGATTTTTCAACTAGGATATTTTTCTGTCCTTCTATATCTATCCTTGGATTATTACATGTAGAAGGCGATAGCTTTCGTATCTTATCATGGCCGAAGTATGTTTTGGTTTCTTTAAAAAATTCAATAAAAACAATGGATTTTGGGGGGCCAATTTTCTACAATCCTTTTAATAGCTTCAGATGCCTAGGCCGAAAGAGTAATCTCATAAATCATTTATCACCATAAAATAAAAATTCATTCAAAAGAAATGGTATTTGGAGCTTTCATGCCGCGTGAGCGATGTGTCGATCAATATTTTAATTCTCATTATACAGCCTAATTAAGTTATTTTATAATAATTTTTATTGTTAAGCTAATTGGGGCAGAAATCAAGAAATATTTAAAATATTGCGTTCCTTTTCTTGAGGCACGCACTAATTTTATATTAATGTCTGCCTCAAAACAATGAAACCCTCGCAAAGCCTCAGTACCTAATGCTTTGTTATGAATGTGATGTGATGTGGCATGGTTTTTCAAAATAAAAATTTAGCAAATAAGCCTACTTGTGATTGTGCCCCATTGACCTCAATCGTTTAACTATAATATAAATTATAAATATTTCTTACTTTTAGACCATTAACACCTCCAGACCTAGCAACTGGGGGGGGGGGGTCTTATTTTTTCTGGTCCTATCAAAAGACGGGAGTTCGATCTCCTCGGTTAATGATTCCAGGAATTAAAAAAAAAAATCCATCATCCAATTGCATAGTGAATGTACTGTACCTATGGGTACGTGGTAAGTTAATGGTACTATTTCAACTGAAACTCTGCTTCTTTGCTTTAAAAAAAAACCTCGACAGAACAAATGTCTTTTTACTGTATGTAGCCTAAATTTGTACCTCAAAGGGTTACTTACCTATAAAATTCTAAATTAAGTAAATTAATAAAAAGCCAAAATGTCAGTAGCTTACCAATGAAAGCTAGATAGGATTAAATAATGACATTTTAAATTATTTTAGTTAAATTGTACTGAGGCTTTCAGGAGGTATGGATTCCGAGTAATTTGCTTGAACGCGTAACTGTAAGCAGCATCCTAATAATTACCAGGTTCCTCCGATAATTAAGCTATAAATAATTTTATATTTAGAGGAAATTAAATCAATGTAGGTAGGCCTACTTGCAATCACACCGATATATATATATATAACAATAGGAAAATTTATTTTACGCTTCAATGTTTTCTAGAGGTGTAGGTTTGTGCCACCCCCTTAGTATCATATAAATTTTTAACGTATTTGTTTGGAGACTATGACTTTTGAGCCTAAAGAAAATTGCCAAATATTCGTTGCTGAAAAGTTTGATTTTTTGTATTGGAAAGGGGGGTTGATGGCAAGGCTTTTCGCTAAAAAAAAGAAACAGATCCAATCCATCATTCATTGGCAATTTTCGGCAGATCGTCGGAGTCACCCACAGTTGATGCTGCTGACAGTTTACTCTTGGTGTCTGCTTGTCTGTCCCGCTGAATCAATATGGCGGTGTCGGCTGCTGTGCGCTCCATGTTGTGACTATAATTGTGCACAGGTGTCGTTGATAAACTTCGTCGCCTCCCTTTCTGGCCTCGGCGGGATCCAAGCCTTCAAAACAATGCGGACGCTGCGGGCATTGCGTCCATTACGTGCCATGTCCCGAATGCAAGGGATGCGCGTAAGTAATCGCGCAGTCCACGCAACGCAAACGCAGCGTTGTCGTCGGGTTGTGCGCTTGATGTGCTTGTTTCTATGTATGTTTGCTATGTCGTTGTTGTTTTGTGGCTCCCCAGGTGTCGCTTATAAACTTCGTGGCTGCACTATGCGGCGCCGGAGGGATTCAAGCGTTCAAGACGATGAGGACGCTTCGAGCGCTTCGTCCTCTCAGAGCCCTCTCCAGGATGCAGGGTATGCGGGTAAGTACTCACGTCCTGTCATTGCCAGAGGAGCACGGCACAGGGTGGAAAACGCGTGAAAAACGCGTGGAAAACGTGTGCTTTTACACGTTGAAATGTTCCGGTTTCACAAAAAGATACATTTCACCTATAGTAAAACTAGCCTACACATTTTCACGTTCCCTATAAATGTGTGCCGTCAAATATTAACGCCAAGGCCGTGCCCAGGGGGGTGGTCCAAGGGGTTCGGACCCCCTACGTAATTAAAGGGATTTAGGCCTACACTGGATAGAACGGGCTTTCATTAATAAAATACGTTTAAAAAAATTCCTCCCCAAACAAAAACCTGGGCCCGATTTGATTAGCACATTGCTCTGAGTCAAAATCGACTGAAACATTATCGTGCTTACAAAGACCTAGAGAGGGAGGGTCACGGGTTGAGACCCTCCAAGAGTTGCAATTAAAAACATTTCATATTTCACCGTCAATATTAGAGTTCATGGAATTTAAATTTTCCTTGTTGAAAACTGAAATGAAAATTTGTATAGGCTATTTATATTTATAGCCTATATCTTTTCAAACGGGTAAGTTTATGTATACCGTTTTGAAATGTATGTAAGTTACCTTTACTGTACTGTAATTTACCAGGAATTCAAAGCCATGAAACACAACCTCTGTTCCAAAGCAAGCATGTCAATACACTAAGTACAATCTATGCTTAATTGCTGTTAATACTGTTGAAATCAGAGAAACTCAGTGTTTCAGGGCTTTTAATCGCTGGTCAGACACTATCCCAATGTAGACCATATATGTGCTTATTTTATCAGTATATTTCCATGGCCAATTATAGTATAACTATGAATGCGAAAACAGATTTCAGTGTATTCAAAATTCTCCAGCTCTGATCTCTCTTTATTTGAAAATGGTAATAATAAAGCGGCTAACATATGAAAATGCCCATGTTGCATGTACATGGAGAATAGAGGAGAATATGCTTTTTCCCATGCTTAATTAAATATTGTAAGAAGATACGCACCTGGCCCCAAAGGACCTTTGGACCTACCCATCTTCTAAGAAAAACTCAGAAAGACCGTGCAGTTGGTAGCCCCTTCTAGCAGTGAAGCATTACTACGCATTCAAGCCGAACGTCTCTTTAAAGTTTTAAACCAAACAAATTTAACCAGTAGATGATAGGCCGTAAGATTGTATCTTAGAAGTCTACGCAGTTCCACTGAAGAAGTCGGCCACAGATGTTCACGAAACGCTTGGACGCTTTCAGTACGGCCCCGGCCTACGATATCATCCCGGATTCTACTATACTTAATCACGTAACGTAACGCGACTTCGGTGGCAAGGTGGTAGCATGCATATACTTGTGCGAATATCTACACACCTTGCGGTCGGAGACGTGTCGTAACTCGACACAAGTACCTATTAGGCGATTGAAGAGGTTAATCGGATACATTCATTAAATTGTTTATATGCGATTTAACCTTTCCAAACCTTTTTTTAAAATAAAATAAAAATAAAAAACTCCGTCCGTGAAAACCTTTGTAATAAAGGTACAAATAAATTTAGCCTTACTAGCGATTTCACATGTAATGCACGGTCATTCAGTTAATTAATTCAATATTAATAAATAAAACAATTTATTTATATATTATAAATACTACAATATTACATTATAATTAATACATTATTCGAAGAAAGGTCTATCTCACGCTATTTATACAATCGTGTTCTTAGAATTCATGGAAAGCACACAAGTCATTATAAAGTTGTCCCGCAGGGGTATCATTTGGGATCCCAGGGGGTTCATCCCCCCCCCCCCAAAACCTCCCTGTGGTTGGAATAAATAAAACATAATAACTAACCCTGAGCTTGACTAGGCCTAACTAATAAAAATGGCTTGCGCGCGCACTATCGTACTCAGATTTCCTTAAAAGACGGTATGTCCTGGACGATCATTTGTAGGCCAGGATCGGTATTTGTACAATACATACTTGTATTCCATTAAGTTTGATGAAAACAGTACCTACCCCATTTATTCTCCATGCGCATACAACACTGTCATTTTAATTAATAGCACATCATGGCCGTATCTGTATATGAAAATAGTTCATGTTTGTAAACGCCTTATGTGCCTAAATGTTAACTGTGCCTCCGCTCATTTGTGTCATTGTAACAGTGAAGGTGTGCTTGTTGTTGCATGTGATAACATAGGAAGTTAGTTAAGAGTTGACTCGTATCTGTACTTGGTTAAGTCATGATTTTGCCTGTTACATAGCGGAAATGGTAAGCTTGTCTTAGCTTGTCCAATATCGATTTTAGCCGGTGTAGGTTGACATTGAGGACTTATACCAGTTTGCCAATGGCCAAAAAAGCATACCCAAACAATATGAATAATGTCCGAAATCCGTGGGGTCGTTGGCATTGGAAAAGGAACCAGTGGGGCATATAGTAGGCGTAAGCTCGTAAAAAGTCCTTGGGACATTATTATTAGTTAAGAGGGTCATTCACAGTTGGGCGAAGAGTCCTACAAGCAGTTCTTTACATTGTAGTATTATATGGTATATATAACACTGACATTAAATTAACTTTGGTTGAAGAGGTAACCTCCTCGTTATAACCGAAATTAGAGGATATGGAAAAAACTGGGCTTGGCGGGATTCGAACCCACGATGTCGGGGCTTGTGGTCCAGCGGTTAAGACGACGCCCCGGTTAGGCGTAGATCGTGGGTTCGAATCCCGCCAAGCCCAGTTTTTTCCATATCCTCTAATTTCGGTTAGCAGTTCTTCAACACCATCACTCTCATAACAAACTATGACTTATTTAATATTTGCTATGAGTTAGGGAAAACGTGAAGTTCAAGTAGAAGTTTCAATCGTGTATATACCCTGGCAAGGGCCGTGGTCGAGTGGTTAGAGAGCTTGCATTTCAATCGGGGGAACAGTAGTTCGAATTGTCAAGGGGATCGGATTTACTCAATAATTCAGAGTAGAATACATAAGCAATCAGTCAATCGTTCAGAAACCATCAATTCTTATCAGAACTAAGCCTGTTAATCCCTGTGGCGCGGTTGGACTGATTTGGGGCTGCCCACACCTTCCAGGTCAACCTGATTGACTTGCCATTGAAAGGACAGCTGTTGTTTTTCAACAGTTGATTAATTGGCAATGGTTATAATATGAATGATTAGGGTACACTGATGTGATCCCAATAATTATGCTGATCAAAGGGTCCCAAGACCTATGTCAGCTCAACTCTCTAAGTAATAAATAAGCCTGATGATGGGCGTAGCGCCCACTTCCGAAACGTAACCCCCTTGCCCTTTCGATGAATGTGAGGTTTTTGCCTCTAATGACCATTAACACAGCAACAATGCGGAGGCCCACCCCGTTAGATTATCTTATAAGATAGTTCTCCATTCATTTGCATTACAATATTCATGATTAATGCTTACTAATTTAATTTAATTATATTATATTGTATTTATTGTTTCATCAGGTCGTCGTCAATGCTTTGGTTCAAGCTATCCCGTCCATCATGAACGTGCTGCTCGTTTGTCTGATATTTTGGCTAATTTTCGCTATAATGGGTGTACAGCTCTTTGCTGGAAAATATTTTAAGGTACGTTTCATGGTAGGTTAAATGTGTTAGACTGGACAGTTGCGTAACGAAAAGAAATGCTCCAAGTATAGGAGAATCCAGGATGTACAATAAGGCTATAATACGGTAGAAGTACACCGGCAGCACAGAAGCGTAAAATCATTTAAGATCAATAGAACAAGATGATTAAATTACATTGAGTTGGCAACGAGCCAATCAGGGACCAGTGTGCCTTCGAAGTTCGCTCTCCACTCCAAATAATTAATAATAATAAATATTAAATTGAAAATAATACTGAGACGTAAGATTGTAAGAATATTGTAATAATCATAATAAAATGAACAAATATTGTGCAGATCCCATAATTTACCCAGTTTTATCGTATCTGATCCTTCAAGATACTATTTTTGATGTCTACGTAGTGTCATGTAGTGTTGGAATGTGGACACCAGCAGGCTGGTCATGGCGATTGTAATGCTGAGGTTTAAACTTTAAATAATACCCTAGTATTAAAAATGTAAACAAACAAATTTTGAATAGCACTTTCCATTATAATATTAGCTTGTTTACATTTTTAATACCAGGGATTATTTAAACCCCGGTATTATAATCGCCATGATCAGCCTGCAGCTGTTGCCGAAAGGTTTCAAGTTTCACTTGCACATTTTCGATTTTCATCTCTTTGAATACTTTGAGGCTGTGGCAGGAGGAATTTATTAATTTCTTCAAAAATACACATGTAATATGCATGGAAATCTCTGCCTTATTAATGCAAAAGGATATTTAGTACATCTTATTCTTCTTTCAATGCCTTTTCTATCGAAGATTTGCGACCATCATTGCAATTTGGACTTAGGAGACTGCTGATGCTCTGAAAAGAGTTTATATATGTCAAGACATGTAGCGTAGTGGTACGGACTCTGACTTTCACCCGAAAGGTTGTTGGCAACATTTTCTGGCCATGCTTCGGAGGGTATGTAAAGCAGGCGGTCCCGGGCCTTCCTAGTTGAGTGTAAGAGAGGGCTTTATAGCGCTAACTCCGCTAGGTTGGCTTAGTAATAGAAAACAAAAAAAAGTCCTTATTTATTTATTTATTTATATATTTATTTATATATTTATTTATTTATTTATTTATTTATTTATTTATTTATTTATTTATTTATTTATTTATTTATTTATTTATTTATTTATTTATTTATTTATTTATTTATTTATTTATTTATTTATTTATTTATTTACCCGGAAACGGGAACTAATCTCCAGATCTCCAGCAGTGGTCTTGGAGTGCCTTCTTCTTATTTTAATGCCTCTTCTATCGAAAATTTCTGATCATCATGGTAATTTGGAACTTGGAGACTGCTCCTCAGAAAAGTGCTCTTGCCAAACCACTGCCTCAGGTTTTTCAACCAGGATGTTCTTCTTCTGTCAGGAGCCCTCTATCTTCCCTTGGATTATTACAAATTTAGTTTACTACTTAATTTTCTGGAAGAAATACCATACAGTAGATTTACGCCTTTTCATTTATTGTTACATTTCAGTGCGTCGATAAGAACAAGACGAGAATAAGTCATGAGATTGTTCCTGATAAAACGTCGTGTGAAAATGAAAATTACACGTGGTACAACTCCAAAATGAACTTCGACCACGTGGGCAAGGCCTACCTGTGCCTGTTCCAGGTAGCTACCTTCAAAGGCTGGATGCCTATTATGTACGACGCTATCGACAGTAAAGAGGTAAGTGCTGCAGCCTAGAAATCATTCGAAAATAAATCAAAGAAAATGTGTTAATAAGAAGCAGTATGAGTCAAGAAATGTAGCGTAGTGGTACGGGGTCTGACTTTCACCCGAAAGGTTGTCGGTTCGAGTCCCACACTGGCTACAATATGCAACAGTTTGCCCATTTAGTAGTACCACGGACCAGTGTCGTAACGATAGGTTTTCGAAGGGGGCGGTGTTTCTTTGGGCGCCCCCCCCCCCACATTTTCGTAAAAATATAGAAATCTAGGAAAGCCGTTTTCATGGGGAATGTTTTTGAAAAAATAGTGGGGATTTATGCATTTCGTTGGCAAAAATGTTTTTGATTTTGCACACGAGAACTTTATTATCAAAACTGGAAACAAAGGGCCGGGGGAATTTTTTAAAAATAAATATCTGAAAAATTTTCCATACTTGAAGAAAATTAGCCTAACATAATTTAGAGGCGTTTCCCTCCATCATTTGAAAATTATAAGAAAGACTACACGGCACCGCGACGCCTTGGTAAATGTCGAGTATACCTTACCAACAGTATTCAAGCTGTGGTCGGACCGAGCCTAAAAAGGTTCATCTAGGAAATTAATTAGAAATAATACTGATTTTCAAAAAAAAAAATATTCGTGCGAACGTACGCGTACGGTAGGTACCTTTAATTTTTATACTTATTTCAGGTTGGAAAACAGCCAGTGTACGAAGTAAATCTCTATATGTATTTGTACTTCGTGTTTTTTATCATTTTTGGATCATTTTTTACTCTTAATCTGTTTATCGGAGTGATCATTGACAATTTCAATGAGCAGAAGAAGAAAGCTGGCGGGTCGTTGGAGATGTTCATGACTGAAGACCAAAAGAAATATTACAACGCTATGAAGAAAATGGGGTCCAAAAAACCAATGAAAGCTATTCCAAGACCAAAGGTACAATACAGCCTACTGTGTAGTTCTCTACACACCTTGCGATCGGAGACGTGTCGTAACTCGACACAATTACCTATTAGGTTACTTAGTGAGGCGATTGAAGAGGTTAATCGGATTCATTCATTAAATTGTTTGTACGCGATTAACCTTTTTCTTAAGTATGTATAGAGGTAATAATAATCAGGGACGCCAAGATTTAAAAATTCTGGGGGGGGGGCAAGAATTTGGTACTCTGGAAAGTATTAAGAAAATGCATTGGTAAATGGTTACTTAAAATAACTAGAATGTAGAAAAAAAAATGAAAAAAATCATTCGAAAGTTGGCTATACGAACAAAATTGGCGCGAAGAAGTTTGTAAAAGTTGGTGCGGTGCAAATGCCAAATTATGTGATTTATTTGAATCTTAATGTTTGAAATATTAAGGGAGACAAATAAATAAACTGCACTAAAGGCTCTTTGCTTCTGGGGGGGGGGCGCTGCCCCCCCCCCCCCCCAGAAACTAGTCTGCGCGGCCAAGATGGACCCCCCCCCCCAAGTCGGCGTCCCTGATAATAATATAATAAAAGTGTGTAGGGCAGCTAACACTAACTTCTTACCTTTCAAAACCTCCGGTTTCACATCTTCTGACGAGTTCTACGAATTTCATGGCTCTTCTTGCAATAGTTTTGGTTTGAAATGCCCCAAAAACAGTTTTCAGTATTAGGGTACTCTGAATACATTCGTCCCTCTTCAAAAGAGGCCATAACGATATAATATCCACTAAAATGCAGTGGTGTCGTTTAACAATATAGTAATAATGATATTAAAAAATGTACCAGCCCTTTAGTAAGTCATTGTCGAGCAATTTCTAACAATAGGCCTACCCCTTTTCCCTCCTACAGGTACCCTCCTATAGGTACCTTCGTTCTTTATCTTTTTTCCCCCTCCCCATTTTATATTCCATATAATTTAAGTTATATTACTATGTATACTGCTATTACCTATGGTTAATATGAAAAAAAGACTTTATAGTCTCATTGTTCGCCAATGAGGTTCTGTAGGGACAGTTTTGGTCACTAGGTTCGCTGACGACAAACCGATATCCACATTATTCAAAACGGCCGCCGTTTGCATGTGAAAGCTAAGCTCTTAGCATCTAATTAATTCATTTAATATTTTTTATAAAATTTGTACTATGCCTGGACCTTATTTCGCTGCATATAATTTAATATATATATTCTCCATGATTTATAGAAAAATATCACTTTAAAATAATACATAAATAAAATAATTTTATAATAGTATTGAGACTTATGGAAAAATCAACGCTTTGATATCGGTGCAACTGATGCTGCCATCTACCAAATGACGTCACAAATGAACCTCACTGTATTGTTGCAATAAAGTGGTTATTCATTCAAACCTGACTGTTTTATTGCAGTGGAAACCTCAGGCAATCGTATTCGAAATTTGCACCAACACCAAATTTGACATGATAATCATGTTGTTCATTGGCCTAAACATGCTGACAATGACGATGGATCACTACCAGCAGTCCGAAGAGTTTGCGTCCGTGCTCGACGTCCTCAACTTAATTTTCATCGTTATTTTCAGCTCCGAATGTTTAATGAAGATTTTTGCTCTTCGTTATCATTACTTTGTTGAACCGTGGAATTTATTCGACTTTGTTGTTGTCATTTTGTCTATACTTGGTAAGTAAGAACTTCTCGCGAAACAACAATGCGCTCCGCTTTATGGTAAATGCTGATTGAGACGCTTCAATGAGTTTCGACTCTGGAGGAATCAAAGTTGGAGTCAATTTTGTTATTATTTGCGGCGAATTATAGTGTAACTACAGTGGTTGAATGGTTCAACATTCACAGAATGCGCCTATGCTCAAGAAGGATGAGTTTGAGGAAGATTTAATTAATTAAAGGTGAAGCATTTAAATAGGAAATAGGTTTGTTTGGCTTATTTTTGGGGTACAAAGGATCATATAGATAGGTACCTTATATGTGTAGTTTGGTGGGCAGATTCTCTTCCCCTTCGAATGGTTCCTTTATCGAAGATTGGCAATCATACTTCGGACCCCCCAATAGGGAGTCAAGCATGTAGAGAAGGAGAGACTACAGGGTGATCGCTCCTACTATACTAAATTTTATGGGATTAAAGGCAATTTGCCAGTACAAATTTCCATTAGAAAATTATTAGAATATTATATGTTATTCTGTCATTGTAAATAATTGATTGAAAATCATACATCTATACTTTTTTTATTATTACTATTTTTATACTTAAGCTTATATTACTTATATTATTATTAGTATAATATTAACTCTTAAAATATAATTGAAATTTATATTGAATTTTAATTCGACATGCTATGTTACTGTATGTAGGGGGGGGGGGGTGTAGTTTGAAGTTCCAGACTCTCGACTCAAAGACGTTTCAATCAGCATTGACTATGTACACATTGCGCTTACTATGTGCCTCTGCTAAAGTACGCTTTAATACACAACACCTAACCCAAAATTTTGCTCCGGAAACGAAACTAAATACCTTTAGGACTATTCTAATTACTGCAAAATAAAGATAACACAGAAGTACAGTATATTATATATTGTATTTCTAGTATAACGTCAGCTGGGTTACTTTGGCCCTTAAGGCCAACTTTGGCCCAATGCACAGAGAAGAATAATTTCTATGTATAGTAGGCACATGCACTTTTAATTGAATGGTCCGTTGGAAGAAGATGTTAAGTCGCATTTTAAAAAAAATTATCAAGGAAGATGTGTTTATGCCCCACTCATCCATATTGATTTGACACCTAAGTCAAAACTACCGGCTCTTCTACTGTAAGGGCGAGTTAAAACTCCTTCCATGGTAAAATCTAATTTTTAATGCGAGTTAACGTCTTCTTCAAATATGGAAGGCAGGGAACCGGAGTCATGCTACCTAAATTAAAAGTGAATCTCATCAGTCTATTTCTGGATATTTGGGCAAAAGTTGTCTTTAAAGTCAAAGTACGATATCCCCCAGTTGATGGGTTACACTACAGTAGCACATGTTATATTTTAGAGGCAAACTCAAGCGAGATATTCTACCAAGTATGACGCTGTGACGTGTGCATCAATCAGATTTAAATTCCACCCCAATCATCATTGAATCCCATCATTATCATCAACCTCATCATCTTCATCATCCTCATCATTATCAGTATTATCATAATTATCACCATTATCAGAATTACCATAATTATCAGAATTACCATAATTATCAGCATTATCATCATCATAATTACATCATACCAATGGCGTTTCCAATATTATCCGGTACAATTGCGATCCCACCAAAATATTAATATTATAGTATATTGATTACAAACGCAGTGGATTCTAAAATATCCTAATTTCGGCTTCCGCTTGAATGACTGGCCAAATTATTCAGCTTTCACATGTTTTATTATTAAATGCTACTAAATGTTGCTTTAAATCAGTTTATCTTATTTTAATTAATAACTGCTACTTTAAATCAGTTAATCTTAGTTTAATTAAAATTTCCCCATAAAACGGTCCTAGCCCATGGGGCAAATCTTTTCTTTATATAGGCCTATGCTATTGTTATATAAAGAGATTGAAAATAAATTGTTCATTCATTCATACTGGGGCACCAAGGTACTCACTTCCTTATTTATAGGAGGGTGAGAATTTGCCCAATTTTACTCTGTGTTAGTCAGAAATTAACCCTTATGTGCTTCTATACGAGTTAGGTATGTTGCGAAACGAATCTGAGTAAGACATTTCCTGGCCCTTTTTGGTGGAATCGAAATTTACACATCTTGTGCATTTTATATTATAGCTATTTGCAATATTTTATAATTTAACGTGTGCCATATCACTTTGAGAATTGTGTTTTGTGTTTAAAAACACACTGCTGTGATTATTATTTTATGCTAGCTTTTTTGAGTGTCGCTTTACTTTTTAAAGAGTTATCTCAATGTTTGTTTAACCATTTTCAGGTAAAAATTAGGTGAACTCACTTTTCTAGGGGGGAGGGTGCATTTAATTTAGTAATTGTCATTTGGACTACTCAAAAGCAATCGCTGCAGTTTAACCGTCATAAACATTGTAATTTAAATCATTCGTTCAATTATTAAGAGTAATTCATTGCATTTTAGGCTATACAAATATAAATTATATACAAGTATACTGTATATATATTAACATATATATCTATTTAAATCTTGATTACCGATTAGCAAAGTTGTTTTAAAGATTTTCCAACTTGGACTATGTTACTATAAACTTGTATACTGTGCACGGTAAGTACTTAAATTGCAGGATGAAAAGACGCGATTCGCTGGATACCCTACTAGGGGTACTCACATAAATTAAACTCACGTATAGTTAGTTGCATTGTATATCAAAATGAACAAGTATTGTAATTAAAGAAACAATGTTTCAGTATTGTCTTTCATCAATTCATAAATTTTGAATATAAACTAAATATCCTCTGACTTCACAAATGGCACCCATGTGAGTACCCCTATTTACATTTATTGTACCTTCCATTAAATACATTTAGATTTCAGGTACTTGTTATTGTCTGCAAACACATTTTGTGAGGATATTTGGACTATAATTGGCATTACTATTACTATATACGTAGTGTGCAATTGTTTTTAAGACACTTCACATTAACGTTGCCTTATTGGCACCGAATCGGCAAAACGTTTGGAGGCACTCGGACATTGAAATATTTCAGACACCGGCCCTAAAATTTTGAATAACGCATTATACGCAGGGCCTGATTTAGGAATTTGACACCCCCCCCCCCACCCCTCCAACCAAGTCTGGGATTTTTTAGTCATTCCTTTCTTCCTCTTAGTGATTTTTATTTCATATAGCGTTTTTATTTTTTTATTTTTTATGAAAGTAAAATTTAATTATTAATGGAGTTATAATTCTGGTACTCCAGCGAGAATTTCCACCCCCCCCTCCAAAATTTGCCACACTGGGCTGTAGCCCAGCTAGCCCAGTGGGCAAATTAAGCCCTGATTGTACGCGTTGGTCATATCCATGGTATAGAGCAAGAGGCACATTCACAGCCTGGCGGGGGGAGTGAGTCTGTTTGTTAACTTGAGGCACCCTAAGAGCAGACTCTTTCACCTCGGGGAAATGGGAGTTGACTGACAGGGTGGACCTCCTGATTAAAGTGGATTCCGATCCACTTGGGGAACATAGTAAAATCACAATATTAAATCAGAGGTGACCAGGACTCGACACGCACGTAGACGTGATGTAGCGCGTTATCATGTCCCACCATGTTCCCCTGCCAACGCTTTGCACACTACCAAGTTTGCCGCTGATTGAAACATGCTCTGCTGTAATGGATTCAACAAAGTAAGGCCGTAAGGCAGTCCTTACTTCCACATCTTAGCTAAAATGCTCTCACAAAATAAAGGATTGCGGACGATAATACTATAGATAAGTTCCACACTTTACTTGATTTTACTAACTGCTTTGTTATAGGTCTTGTTCTCAGTGATATCATTGAGAAGTATTTTGTATCTCCGACCCTTCTTCGAGTTGTCCGAGTTGCCAAGGTGGGTCGAGTTCTCCGTCTTGTAAAGGGTGCCAAGGGTATCCGAACGCTGCTCTTTGCCTTGGCCATGTCTTTGCCAGCTCTTTTCAATATCTGCCTACTTCTCTTTTTGGTCATGTTCATCTTTGCCATCTTTGGCATGTCATTTTTCATGAATGTGAAAGAACACGGTGGGATCACTCCGGTGTACAACTTCCAGACGTTTGGCCAGTCGATGATTCTGCTCTTTCAGGTAAGATGTTCGGAAACGTTGGCAATCCTCGGGTAAAATATTCTTGTCTGTTCCCTAGCCCAAAGCAGCGGAGAAGTTACAAGGTAATTCAGATCAATGCTCGAATAAGATACCGTATATTTCAAAAATTCGTACAGTTCTTACATTATTCATCTTCTGTGCATGCCTCTTCTAGCGACTATTGGCTATCACCATGGTATTTTGGGCCTTGGAGACTGCTGCTCTAAAAAGGGAAGCCAGCATGCTCTCATATCAAACCACTGTTGCAGGGTTTTCAAACGGTGTGTTTGTCTGCTGTCGGGAGCCCTCATCTTCAGTTCTTATACTTGTAATTCATTCTCATTCATTAACTCATTCTTGGAATAACCATAACTTATGCATACTCCTACTTACGTGTTGTAGAACCTGCTGTAGACTTAGACTCATTCATTTTTTTTCTTGATTTCCTGATATCCTCCTTCGAATTTTTACTGTAAGTAGGTACCGTAATTCAAAATGTAGGCATTCTACGTGTGTGTGATGGCACATGGCGTGTTTCAGATGTCCACATCAGCCGGTTGGGATGGTGTTCTTGATGGAATTATCAACGAAGAAGAGTGCGAGCAGCCGGTCAATGAGTTGGGCTATCCAGGAAACTGTGGTAGTTCCACCATCGGCATCACCTTCTTGCTCACTTACTTGGTTATTAGCTTTCTCATCGTTATCAACATGTACATTGCTGTCATTCTCGAGAACTACTCCCAGGCTACGGAGGACGTGCAAGAAGGTCTCACCGATGACGACTACGACATGTATTACGAAATTTGGCAGAACTTCGACCCCGACGGCTCACAGTACATACGCTACGATCAATTGTCCGACTTTCTAGATGTCCTTGAACCACCTTTGCAGATTCATAAACCGAACAAGTACAAGATAGTGTCTATGGATATCCCAATCTGTAAAGGTGATATGATGTTTTGTGTCGATATCCTGGACGCGCTCACCAAAGACTTCTTCGCGCGGAAAGGAAATCCAATCGAAGAGACAGCGGAGCTTGGCGAAGTGCAGGCGCGTCCTGACGAAGTCGGCTACGAACCAGTGTCGAGTACTTTGTGGCGTCAACGCGAGGAATACTGCGCTAGACTAATTCAACAGGCGTGGAGAAAGCACAAGCAGCATCGTTCAGGTGGCACGGATAACGAGGAGGAGAAATCCGAACATGAAGCTGCCGAACCGCGAGACACGGAGATCCTCATTGAAAGCGACGGGTTTGTGACCAAGAACGGACACAAAGTCGTGATCCATAGTCGGTCTCCCAGTGTGAGTTCGCGACAAGCGGACGTCTGAGTGTTGTCGCGCCCCACTTCTCCACACGCGGATCCATACACGTAGGGTGCTCAGCTCCTCCTTACTGTTATTGCTTTTTTCCTAGTGTGCTTTAAGCGAATGAAACTGGTCCTTCGTTACTCATAGCTTTGTTCGTACGATAGAACCCTCTGCAACTCTCCACAGCAGAAACACGATGGATGGGCCTGACGAATTTCCCCAGTCTGACCCAGCCAATCTGTATATTTGCTTCTTTCCAGTATCCTGATCCTTTAAGGCTGCAAAGTAATCGACTAACCCCATTTAAACAACAGTTTGTATTGCATCGCCTTTCTCTGTGATCCATAAAGACGTGTCGATTTCCCCAGGCACGGCGTGATCCTACGTAAAGGATATGCTCAAATAATTCTCCCTAAGTTGAAAAACATTATCTTTCATTAATATCTTCTCAACACGAACTAAGCCACGCAAAGTGCCAGATTTCCCCCACCATTGTGGCGGCTATGGGTAACAAAAGAGTAAATCTAAAATAGGAGTGAGATGCTTTGCTCATTATGTAACTAAACCGCTTTCTATTTTTTACAAACGCACCTAAACGTTTTCTGGAAAAAAAAATTCACGTGTGAGGACTCGATCCGCCTTTTTGCGCCTTCTCGTCCAAACGGGGGCAACAAGAGTGATTTCAATATCGTAGAGGAGTGGGGCGTCACTTTTATAATATTAACAAAATTAATAATGTTAATAGTAATGATTAGTTGTTACTGGTAAATATTATTGGCTGCTGCGCTCCGGGCGTTCAGCAAACAAAGCTTATTTCTAAACTGTTGGAATTTGAATGCAAATACACAATCAAAAATGTCAAAAGTGTAACATTCCATTGATTGTGTTAATTCAAATTTTCAATTACGTAGGATGTAAGGTAATATGTAAAAGTTCGGGGGCAATGCTTGGTTTATATGTATGCATTGATCGAAATCGTGTAAGAAAGTATATATTTGTCGCATTGCATTGGGTTTCTTGTAATATTAATAGGCCTAAACATAGCTAGTTAATAAACATCAGTCACCATCACGCTTGCCGAATATTTCATTATATTGGTGAAAGATCGTTACCGTACTAGCTTGGGTATTGGGTGCTCTTGCTACGTAAACTTCCCCTTGTTTGCTTTTAATTATTGAATAAAGTATTGGCTGTGTTGCTGTTTAAAATATCTATTCGTTCGCTATGTTGGCACAAAAATTAGAGGAGCACCTAAATAACAATAGCGTGTGTGTTAGGCAACGGCAAAGCCGCGAATTTAGATTAAGGGTTTTAATTGAACCGACCGAGCTTTCAGAGATAGCGACCTGAATTGCGCTAAAATTAAGCGTCATATATTTTATCCTTTTATGTATTTCTTATATTGGAGAGAGATGATCAGTGCCAGAATACGCATCGGGCTGACGCCAAAGACCTCTTTGATTCAAGAAGAAAATAAAAAATTAACTAGAAAAATATTGCGATATGAAAATAATGCGCATATTTTTTTTGTGACGCACCTATCCATCACAGTGAGCTCGGACCAGTCAGATCCGGCCTGCACTTTCAAACGCGCCCGGTCTCAGTTCCCTCGCTCCGAGCAGTATAGGAGCTGTTGGACGTGTATTTGCACGATGTCTGTTTTTCGATTGAGTCACGAAGCGATATATCTTAATGTGTACGTAATTGAATCGGAAAACTTTCTTGATGTAACTTTTAAAATTTGGTGCCGAAAATTGGCGCCTACGTGGCAGCAGACAATGTGATATTGTATTATAGGGCTTCTATGTCCAATTTAGCCCATTCATATTTAATCCGACACTGGAGAGGATCATTCCTATACCGATTCCACCCATTTTGTCTTATGATTCTCCAACAGAGTTAATATATAATATTTCGATCCTCCATCTAACGTGAGCGAGTAAGGGTCTTCTTCTCTTGAACCAGAGTTTCATGCAGGCCTAATGCATGTTTTTCCTAGTAAATTAGGTTGGTACCAACTGGAATTAGTTGACTTTTCCTTTCTCTAAAAACCTACTATAAACAGCAGCAATAGTATGCATCTGGCAAGGATTCTTTGTACATTACTCTCCCCTACCCCTACTTTTAAGTCGCTATCCTGAAAAAGCAGGTGACAGGCATCCTTAAGCGGGAATGCATAGTAACTTATAAAATTAGGTTATTTTCAAAACCCTCAATTTTGATGATTGAAACAATTAAATATCCAGGCTATAGCCTGTGAGGTGGATTTCAGCTTAAAAAATTTCTTTTGGTTTCAACAAATTATATTAAACTCTTGTCTTCTTATAGTTTAATCGAGAAAAAAAAATCATACATAGGCTATATAAAAGCTATAATTCACTTCAATGAAAAACTGCCAGTTTATATCTTAAAATTACCTGTATTAGAAACAATTTAGCTTCAATGGCAATAATTAGACAACTGTTTTGATAGATTGGTTACGGTTGAGCCGGTATATTATGAATTTTAAGTTTTAAAATTTATTGAATATTATATATAGACTGTTACTGGATGTACTTACGAAACAAATCAAATATCAATATGGAACTCTTTTTTCCCCGGGTTTTATTATTGGTAAAAATTATTGTCGTAGGTACTTCCGATCGCTATAAAATTTGGTTCGTGTGTAAAAATTATTTCTGTTGTTATTGTTAAGGTGACCTAAACTGTGGTAATGGTACCGCCATTTTGTTTCCTATCAAATGAATCACATGACAGCGTCTTTTTATAAACAATAATTTTGTTTCATAGCCTAGATAACTACCTTCTTTTATTGCGCCTTATCCTCGTGGAGAGTCAGCGGCACGACAGCAGCGTTTCCACAAAGTCCTGTTGTGTGCGTCCTCGGTTGAGAGTCCCAAACTTTTCATATCTCTGGCGATCTTTCATCCCGGTGTAACGTTTGGCCTCGGCTGAGGGTCTTCTTCCTTGCAACATTTATATTTATTTAAGTGGAATAACAAAATTTTGCTTGATCTTTCTCAACCTTACTGCATTCTTCTAATAGTGTTTTTGTGGGCCCAGGTAATAGACAATTTATGGCTCCCCTAAAAAAAGACACGAGAACCCAATAAGGATCTAGGCCTGAGGACTTGTAAAGGTTCCTCTTTTACTACCACTGCTCTATTTGGTTTGTTGTGGTCAGCAACCGGCTGTGTAGCCATTTTACAAGTGGCTGCCTTAAGTTGGCTCCACAGATACTGCATCATAGTCCAACAATATTGTAGTACCGTAATTCAAAGCAATATGTAGTCTAGTGGTAAGGATTCGGACTTTCACCAGAAAGGTTGTTGGTTCGAGTCCCACACATGCTAAAATTTCTGGCCATGCCTCGAAGAGCATCTCAAGCAGTCTCGGGCCTTCCTTATAAGTAAAACAGAGGGCTTTGTTATAATAGGTTAGAACAAGTCATTATTTATTTATTTATGGGTGAGAATAGTTTAGGTCACCTATTTGTAAATGTTTTAATTACCATAAAGTTTATTAACATTTTAATTAATTACAGGTCCCCCAATAAAAATATTATTAAAGTTATTCGATAATATAGTTCCTGTGTATAGTTTAAATATCACTGTAAATTAAATAATTTCCCAGGTATTTCATTTTGAATGTGATTCTATAATGTAAAAAAATGTTTCGTTTACAAATTGACAAATTTTATGCTGAGCATTTTGAACAAAGACAACAACTAAAACGCACATGCTTTCAAGCGCAAAGCGCGTGACTTAACACTGACTATTACGTATTTGATGAAAAAAAAATCGCGCCATAATGTATTTCTTATAAAAAAAATGTTAGGGCCTACCTATGAAGCTTTTAAAAATTTAGCTTGTGTTCAAAGTATGTGCGATGAAGTATGTTATCTATAGGTAAAGGTTAATGGTAACGGTGTAATATTATTTAACAAGGGTTAGTTGAACTTACATTGCCTGGTGTGTTAATAGTTATTAAGGGCCTCACAATCAATTAGGGTGGAGCTTATTGTAAGGTGAACGGGATGACGTTTCGGGACATTCAGAAGTATCCCACTACTACTTCTCAGGACTTAGACTGATGATGGGAGTAGCATCCACTCCCGAAACGTCACACTCTTCCCCTGACAATTGGCTCCACCCTAATTGCTCGATAACTGTGAGGCCCTGCCTCTAATTACTATTAACACAGCAGGCAATGCAATTCCAACTAACCCTTTTGTTAAATATAATATATATAATTTTAAGCGACTTCGGTGGCAAGGTGGTAGCGTGCTTGTACTTGTGCGAGTCTCAACACACCTTGCGATCGGAGACGTGTCGTAACTCGACACAAGTACCTATTAGGTTACTTAGTGAGGCGATTGAAGAGGCTAATCGGATACATTCATTGAATTGTTTGTACGCGATTAACCTTTCATATAAACAACAACAAACAAATGAAGTGTGTTGTAAGTTTAACTTGATTACCAAATTCAGGTAACTGATGAATGGCAGAAAGAAGTTTGCTGGCGTCGGGTCCACAGTTCTTGTCGATTATGGGCTGCCCTAGAGTCTCGGCCATAAAAATAATTTGAATTTCAGGTGCCACCTTGGCAGGTGGCCATATCTTTTCAATGACTGGTAAAAAGAGATGTCGCAGGTTGCGCCCGAAATTGAGTATTATATTTTTTCAACTGTGTATTGTACTAGGCTACACCAAAATGGTAATGACTATTGTTCTGTATAAGAGAGATGGGTCTTTCATTCACTCCCTCGAAGGAATGTTTTTCGTGTCGCCACCTACCACGTGTCGTCATTCAACCAATCAGAGCACGACTTGGTCACATCTAAACAAGGCGTGGTCTGATTGATTAAAGATCTGTTGCTTGAGCTTCAGTTGATTGGTCAAAGAGGTGGCACCAGAAATTAAAAGGTTCCTAAGGAAGAGGGAATGTTCCAGCTCCACTGTATAGAACTCTAGCAGTGAGAGTTAACCTAACAGACACTTTATCGCATATACTTCGAACGCACCCTAATATTAATTGAACTAATTGAAATGCGACCCAATACCTGAGTGTAAAACACATTCTCGCGAGTATATTCCGCCATGCTTTCCACGTTTTGCAAGGCTTGCACGGTTGAGGAAATGATGTAGCGCCACAGTTGTTCGGTAGGTTGAGCAAGACTCCGTTCGATATAAGGCCAATAACAAGTCTTCTAGATATTTTTCAGTTAAGATATGTGGCTGGAGTGTTTGTTACTGGCTCCAATTAGATCCGTAAGGTTGAATTCCGCAAAATGCAAGCACCCACACAACCAGAGTCGTAATAAGGGCGGGCCGCTTAGGTCAATTGGCTGGGGTTCATCATTTGGGTCCACTAAAGTTCTCTAAAAGAGAGATGGATCATTCGAGCGCGCCAAAAACATTTTTTTTAAATCCTGTGGCCACTTGCTCTATTACTATGACTGGTCATATTATGAGACGTGGCCACAGAAATTGAAAAATTTGGCAAGAAGTGAATGTCCCATTTCTCCTAAATACTGAAAGGCCAGCAGCGCCCTGTAATACAATTGCAGCAATTACTAATCAGCCTTCTGGAAAAATTGCCAAAAAACGTCATGTCGCAACAACCCATGAGGACTGGTAGAGAGAGGATCCTCTCTCTTGATCACTGCTCTATTTGAGTTGTTGTGGTCAGCAACATGCCCCGCAGCCGCGTTTTCCCTTGCCAATGAACGTAAGTTGCCCATCAGGGGTAGATAGACCAAGGCCAGGCAGAAAATGTTTCCTTTTACTTCGAGTACCGACCCTCGACCTTTCGTTCTATAGTCTTACTCTCTACCAACTGACTTTCCTGATAATTACATTTTTCCTGTCCCCGGCACTCCCCCCCCCCTCCCTCCATTTCTATGCCTATAAAAACAACTCAAAAACCTTTTATGTCTGCTAACTCATTCAAACTTTACATGAGGGGAGTTTCCCAAATCCTGTTAACTTGTTTTGGATGCATTCACCCCTCCTCTGCAAATAGACAATCTAGTTTGCGTATGTGTGGCCCAAGACCCGAGGCCCGCTGAAATTTCCATTACGGCCAGGTACATAGGTTCACATTGGCTCACTTTGTAATTGAAAAGTATTACATGACAATAGGCTAGGTGTTAGGTTTAAACACTCCCCCCCCCCCTAAAGCAATGCATACGTACGTGCCTGTTTACGGGGCCCTACACACAACCATCCTAACTAGCTAGTACCAATGGACTCCTTATTGACTCTATTCGAATGGGGCCCAATTTAAAATGTCGGTTGAAATAAAGTCGGTTTATTGTGTGGCGCTACGTTAGAGTTTAATAAATTCACTGACAGTCAGACGTAGATAAATAAAAAATGAAAATGCTCATAAAGCTACTTTCCTATTGTACGCTTGCGTCCCATTAGAGCCTTTATGCCTTTGAGACAAACGAGAAGCCTTGCCTCAAAAATCCAAAAGAGGCACTTAAAACTATGTTTAAAAAAAACTAACCCAAATTTGTCTCTGGTATAGTTGGTTATATCGCTTGCACGTTGCATTCTTCTCTTATTTATTGGTATGTTTGTATCATAATATTTTTCTCTTGTCTGTACATAAAAGAATAACATCATCGAAAATAATACAATTTTTGATAACTTATTACTGCGAAAAGGCATTATTTTTTCATCCTATTATATCGATACCCTACTTAGGGGGGTATTCCACATACGTACAACGTCAATGAAAATTATGAAATTGATGGTGGCAGCAGAATTTTTAGTATGTAAAAATGTCTGCTGCCACCATCAATTTCATAATTTTCATTGACGTTGTACGTATGTGGAATGGGGGCCTTAACAAACCGCTTAACGCCAAAATAGTGAATTTTTAGGAGAGACCGAAGACGGAAGATTGTACTATACGATGGTGGCAAATTCATTTTCTGTCATGCCACCATCCGACTGCTGATTACATGTGTAGGTTTGCTTACTGCTGGAATTAATGTTATTTCCGAGCCAAATCAAACACTTTGGAGTTAAGTTCATCCATAGAGGCTTTCATATTTTCTTTCGGGACTTAAGAGTTTTGCCAGTCGGTACGAGGATACCAACAACTCATTTTCGATTTTTTTTTAGTTAAGGGGTTTACTAATTTGGGTATCTATATATATTTTATCTTATATACAGTATTATACTATAATATTGTATATATCCTATTTCTACCCTTATAGGCAATACGTATAATCTTAAAATCATTACACTTTAACGGACAGGCACTGATGTTTAGTGGTTCCTAGCGTGTTAATGGGGTACAAACAAAGTGTGTATGTATACTGTAGGTTAACACGACTGCAATAGCAGTCGATTTAAAAATCGTAGCGGTGAGGCATGAATGTTCTGCAATCATCGCGGTCATAAGAAAAACATAGCGAAAATTTTATCAGTCCCAGGTAGTGTTTTTTTTTTTAATTCTCGCATTTTCCGCGGTACCCCATTGGCCACTGCCCTATTAAGACGACTGCTAATGCATTTGTGGCCGTTAACGTGTTAAAGTTAAGGGCAAACCGGAGTCGCTGATATTCCATTTCTGTGCAAACTTTAATTTCTCATGAAATATGGAACGCAGAACAATGAAAAAATGCTGAACGGAAAGAAGAATTTTTTTCTCCTAATTTTGATACATTATAGTATGTTGCAATCATCAATACCGATCGGCTATAGTTAGTGAACTTGATACGCAAAAAATAACGGTCACTCAGGAGTTCAAGCTGAAGGAGTTCATCAACTGTGGCGAATTGGGGTTAGTTAAGGCCGCATACTATACATCAAAATTAGGAGAAAACATTCTTCTTACCATTCAGCATTTTTTCATTGTTCTGCGTTCCATATATTTCATGAGAAATTGAAAATTGAACAGAAAATGGAATATCGGCGACTCCGGTCCTTAAAATTAAAATGTTACTATTGTACAAAGTAATATCGTAACCCAGTTTGCACTTTAGGGCGGTACAATAGGTAATGTTTGAGACTGAATGAATGAATGAAAAATTAATGAAAAACGACTTGATTGAAAATAAACAAAAGGCGAACAACAAGACTATAAAGTCTTGTTTTCATGCTAACCTTACCGAAAACTATAGGTAAACTATTTTGGAAACCAGAAATCGATTTTTGACATAAGTAATTAATTTCTCGTTCAACAGTCAACGACTTATGAAAGAAGACAGACGAAAAATTCACACAAAAAAATGCCAAGCTTTTGATTGAAATTAATTTCGTCTAAAATACGTGGCCTTGTTAACAAAATATTTTGAAATCAGTCCCTTAATATTTATTCAAAACTACTCGGCTTCCAGTTGTTTACAAACAATTTGGAAAGCCCAGAACCAAGACAACAACTAGTTTGACCTACGACAGCCTTTTACGTTTGCATGTTTCAAGAATCATTATGGAAAAAATTCCCTAATTAAAGTTCTATAGCTGCATAATGATCATGAGTCTATGACCCCGGAATGGTAATGAAGTTAGCCACTACATGGACTCTGCTTAGTTCTGTTGGACCCACCAAACCATCTTATACCCTCTCCTGCAGCATTATTTGGGTATGTTCATGCTGTAGGATTAAATCAACTTGATCGTCTACTTGACCACTATTCGAAGACACTTTGCGAGGCTTATCTAATACGCTACTGTAAATCCGAGTCCATAGTCTATAGTATATTATAGTCTAATGCCCATAATATGAGTTGCCTATTAGCAAAAGCAATCCTCTCCATTTTTTTGAGTTTTGAGATATTCGCGCCATTTTTTTTTATTTTTCAATACTCTATCCGATGAATCAGATATTGAGACGCAAAAGAAATTCCAATACTATTAAAATTAGCTTTAAAAACTGTAATGTTATATCTCATGGCGTTGCGGCACAGCAGTTTTTTGCGGTTTCTGAAAAATCGACCTGGGTGGAGAGGATTGCTTTTGCTAATAGGCAACTCATATTATAGTCTAGAGTCCATAGTATATTATAGTCTATAGGCAATAGTATATGAGTCGTCTAGTATCAAAGTCGCCAATGTAATTTTTGACAAATTTTTAGAAACCACAAAACATGTAAATACAGTACAAATAATATATTGGATTAAACTAAACTAATAATTACTAAACTAAAATTGAATTGTTAAAAAAAATATTAGCCATGAAAATTAGTTTTCGTTTTTTAGATAGCTTTAATTTGGGGGGTTTATAGGCCTACTTCATAAACCGTAAAAAAAATGGCTAAAAACAGTTTTCCCAAAAACGGCTGCGACGATTTATATTAAATTCACATACGATATATTTACTTATTAATAAACACAAAACCCACTATACAGTATTCCATTTGATAGTTAGATTCTGGAGGTAAAAAAATTAAAAAAAAACTAGTTTTCACAAAAATAAATTACTAAAAAAAATATTTTTTCTGTTCAACCATTTTTTAATGGTTGAACAGAAAAAAAAAAACCACTTTCTAACTTCAGGTATATTTTAGGTGTTAAATATAGAGGTTTAGTTTAATAAGATAAGTGTAGCTTAATAGTTTAATGTTTAATTTAATTTTTTTTTATTTTAGTTTTGGGCAGGGAAAATTGTTGTCGGTCTAATAGTCCTCACTAGTAGACCTTACAATTATTGTGTATTAATGGTTTTTTATATTCAATACACATTCATTCATTCATTCATCTAAGCCCCAATACAATACCATTATTATTTTATCTTCTTCTTTTATGGATGATTTGCGATCATTATGGCAATTATTGTATGGTACCTATTATATTTTTAGTTTGCCCATTCTGGGCTATGCAATTGTACCATTAATCCAGTGCTTTTTGTTAGGAAAAATCTACAGACAGCCGTTATTTATTGCCATTGGATATTTGTATCGAATATTGGCACTAATCGCCCACATGTTGATAAACCGAAAATGTAACATTTTTGCATTTTTGCTCCAGCAGCCTACAGTCTGATCGAGGCGTTTATAATACCGAGGTTAAAGAAATACCTTAGGATTATAACTGTAAACAAACAAATTTTGAATAGCACTTTCCATTATAAAATTATCTTGTTTACCAGTGGATTAAATAAATACCGGTATTATAAACGCCCCGATCAGGCTGCAGATCGAGGTGATTATAATACCGGTATTTATTTAATCCCCTGGTAGTAAAAATGTAAACAAGACAATTTTGCAATGGAAAGTGTCATTCAAGATTTGTTTGTTTACAGTTATAATCCTAGGGTATTTATTTAACCCCGGTATTATAACCAGGCTGCAGGAGGGAATTCAGGGTGCTATGTTTCAGAAACGAGCACCCTGTCTTTGGCCTAGGTAGCTGACCAATTTCACATCAAAGCACTAAAAAAGCTCGATTTTGAGAGCTCTATACCGGTGCATTTTCGGTATCATAATGTGTCGGTTACTTTTCCTCCAAAATTAACAGGGGAAGTTTATCACCGTTCACCTGCAACACCTTGTATAGTCGGTTTACGTAGGAATTGTAAGGTCATTTCAAGCCAGAAATTAGCCTTGCTGCATACATAATCAGCGCTTCCATACGAAGACAGTTGTCAAGTTCAAGGCAATGACCTAAGATGGATACACGTACACAGTAGGTGCTGCCGTCCTACAGTAGTGAGGAGGGTCAACCTACAATGTGTCGTTCTTCCCTCCCTTCGTCCTGAATTCAGATGATGCGTGAATTCAAAGAACATGCCCATTACTTACTGTTACGGAAGGCATTACAATTCCCTAGTATATTCATTACGACTTACTCTACATATACTTGACTTCCTTAGGGAGTTCGAAGTACGGTATCTAAGTGTTTACAATTGCCATGATGATCGCCATTCATCGATAGAAGAGGCATGCACGAAGCAGAAGAATATACTAGTTGATAAATAGGAAAGCCAATCAAAATAAAAAACAGTTCATGCTGCCATCTAGCAGAATTCTCAACATATAAGGAACAGATTATTATTTGTTGCTGGGTACAGTATATATGAAATCATGCCTACATGTAGAGCATGCCCACTGATACTACAGGTTAAACCCGAAATTAGAGGGTATAGAAAAATGTGGACTTGGATTCAAGCCCATGCACGATGTACGCCTGTCGTTTATGGGATTAAGCAAGCTCGAAGACCTGTTCGGTTAGATAGTTGTGTAGCTGTGCTAAGGCGCCCATTCCGTTGACCGACTAGGGCTATTTCCAAAAACCGTGACGTGGTAGCAGACATTCAAGACTTAGGTTGCGTTTCCACCGATCTCGCATTGCAGAATGCAAATGACATTGACTGAAATTAGAATTTTTCTTTTTATAGAAATCTATTAAAATGTTTGTACTTAACATATCCCATGACGCCATTTTTTAATTTTAGTTTGTTTGTTTGTGATTTTACTGTATGATCATTGATCAATTTTAACTATGGCATAGAAGAAAATAAACATTTCCGTCAATTCTGCAATGCGAGATCGGTGGAAACGCCACCTAAGTCTTGAATGTCTGCTACCACGTCACCGTTTTTGGAAATAGCCCGCTAACCGGCTAGGTCAATGGAATGGGCACCTTACCTGTCTAATAATACGAATTTTGTCAAAAAGGGCACATAAGTAGCGGATTTAGATGGCAAGGTACTTGTCGGGGCTTGTAACCCAGCTGTTAAGACGACGCCGCTGTTATGCTTAGGTCGTGGGTTCGAATCCCGCCAAGTCCAGTTTTATCTATGGTATATCCTCTAATTTCGGTTATAACGAGGAGGTTACCTCTTCAGCCAAAGTTAGTTTAAAGTCAATGTTATATACTATATTATAATACTGCAATATATACTGTAGGTACAATTTGCACTAGTACAACAAACTATAGGTACAAGTTAAAATTTGAGTACCTATGATTTTATTCATGATCATGTCGATCAATCAATCAATCAATATAATATAATCATACTATGTACATTTGAGAGACAAAAAAATACTGTGGACCCGGTAGGCCGTGGCCCGTGATGGGTCCAGAACAACTGTTAATAATAATAATAGTTAATAGGAAATCCATACAATAATATAGGAAATATAGATAAGTTAGTAGGGAACATATTTATTTGAATCGATTATTTATGAGACGTATTAAGTGCCATTTTTTGCCATTTTCGAATTATTGCAGTTTCAGGGTCTCTAGACTCTAGGCCACCTTTTGAAAAGACGTAAATAACATTGATAGTTTCGGCGTTGGAAGGCATTGAAAATTTCATATATTTAGGCGCCCATTCCACCGACCGGCTAGGGCTATTTACAAAAACAGTGACGTGGTAGCAGACATTCAAGACTTAGGCGGGGTTTCCACCGACCTCGCATTGCAGAATTGACGGAAATGTTTAATTTCCTCTATGCCATAGTAAAAATTGATCAATGATCATACAGTAAAATCACAAACAAACTAACTAAAATTAAAAAATGGCGTCATGGGATATGTTAAGTACAAACATTTTAATAGATTTCTATGAAAAGAAAAATTCTAATTTCCGCCAATGTCATTTGCATTCTGCAATGCGAGGTCGGTGGAAACGCCACCTAAGTCTTGCATGTCTGCTACCACGTCACCGTTTTTGTAAATAGCCCTAGCCGGTCGGTGGAATGGGCGCCTAATGAAACACCTCAAATACAGGATATACGGTTCCTAAAACATGACCCAACTTAGGAAAGCAAACGACCTTCTTCTTCTTCTCGTGCCCCTTCAACGTTGAAGATTGGCGATAATTTGAGCGATTTTTCGCTCATGATGATTATACAAGGGATGCCCCGAAGGACCTTTAATGCAGTGGTTTCCCGTTGCCTTCTGCATCGTTATGCCGTTGACTCCTCTGTTGAATTCTTCCGCCTTTAGGGAGCTTTTTCTCTCCCATGGACAAAAGGGTGCCCATGCCCTAGCTCCAAGGAGCTAGGTGGGGGATCTTTAACCGGACCCCACTCGGTACTGCTTGGTCGGGGACTGCTTATTCATCTTATTCGCAGCTAACCATCATATCTGATGGCCGTTCACTATCCGCCACCTGTGACCCCACTAGTAGCCTGCAGTTCAGCAAACGACCAGTACGTTCCAATCTTGGAAACAACACTCCAAGATATAGGAAAAGTGATGATACACATTCCCGAGGCGAAGGTCCTTTTTTATAGGAATGTTCACTTAAGTTTCAGGTTGTAGCCTATGTAGGCTATATAGGCTAATTTACCACCACTAAATTATTTTAGAACCAAAATGGAGGGATTTAATGATGAGGAAATTGTAATATCCGGGATGTCTGGAGTGAACCCCGCCTCAGAACATGTAAAAAAATTTATGGAGAATTTATACAAAGGTGTGGACATGACAACCACAGACCACAACAAGTGGAAGACCGAAGGTGAGCCATTTTAAATAAATTAAATATCAAACCCAAAACTTATAAATACATAAAATTGTATTATTTATTATGGGTTAATTGTAAGAGTTAGCCGAAAGGCCCAAAATTCGGCCATGTGGAAAATAAAGACAATTTTCTGTGTTTCTTTCAAAATTAAATTGTTTAATTATATTATACTGTATAGTAAATTAATAATAATTACATTTATTGGCATAACTGAAACCAACGCAGGTATCACAAACGTTATGATTTGGGAAAATGTTGTTGGCGAAACATGAGACATGGCAACAGCTTGCCAACAGCAACGCCTGAACCCCAATCGTGCCATATCTATTGGTAAAGGTTAATGTCAATGGTGTAATATTATTTAGGGGTTAGTTGCACTTACATTTCCTGCTGTGTTAATAGTCATTCGAGGCAGGGGCCACACAGTTATCAAACAATTAGAGCAGATACCATTGTCAGGGGAAGGGGTAACGTTTCGGGAGTGGGTACTACTCCCATCATCCTAAGAAGGTCTGATGGTTTAGCCCTGATAAGGACTGATGGTTTCTGAGCATCAATGCACAATAAGACCCTGCATGCACCAAACTATACTCATATGGGGTTTATAAACTTTCTTTAAAACCCCAGGAAATCGCCAAATATACTCTTAGCCTATTTAAATGCTTCAGATATAATTTATAAAAGAATAAAATGTATCCTTCAGGCGCTGTAAAATTCTGCAAATTTTGACTCAACCATTTTGTAGATTGTCCGCAAGTTTCCAACAGATTGGGAGTCGTTTCCAAGCTAGAAAAATGCGACGTCCCATTATTCGGAATCAACCGGAAAACTGCGAATTCCTTGGACCCCATCACTCGTCGATTTCTGGAGCATAGTCTGGAGGCTATCATTGATGCCGGGATATCACCCGCGGAGCTCAAAGGTTCAATGACAAGCGTCATTTTTACGGCGTCTGTCGTGGAGACGGAAATGAATCTGACGCAGGGGATAGATCAAGACATGTATGCCATCATGGGCAGAACCAGATGTTTAAACGCTAATAGAGTGTCTTATTGGCTTGATCTTAAAGGTAGGTTATGTCTTTAAAACTACAAGTGGGCAAGGGATGGATGCGCTGCTGACATTCCTGTGTAAATGATCCCTAAACATATAGAACGAGAACAACTTCTTTTTGCTTCACATGGTGTATGGTTTTAGGCTATTGGTTTTTAGCGTTTTATTGTTTATTGTGTTGCATTGTTTTAGTTTGCTGATTCAACGCCCATTGTTTTCTCTATTAATCAATACATATATATTCCATTTTATTCTAAGTCAGGGTTAATAGGTTGTCCAAATCTGACACTTGGAGCACTTTCACATGTAATAGCAGAGACTGACACGTATGCTCCATTGGCTACGAGCTGGCAGGCTGTTTTAGACAGTTCCTGGGCAACCTCGTTGTCAAGTGCACTCCTGATAACAGTTTACCAATACTAACTTACCCGACTCACTCAGCACAAAATATGCCAACACATCACAAACAGCTCGGTATAGGCATGTAAGTAAGCCCAAGCTTCAATGTATCCTTAAAATAAACGGCCTTGCTCTACATTATGACCCTAAATAGCAACCATATTACAGAAAATGATAAAATTATAGAAAAATTATTGAAATCATCTTGCAGAGTAGATGTTCAGATCGCAGGGCGAATAAGGCGACTGCTTTAGGCCGTTTTGGTAGGCCTCGCGTTATTAAAACAAATTAAAAAACTGTCAATAAAATTGCAGGACCTAGCTACTCACTAGAAAGTGGCTGGAATGGTGGGCTGCAAGGAGTTGAGGACGCAGTTCAATCGCTAAAGACCGGTCTTGCAGATGCTGTGATCCTGGGGTCAGGAAATTCCATATTTAATTACCATCCATCCTACCAATACAACAAACTTAATCTACTAAGTGCTGATGGAGTGACTAGGTCTTTTGATATTGAAGGTATGTATGGAATATCTACTGTAGAACTGTACTCGGCACTGTGTTCGAAGTATGCATGTAAACTGACTCGTAACTGTACTTGATCTTAACATGCTTTCACCTGTTCCATTGCGTCAATGGTAAACTTGTCTCAGCTTGTCCATTATCTACTGTAGAACTGTACACGGCAATGTGTTCGAAGTATGTATGTATACTGACTTGTAACTGTACTTGATCTTAACATGCTTTCACCTGTTCCATTCCGTCAATCGTAAGCTTGTCTCAGCTTGTCCATTATCTACTGTAGAACTGTACACGGCAATGTGTTCGAAGTATGTATGTATACTGACTTGTAACTGTACTTGATCTTAACATGCTTTCACCTGTTCCATTCCGTCAATCGTAAGCTTGTCTCAGCTTGTCCATTATCTACTGTAGAACTGTACACGGCAATGTCTTCAAAGTATGTATGTAAACTGACTCGTAACTGTACATGGTCTTAACATGCTTTCACCTCTTCCATTGCGTCAATGGTAAACTTGTCTCAGCTTGTCCATTTATTATTTATTATTATTTTCCAATATTGAAATATCCGTGGAAAACTGTCATACACTTTTTTATTATTTTTATAAAAGGTTAATACAAACAATTTAATGAATTTATCCGATTGACCTCTTCAGTCGCCTCTGTAGGTTAGTACCCGTGATGAGTTACGACACGTCTTAGATTGCATGGCGTGTAGAGACTAGCACATGTACAAGCATGCTACCACCTTGCCATCGAAGTTCACCATCGCCACTGCCATTACAGTTACTGATGTACTCAGGGATCTTAAAAGGTACTTGTATAAGTGTAACACTGAGTAATAACTTTCAGGTTCCGGTTATGGTCGAGCAGAAGCAGTAGATGTAATAGTTTTGCAGAGATCAAGCGACGCCAGGCGAAGTTATGGCTCGATAGTTCATGTCAAAAATGCAACAATGGGTGACCAGAACGATCTGATTTACAAACCAATCCAGAATAATTGGTTATCCATGCTCGAGGAGTTTTATACGGAATGCAAAGTCAACCCTAGCGATGTCTCTTATTTGGAAGCTTATGGGTCTGCAGACATTGTAAGTGCTTGGAAGTTATGTAAAATTAGATGAGAATGGGGTTAGGGGTGCACACGCAGGGGCGGATTAAAGGGGGCGGGGGGGGGGGCGGTCGTAAAATTAATAAAGTATAATTATATTATATTACATTATGGTGTTTTTGATTCTTTAGTAGTATTTAGCCAAAGAACCTAAAAATATGAGAAAAAAAGCGTTTTCTATCACATAGAGTAATTGCGTGAGTGAATGAGTAGAAATGGATGTGAGAATGAGAAGATTAATTACTGTTTATTACCTAATTATTTTTAAGCAGTTAATTGTAAGAGAGAGCCTTTGGCGCTAATATTCGATGCAAAAATTTTAAGCGTTAAAATAAGCTTTACTTTGTAAGATATATACTTTACTGCACTGCTGTTGAAATGCGTAAAACCCCACTATTTTGCACTTACATTTCCAAATTTTCCCCTCGGTGAAACCCCAAGCCCCCCCCCCCCCCCCCTCTTTGTGTTGAATGCAATATTATTTCTATACAAACTAAATCGTCATGATGGCAGTGGTGGGTCCAGAGGGGCCCCGAGAAAAATTAGCACACACTATATAAAATAGGACATTCTAAACAATAACATTAGTATGGTAACATGAATATGTCTTCCAAATTTTTATAATAAAATTTTAAATTTTGCTGTTGGAAACATCGTAAAACCCCACTATTTTGAACTTATATTTTCAAATTTTTCCCCCGGGGGAAAACCACGCCCCCCCCCCAGTTTCCAGCAATATGATTGAAAGCATTTAATTTGTAAGCTTTAAAAATCTACACTTTACTGTTGTCAAAATGCGTAAACCCCACTATTTTGCACTTATATTTTCACATTTTCCCCCGGGGAGACCCCTGGACCCCCCAATTGGTGCCTATCTGCATCAGGCGCATTGGCTTTTCAACCAACGTTAGTGACAACGCCACCGTCGGAAAGGGGGCACTTGCTTTTCAAATAAGATCCGCCCCTCCCAAAACTTATTGTTTAATCCGCCCCTGTGCACGCGGGGGACGAAAGACCCGTTTTATTCTACGGGACGACACACAGAACGAACGACACAGTCGTTTTCGATAGCGCGATGGAAACCGGGACGAGGGGTGGGACGGGTCTTGACTTCATTCCCGCTCCACCAGAAATGGGTGAAATAAAATATAGCGATTTCAGCGTCTTGTCTTGGTGGACTGAAAATTTCAAAATATTTCCTACTGTAGGCAATTTGGTCCGAAATTTTTTGCTAGCACACAACCGGTTTCGGCTTACACCATCGTCAAGTGTAAAATAGTCAAACCATAAAAGTACGCAACGGTACCTGGGCAACTCGTTGTCCAGCGCGCTTTGTAGCAGTTTGCCGAATGACAATAGTCACACCACACCAACCCCATTCAAAACCACAGTACTGCACTATACATAAATATACAACGTGTAGCGTTAACATTACTTTAAAAAAGAAAGTATAATATAATTATAATGTCGGTAACTCCACATCTTACAGAGGATTTCTTCGTTTGGATATCTTGGTTGTCATTTTATTTAATTCATCATTAATTGTAAATTGTATTATGGGTTAATTGTAATAGTGGACCAAAAGGCCCAAAATTCGCCCATATAGAAAACAAAGACAATTTTCTTTCTTTAATTTCAGAATTTCGATGCAGCTGAATTAAACGCTGTTGGGGAATTATTTTGCCCAGAAAGGAGTGCAGACAACCCACTTTATATTGGGTCCGTAAAGAGCAACATGGGCCACGCAGAAGCTGCCGCATCCCTGGCCAGCCTCATAAAATTGGCAATCATGTCTAATTTTGGGAAAATTCCCCCCAACCTTCATTTCAGCAGACCTAACCCAGCAATACGTGAACTGGTTCACGGAAATATGAAGGTATAGTACCGTACTGTTATTACTTAGTATAATCATGCTTCCGCCTGTTACATTGTGTTTACACATTGGCTGCCTTATTGGGTATCAGAATATATGATCAACAGTGTTTTTTTTTTCAACTTTTCTAACTTGGTTAATTTTTGAGTCCATCGCTATCCAAAAGCACCAAAATTTTCGTTAGAGTCCGCTCTATAATTCTATTATAAGTTAAACATTACAATGTTGTTCAATATTGCTCCACATGGCATTTAAGGAAGGTCTACTCGTACATCATATATGAGCGACACGGCTCCCCAGGGAACACAGGTGTATATCATATATGATATACAAGTGACGTTCTGACAAGCTCCCAAAAACCTAACTGGCAGCCAATGTGTTAAGGTGCCCATAGGGCTATTTCCAAAAACGGTGACATGGTAGCAGACATTCAAGACTTAGGCGGGGTTTCCACCGATCTCGCATTGCAGAATTGACGGAAATGTTTATTTTCCTCTATGCCATAGTTAAAATTGATCAATGATCATACAGTAAAATCACAAACAAACAAACTAAAATTAAAAAATGGCGTCATGGGATATGTTAAGTACAAACATTTTAATAGATTTCTTTCTATAAAAAGAAAAATTCTAATTTCCGTCAATGTCATTTGCATTCTGCAATGCGAGGTCGGTGGAAACCCCGCCTAAATCTTGAATGTCTGCTACCACGTCACCGTTTTTGTAAATCGCCCTAGCCGGTCGATGGAATGGTTGCCTAATGGTAAGCTTGTCTCAGCTTGTCCATTATCGCTTATAACCAGTGTAGGTTGACATCGAGGACGTGGACTAGTTTGCCAATGCAACGGAAAAAATGCATTCGTAAGCAATATCAATAATGTCCGAGAATCTATGGGGTCGTTGGCATGGGGGGAGAATGGGCCACTACATGTAATCATAGGTCCATAAAAAAAAATCTTTCAGGACGTTATTATTTCTGACCGTACTTAATGGGTACATCAGGCCCGTAACCAGGAGTGAGGGTGTATAGCCTCCCACACCTATTTGTTTGGTTTTACACTAGATAGAACTAAGTGGTTGCCTCTTCAGCATTAGTTAGTTTAATGCTAGTATTACGATATATACCATATAATACTGTAATATATGTTAATGTAATGCATTGGTTTCCCGATGCCTTCTGCATTCGTATGCTGTTGACTCTTCATTGAGTTCCTTCGCCTTTAGGGCGAGTTTCCCAACCCCAGAACAAAAGAGTGCTCTGTGTTTTGTTTATTCCGGCTCAATCTGTTTAGTCGTCATTACGCGCTTCCATCTTCACCACGAAGAGGTACATATTTTGGATTTTCCCGTATTCGCCTCTGAGACCATAAGGCCATTAGGCTACTCAGAAGCTCAGCTACTTTGAAGTCAATGCTCCTTAATTGTTATTAATTGTTATTGATATTATTGATAATTTTTTTTATGGTTCTATTTTACCATATAGGAGGTTGTACGAATTAAATGAACTTGATGATTAATTAATATAATACAATATCAACACTTACCCTAATCTCATCTTCTAGCCGCTCTCTCTCTCTCTCTCTTCCAGTCTTCTCTTTGGGAGTTGTCTCACTTGTCTAGGAACTGCGAATTGCCCTCTAGGTCGCCGTTACAAGTCTTTTATCACTTCAGGGAGCTTACCCATCAGTAGTCTAAAAGACATGTAACTAGCGCTCTGATTGGCTAATAATGACGCACAATTGATGATTGGTTCACTGATAACGCGGGTATTCCACATACGTACATCGTCAATGAAAATTATGAAATTGAAAGACATTTCAATTTTACTCTATGCCATTGTTAAAATTGATCAATGATCAATTGATCATAGAGTAAAATCACAAACAATGAATGAAACAAACTAAAATTAAAAAATGGCGTCATGGAATATGACAAGTACAACTATTTTAATTGATTTCTTTAAAAAGAACGCATTTCTGTATAAAAATTATTAAAATTATAATAAGGTTTAAATAATAGGGCGACGAAGAAAACAAATACAATTTTAAGAAACAAATGCAAACAAATTTCAAAAATTTGGCGCATACGTTTCAATAGAAAATTGTCAATTTTTGAAAAAACATGTGGAATGCCATCAATGAAAAATTGAAATATCCTTTCATAATTTTCATTGACGATGTACGTATGTGGAATACCCGCCTAAGCACGTGTATTACCTCCAGACCTAGCTGCCCAGAGTGAATCAATATTATGCCATTTAGGTGCCCATTCCATTGACCGGCTAGGGCTATTTCCAAAAACAGTGACGTGGTAGCAGACATTCAAGACTTAGGCGGGGTTTCCACCGATCTCGCATTGCAGAATTGACGGAAATGTTTATTTTCCTCTATGCCATAGTTAAAATTGATCAATGATCATACAGTAAAATCACAAACAAACAAACTAAAATTAAAAAATGGCGTCATGGGATATGTTAAGTACAAACATTTTAATAGATTTCTATAAAAAGAAAAATTCTAATTTCCGTCAATGTCATTTGCATTCTGCAATGCGAGATCGGTGGAAACGTAACCTAAGTCTTGAATGTCTGCTACCACGTCACTGTTTTTGGAAATAGCCCTAGCCGGTCAATGGAATGTGCGCCTTAGGACAATTGTCAGGACAACATTATTGATACTACATCAGGCTTTATTATTTTTCAGGTCGTGACTGAAACCACCCCTCTCGAAGGAGACTATTTAGCACTCAATAGCTTTACAACGGGAGGCATGTATGGCCACTTGCTTCTAAAGCGTAACCCAAAAACCAAAAATAAGGCAGCCACTGCTGATACTGAATTCCCTCAGCTAGTAACTATAGCCGCGCGGACTGATGATGGGATTTTGAGTGTTTTTGACTCGATAGAACAGGAACCTTACGACCCAGAGTATTATAATTTAATTAACAGAGCATTCGATCAAGGAGTTACCGGGTATATGTATAGAGGGTTCACAGTTTTGCCTACAACAGGGCAAAAAATTCGGGATTGCCAGGTAATAGATTTTATTATTATTAGCCTATTACATTATTTATTAGGTACCATCAAAAAAATACAATTTACAGCGAATTCCATGAGGCAAGGCGTTAAGGCGCCCATTCCACCGACCGGCTAGGGCTATTTACAAAAACGGTGACGTGGTAGCAGACATTCAAGACTTAGGCGGGGTATTGCAGAATGCAAATGACATTGACGGAAATTAGAATTTTTCTTTTTATACAAGTATATTAAAATGTGTGTACTTAACATATTCCATGACGCCATTTTTTAATTTTAGTTTGTTTGTTTGTGATTTTACTGTATGATCATTGATCAATTTTAACTATGGCATAGAGGAAAATAAACATTTCCGTCAATTCTGCAATGAGAGGTCGGTGGAAACCCCGCCTAAGTCTTGAATGTCTGCTACCACGTCACCGTTTTTGTAAATAGCCCTAGCCGGTCGGTGGAATGGGCGCCTTAAGGCCTATCTATCTTATAAGTAAGTAGGCCTACTTCAAGCCGGCCGCCATACCAAGTTGAATCCAGCGGACCAGAGCAGGTTCAAAGCTGCAGATAAATTGGTCGTGTGCACAGTGCCGGTAGGGAAACATGGTAGGACTTGTCCTGGTCACCTCCGAACTAATCGTGTGACTTGACTGTGTTTCCCAAGTGGTTCGGAATCCACTATAATCAGGAGGTCCACTGGAGTCCTATGGGCCCACACCGTGGCCTGGGACTGTATCAAACCATACTACTACCAGGCCTACTTCAATAATATAGTACAGTACGACCGGATCAATTACATTTTAAGTATCAGCCGTCCGTCCTAGGGCAGATACGAAATTACTTGAGTCGAAGTTTAATACTTATACAGTGTCATACAGTAGTTTATTAAATAGTGCTATTTTTGTCTAAACAGTTTTGTAACTAAATAACGTTACAGCTGCTAAATAGTGAATAAATGCACCAAAGTGACACAGTTATATTGTGCATCATGATCATAAAAAAATTTATTTAAGCCTATGATCAATTTTTCCTGTAAAACTTGATTCTTTACATATATGGGGCCTATTATGCCGTTTAGCATTAACTTATTCCTGGGGGTTAAAAATGTAAACACATCAATTTTGAATAGAACTTGCCAATGTAAAATGCTATTCAAAAATGATTTGTTAACACTTTCAACCCCGGGAATAAGTTAATGCTAAACGGCATAGTAGACCCCCACAGAAGCTATTTAGCTTTTCGCGGGGGCCTTCTATAAACAGTGGTATCTTTTAAAACTCAAATTTGTATTACGTAATATTTTTGAAGAATAACGAAACTTGTTATTGAAACGTGTACCTGCCCGAAGTTTTGTATAACAAGGACAATAGTATGCTTATTTCCTACATGTTACATAGAAATTGTTATTTGTTATTTATATTAGGTTCTTCGGCTTGAGAGGGCATAGCTTGTAATTTTATGTCCACCTATTATTATTTCTATTTTTTTTTTTTTTTAGAAATACACGAATTTTCTATCTTCTACTTATTAATTTTTAATAATATTACGTTTTTATTACAGAACTACTCTGGAGAAAAAAGACCTATATGGTTCGTATTTACGGGAATGGGCTGTCAATGGGCGACTATGGGCCGAGATCTAATGGCTCTCCCAGTATTTAGGAAGTCAATTGAAATCAGCCATAATCTGTTAAAGTCCAAAGGTTTGGACTTAAAAGCGATCATCACAATCGACGACCCCGCCATCTTTGATAATATTATTCACTGTTTTGTTGGCATTACTTCAATTCAGGTAAGTTACATAGTTCTACATCGGATAGATGGGACACCCACTTCCCGCCAAAAATATATTTTTGAATTTATGGGGCTACTCGCCTCGTTTCCTATGACCAGCCATTGAAAAGACGTAGCAGGAGGCCCAGGATTAAATAAAATTTTGTAGTTTGCGTCCACTCGAATGTCTCATCTCTCCTATATAGAACTGTAGTAAGTTATAGGGTGTTAAGCTATTGATGGGAATTGTCAAACCGAAGCCCATCATTTTGGAACAACGTGTCATAGGCCTGGTAAACAAGATAATTTTATAATGGAAAGTGCTATTCAAAATTTAATAATCCTAGGGTATTTATTTAACCCCGGTATTATAATTGCCTCGATCAGGCTGCTGGACACGTTAAGCAAGTAAGCTATGTAGACGGGCCGGCAGCCAGAAATTTATTTCGAGGAGAGAGGGGGGCTGCGACCCTTTGTACCCTTTCTATAAATTTTTGACATTCCAGATTGCTTTAATAGACCTTCTGAAATCGATTGGTGTGACACCTGATGGCATAATTGGCCATAGTGTTGGGGAAACTGCTGCAAGCTACTGCGACGGATGCTCCACTCATGAACAGACATTGCTGACGGTCTACCACCGGGGAAAAGTCTCACAAGAGGGAAACATCATAAGTGGAAGAATGGCTGCCGTTGGTAAGAATGATGAATGTTGAAAGATGATGATGAAAGCGTACTTGGTCTGGTGGTTAAGACGATGCCCCGGCAAGGCCTACAGTAGATCGTGTGTTCGAATCCTGCCAAGTTCAGATTTTTCTAGCACCTCTAATTTCGGTTACAATATTCAGAGTTTTAAATATTTTTTTAAAAAACTGATGCTATGGCATATGGACGGCTCCGGGCTGAAGTAGTGGCGGTAGGTAACTGAACCGTTTTTTGGAGTTTACTCCTGAAGAGTCGATTTTCATGTAATGCGCCCGGTATGAGATAAATATAGGGGGTAAATGGATGCCCGAGTCACGGAAACGGTGTTACCACCCCGGGTGGTCCACACGCCCCATTTTCATTTATCGTTATATTTTTATCTTTAGAATGTTTTTCTAGCTCTGCAATGACTTTTTTTCGATGAAAGTCGAAAACGCATGGCGTTTGTGACCCTGGGGAGGGGACTCCGATTGGGTCTTAACTCTTAAGAGCCCCATTCTTTAATAGACTATTTTTGTTGTTGTTGTTGTTGTTGTTGTTGTTGTTGTTGTTGTTGTTGTTGTTGTTGTTGTTGTTGTTGTTGTTGTTGTTGTTGTTGTTGTTGTTGTTGTTGTTGTTGTTGTTGTTGTTGTTGTTGTTGTTGTTGTTGTTAAAACTCAGAAGCAACGTGCGCTTATTTAGAATCTCCAACTTCAGATCATTGCTTGTCTATTTCTTTAGTGTTGTATTCTTTCCTTCTTAAATTTTTCTGCCAGTGCTAGTCTCAACTTCTTTGGGACCATTGAGTTTCTTATTTCCCTGTGAAGTCTATTATCAATACGATAAGATTCAATTTTTCAGGTCTTGGCTATCAGGCTATGAAGGATCGAGTGCCGGAGGGAATTGAAATAGCCTGTCACAACGCAGCGGACAGTTGCACCTTGTCTGGGCCTTCTGAGCATGTGGAGAAGTATGTGGCGCAGTTGCAGCAACAGGGTGTGTTTGCCAGAACAGTGAACGCTGGTAACATACCTTACCACAGCAAACATATTCAGCATTTGGGCCCAAAAATGGTTGCTTCTCTGAACTACGTAAGTACTTCGCGTGTCCTGTTAAACACGTATTAATGGGGTGTCCAAAATTAAGACGCCTCGGCGGCTTTGTTAAGCTAGCCATTCACGAGGGCTCCAAACGGACTCGCGCCAAGCCAAATGGCGCGTCCTGTTTCATTTGGCGTTAGCGCCATTTAGAGGGATCATCACGACTACGCTGAGCCAGTCGCTCCAAATCTTTCAAATTATACAGTGTAAAAGTACCTCTTCCATATCGTCACACTGTACAAATTGAAAGATTTGGAGCGACTGGTTCAGCGTAGTCGTGATGACCCCTCTAAATGGCGCTAACGCCAAATGGAACAGGAAGCGCCATTTGGCTTGACGCGAATCCGTTTGGAGCCCTCGTGAATGGCCAGCTTTAGGCCCGGTGCATATTGAGCCCAGCACCCGCCCAACCCATGCACTACCCAGACCATGGGATGGATCGAGTACCGCATATTGAACCCAGTTTTCACCCAGATTTCGTGATGTCCGCAGAGACATTCCTATGCAAATGGTACCCACGGCGGCCACGAAAACGGTACAAGAAACACAAAAGGTTCCACGCGTGGATCACAACTGACTGGGGTAGCCGTGTGCTGGGTCCAATGTGCGGCAAATCATTTGATAGTGTGCTTAACAGAACCTGCCGCGCGTGGGTTGTGTAGTGGACAGACCAGCGCAGGTGGGTGAACAGCACCCCAGTCACAACATTGAATATCTTCAGTAGCACAGTCCGCACTGCGCAGCGGGGGTCTTCGAGAGTGTGGTTCCGGTTCGGAGACGGTTCGACGTTCGCCTGATGGGGAATTTAAGCAATATGTAATTTTGCCCAAGAACCGGAGTACCTGTAAGATCAATTCCTCCTTTCTTCGGTTAACAATGAGCAATGCAGTGAAAATATTGTATAACGTACATAGGAAAGGTCTAGAAAACGATGCTGTCTTAGACTCCTAAAAAGAGTTCTCAGTACGGGCCTGCTCTACATTCCCTTGTAAAAACAATTTTGTTGCAGCTGTACCCTTCTCCAAAAAGGAGAAGTTCCAAGTGGATTAGCTCAAGTGTCCTCGAAGAGAAATGGCAAGAGGATTCATGCCAAATAATTTGTGGGAAGTACCATGCCAACAACTTGATGAGTCCAGTATATTTTGAGGAGGCAGCCAAGCACATTCCTGAAAAAGCAATTCTGCTGGAAATCGGCCCCCACGGCCTATTGCAAGCAATTCTCCGTCGATCTCATCCCAAATGTATCAATATTTCGACATGCAATAGGACTACAAAAAATCAGCAATATTCATTTCTTCAAGCTGTTGGAAGGTATGACAAGATGACAGCTGTATCGTTTGAAATTTAAGCAGCGCCGGGATTGACGGAGAGGGACCCCATAAGAAGCAGCAAAATACAAAATCGCAATAGATTACAAAAACTAAAACAACAAACTAAAGCAAATATGAACTTGTCGAAATATTTGGCGGGAAATTAGTTGTGGCATTAATAATCAATCGCCTTACTCTGTCGCCTTATTCTATCTATTCTATTTACATCCTGAGTCTCTATTTTATAAATGATTGTGGAATATACGTGTAGGGGTAAGACTTTTCAGCCCCCACTTAATTCCGGCCCAGGGGCCCCCACAAGGCCAAACCCGGCGCTGCATTTAAGACTTTATTGTACTACCTAGATATATTGTTTTTCATAAGATTGCGGAAATGAATCATTTATTCATTCAGCTCCTTTATACTGTATTTATTACATAGGTACTGTATGTCGTTACAAATGTTGTACTGTATAATATCGTTCTAGGCTAGGCTATGCCATAGATCAAATTATATAATACATTTGAAATATCATTGAGGTCTCTTTTCCAGGTTGTACGTGAGTGGTGTGATGGTTAATATCGCAGCGTTGTATCCTCCAGTAACTTACCCCGTCTCCAGAGAAACAGCATTGACCTCTCATTTGGGAACCTGGGACCATTCAGAAAACTGGAAAATCTTTTCAGATGTTGCCGTGAGTCCATTGTTAAATCTTTCTCTCAGTGAGACCATTGAGGTATATTTGAAGTACAGTAGACCTTCTTTTTGAGTTGCAATCTTGGGATTGGTTTGCAGCGAATGTTGTATTCTTCTCCTCCACCCTTGTCTGTTTTGTGCGGTCCTATTCAGTCCTTTATAGGTGTCGCACCCTAGGTCCTTCATGACATCCTCTAGGTACTCTTTCCTCTGTCATCCTCTTGAGTTGGTACCTTCAACCACACCCTCAATGATGTTCTTGAGGAGCCCTTCGTGTCTCAAAATATGCCCCATCCATTTTCTTCTTATTGTTGAAATGGTGGCCATAATAGCTCTTTTTTTCGTTTATTCTATGGAGCACTTCTTCGTTGGTTATGTGGTCTCTACATGGGATTTTCAAGACTCTTCTGTACCACCACAATTCAAAGGCTTCCAGTTTTTTTTTGTCATGTTCGTAAATGCGCAGCAGGCTTATTGAATCCTATAACGCAGAGGTGGATGCACCAGTTTGCCAGGCTTGATTTGCCGCCCTACTCAGCATCGCCGGAGCGGAAGTTGAGGAGGTATGCCCCTAAATGCAAAACTGTATACCTCGGAAGCCTTCTCAGAATGACTTGACTTACTTGACTTAGGTTGGCGCGTACAGCCCGGGGGGACCTTTGGCCGCTGCCACTACACCACGCCACCTCGGACGATCTTCCGCCGTTCGCTTCCAATCTCGGGTGCCGGTGGCGTGCACATCTTCGAGCACTTGGTCTCTCCATCTTAGTCTTGGCCTACCGGGACGCCTAAGGTGGTTGAAAGTGTCTTCGAAAACTGGCTTCGGCTACCTCTCCCAGCTTGCATACGGTGTGCATGACCCTGCCATTGGATTCGACCTTTCTCAGCAAAGTCAGAAGAATTTGCCTACTAGTCAAAACCAGACTCGTATCTGTACTTGGTTAAGTCATGCTGATGCCTGTTTAATTGCGTCGACGGTATGCTTGTCTCAGCTTGTCGATTATCGCTTATAGCCGGTGTAGGTTGACATCGAGAACATATATCCAGTTTGCCAATGGCCAAAAAAGCAAAAATGCTTACGGAAACAATACAAATAAAGTCCATGGAGTCGTTGGCATCGGACAAGGGACCTGGATCCATAAAGAGTCCTTAAAAAAGAAATATACTAGGTACTAGTCAAAACAAATCGAAAATGTTTGTTTTTTCAATTTTTCTTTGTTGCTGCCTTTTAAAATCTGCGTAAGAACGCTGCTGGTTTATTGTACTAATCAGAATTTTAGACTATTCCACCTATGCGTAGCTGCAAAACCGTATAACTAGGGCGATCCCACAATCACTTGAAAAGTCTCGGTAAGGAATGTAGAGTAGTGGTACAAACTTTCACCTGAGTGTGATAAATAAATAAATAAATAAATAATGACTTTTTGTTCTATTACTAAGCCTACCTAGCGGAGTAAGGACTCTTACACTCAACTAAGCCTAGGAAGGCCCGGGACCGCCTGCTTTACATGCCCTCCGAAGTGTGGCCAGAAAAAGTAGCAAGTGTGGGACTGCATGTAATATAATAATATAATATATCTTATTATATTATCTAATAATATCAAATGAAATGTTGTCAAGATTATTTTTCATTATTTTCAGAGTCGGACCAGCAGCCAAAGACGCTATGACCTGAAGACTGAATTTCCTGGAGATTTCCTTATAACTTATAAATTAGATGGAGTTCCAGTAGTTCCCCATTCGGCATATCTGGTGGGTGTGGTACAATAGTAGGCAAAAATTTGGTGAAATGACAGAAGAAGAAAGAAAGAAAATTGTCTTTATTGCTTTCCAATTTATACGTAGTATAAGGAAAGCTTTGTGATTGTCTAAATTTTCGATTCCGAGATTTCAACGGATTTACACGTTTTGAGGTCCCAGGAACCCAAAAAAGTGGTTTTTACGAAATGTCTGTCTGTCTGTCTGTATTTCTGTCTGTGTGTCTGTCTGTATGCCTGTCTGTTAATCGATTTCCGGGCAAACTACTCGGCCGATTTTGAAGAAATTTTGCATGTAGGTTCACAAAACTCATACCTCAGACCATTTTTTTATTTTGGGGTAACTCAATTCCCCCAGGTTTTATTCTCAAAAAACTCCAAAAAAACGTCTAAAAAGATTATTTCTCAAAAACGGCTCCTACGATTTCTTTTAAATTCACATAACTTGTATTCGTTACAAATGCTGATAAAATGCGGGGGGTCGCTTGCCCCTTGATAGTTTGCTTCTGGGGGTAAAAAAATAAAAATAACTCAATTTTCATGAAAAATTATTAAAAAATAATTTTTCTGCGAAACCTTTCTATCGATGATTTCTACCTTCAGGCATGTTTTAGGTGTTAAATTGAGTAACGAAACCGGATAGGTTGCTTTCCCAAAAAAGTATTTGGTTTTGTGCAAAAATTTTGTTTTTTGAAAAAATGAGAAAATTCACACTTAAATGCATTGCGTGCCTTGCCATTATTGCTGTGTGGTATTGTGTTGGTCTGACCTATCTAAAATTGAACTCATCTCCAGTGACATCAGGTGGACAACCCCCCCCCCCCCCCACCTGAAATATCGGAAATTTAACCATAGGAAAATGATTTACCATGAAATTATTCATTTTCTCCATCTGCTGATTTTGATAAATTGGAAAGCATGTTTGAGTAAACTCGGGCCGGTTCTTTTTCATGTGGGCGAATTGGGGCCTTTCGGCCCACTCTTGCAATTAACCCACAATGAAATGAACCTTTTCAAAAGATTAATATTCAAGTATGGAACGCAATGATGATAGAAACACCAAATTTGTTCTGGGTGGGCTATATACGACGTACGTTTTTACTAGGTGTTTGCTAATGAATACCATTAAATCCATTCATTAAAGTCAATATCTTATCATATGAAACTGAATATCCAAGGAAAATAATATTGATCGTTTTATAAAAATTAATGAAATTACGCATCTTACGAGTATACTATAATATTATATTATATTTCTATACAGTTTGATACTAGTTGCTGTCGCTTCTATTAATATTTGATATAATATCATCTAGAAACCGGTGGACTCTAATATACGCATGGGCGTAGCTAGGATTGGATCCAGGAGGGGGGGAGGGAGGGGGGAGGAAAAGTTAGATTAAATCGATTGGTTTTCGTGGTTTATTTGATTTTTTTTAAATATTTAAACATTAAAATCTTATTTATTAGCCTATATATTCTATTGTAGGCTATATATCTTATTCCCCGCGCTTTTTTAAATTATGTAAACTCATCAAAGAAAACCTAATTCTACCTTGTGTTAACTCATCAAATCTTTAAGGGGGGGACAGCCCCCCCCCCCCCTCCGGCACTTTCCTGTCTACGCCAAGTTTTAGTTTACTTTACCGCTCACTGTTGTTCCGAACTTCTATTAAATCTGGCCAATTATGTATTAAAACAAGTGAAAGAACCGGTCCGAGTTTACTCGAACATGCTTTCAAATTTATAAATTAGCAGATATAGACATGTATAATTTCATAGGAAATAATTTCCCTATGGTTAAATTTCAGATCCCTCGAGGGGGGGGGGGTCCACCTCAATATATTAAAAACCCCTTAAAACTTAATGGCATATTTTGGAACGAACAGACCAATACATTGTAACAGTAGTAACAATGACACATGGCACGTAATGTATTGGAGCGTGAATTTTCCATGATTTCTCAAATAATAATTTTTTGCACAGAAGCAAATATTTTTTTTGGAATGCAACCTGTCCATTTTTGTTACCCTACTGAACACCTAAATCATACCTGAAGGTAGAAATCATCGATAGAAAGGTTCAGCAGAAAAATTATTTTTTAGTCATTTTTCATGAAAATTGAGTTATTTTTATTTTTTTACCCCCAGAAGCAAACTATCAAGGGGCAAGCGACCCCCGCATTTTGTTAACATTATAACGACTACAATATATGTGAATTTAAAAGAAATCGTTGGAGTCGTTTTTGAGAAATATTTTTTTTAGACGTTTTTTGGGGGTTTTTTGAGAATAAAACCCCCCAAAATTAAGTTAGCAATAAAAATAAATGGTCTCGAAGTATAATTTTTGTGAATCTACATACAAAATTTCATCAAAATCGGCCGGGTAATTTGCCCGGAAATCGATGAACAGACAGGCATACAGACAGACACACAGACAGAAATACAGACAGACAGACAGACATTTCGTAAAAACCACTTTTTTGGGTTCCTGGGACCTCAAAACGTGTAAATCCGTTAAAATCTCGGAATCGAAAATTTCGACCATCACAAAGCTTTCCTTATACTACGTATAAATTGGAAAGCAATATGTGTCGTCTTCCTTTTCCCCATTTTGGAAGTAGAGGGGCTGTCCCCTTATATTGTATATACTTACGCTACTGTAACATACGATACATCCTTCCAGGTTTTAGTCTGGAAAACATTCACTGAAGCCCAAGATCTCCAGCAATCAACTACTCCAGTTGAATTCAAAGATATTCTATTTCATAAAGATGTAATTGTCAACGATACCGAAGATATAACGTTGTCTGTCCACGTCCTTATCGTCAGTGGAAATTTTGATGTTGTTAATAAAGATGGCGATGTTCATGTAAGTGGAGTTATACGATTGGCTAATCAGCAAACTGGATTATGCGCTGCGGCTGATGGGAGCGAAATGGGGCAAGAGCTGCAGAGTGTTGAGTTCTACAAGGGTCTAACGCACGTCGGCCACAAGTTCGACGAAGAAATGCAACCAATTTTAAATGTTATCATGGGAAAGAAAGGTTGGTAATTACCACTAGCGGATCTAGAAATTTTTAGAGGGGGGGGGCTGAACTAGTGGGTGGAAAGCCTATAGTCAGGAGGTCTATGATAGAAAGAAAATGGCGGCAAGCCGTGGTTAAAGCAAATTTTCCCGCTTAAATTTAAAAATTGGTTCTTAGCTTTATTTGAAAAATTATTAATTTGTTTGCGAAGAAATTTGAAAGTGCGTTTTATCTAGTGTAAGTTGGGTATTAGAAGGGGAGGGGGGGGGGCTTTAGCCCCATTAGCCCATAGTGGTGTATATGCATTACACTTCTACACACAAAGCTCTACATGCGGAGTACTAGGAAAACTGTTTTCAACAGATAAGGCCCTACAGGCGCGGCAACATGCACTAACCTCCCTTACTACTATATACTTAATTCGCTTCCCACCTCTCTGTACTACTAAATCTAAATCTAATAATATACTATATTCTATTGTCTTCCTGCTGACTATTTTGCACTAATCAAAACATTTATTCGTTGAACGCGAAGACGAGCGGGCACCCCTTACTCCTCTTCCCTTGCTAGAGGAAAGCACTATGCTTTAATTCGTCGATAGGGGTCAGTATGCCCTTATATGAAGGCAGACCTAATGGCACCTTCTATTTCTGATTTTCGGAAGGGGGACAGTTTGCACTTGACCCTGACCCAGACCCTGGTTGTCCCCCCCCCCTATTTTCAGGACTAGGCAGGAGTCCTGTTTCCCTTTTTTTTCTTTCTTTCACGTTGTCTGCTATAAATCAGAAGAATAGAAAGTATCTGTATTGATTCTTTATTTAGGAATTTAGGCTTACAAATAACTTAAAAATTAGACATACAGTATATGAAGAACGTACAATAATACGCAATATTCAATAACCCAAAAATGTCAAATCCTACAAGTAGTACTATCCACAATGAGGAAAAAAAGAAGCCAAAGGCTATACCAAGTTTAATCCACGAGAATAGAGCTTGTTCAAAACTGTTGCAAACTTGGTAGTGTGCACAGCGTTGGCAGGGGAACATGGTGGGACATGATAACATGCTGAGACTACACCAGTCAGTCTACGTACGTCACCTCCGAATTAATCGTGTGCCTTACTATGTTCCCCAAGTGGTTCGGAATCTACTATAATCAGGAGGTCCACCCTGTCAGTCAACTCACCTTCTCCCCGAGGTGAAGGAGTTTGCCCTTAGGGTGCCTCAAGTTAATAAACAGCCTTCCCCCGCCAGGCTGACAGGGTTGCTTAAAGCAGAAATACTGAATGCAGGCTGTGGTATATTATATATATTGTATATATAGGCCCTACCTTACTATACTATACTGTACTATAGTTGATAAATTAGCTTCGTTGTTATTTTTTAGTCTGGGGTGTACAAATTGAACATCGGTACAATTGGACTCTCCATCTAATGGCATTTTTGCAACTACGAATAATGCTGGCGAGTACTAAATCACCTATTAACAAGGTTCAGAAATTGAGGAAAATTTTTCATCTGGTCATCAATCCAGAAGTTTCTGAAGACATAGGTAAATATAGAAAACTCCCGAAGGAACTGAGAGCGGCGAGAAATGCTACTATAACTTCCCAAAATTGCTTAGAGACCATCTCATGGAGAAAGTTTTCTACATTGTCACTGAGACACTAGCACAATGACAATGACAGAACTAACTGATTTTGACAATATTTTGACGATTTTACTTCAAACTTCAATTGATTGTATAATATAGCAGAAGTAGCCTATATAATATTTATTTATACAGTATGTCTTAAATCTCATGAAGCTCTTTTATACTTACCTAACTGTAGGACAACGTCGTTGTAATGATAATAACATTAAGCAAGCTGCACACTTTACTTTTTCGTGTCCAAGCGATTCAAAATATCACTGACCAATATTTTGCCACGCCAACGCCCTGTCAAAGGTCGTTGACGGCGACTTTTGTTGGGCAGACCGCAGACTATACGCTGTTGAGTATAGGTGGGATGTGTCCAGCCTGTGTCCTGTACTTAAAATCGATGCTGAGGATGCGTGTGTGAAGAAGTAGCCGACAGATACAGATGAACAATTTTATTATTTATGATTTTACGCTAGGATGCATTCAAGGTATTTAGGCACGACAAAGTGGCCCCACTTTATATAAGGCTACCATTGTACATACACTGTCTTTCTTCGATGTCAGAAATGTATATTTACTGTTTATAAAAAATGTGCATCATTTTTTTTAGTGGGAGCAAGTCTTTATCTCGAAACTGACACTTTTTCATGCAGCTCATGTACCTGTCCCGGGCTAGTAGGCAACCATTGTATACACTGGGTTTCTTCGATTTCAGAAATGTAGATTTACTACTTACGAAAAATGTTTGTCACTTTTTTTAGTGGAAGCAAGTCTTGATCTCGAAACTGACACTTTTTCATCTGGGAACATTGAAATGCGTGACGTTCACTTCAGGACTGAATCTTTTAAACCGATTACGTTCACCAAAGAAGAATTGAATCGCCCTGTGGGTAACTTGCCACCAAGCAAAATCAGCTCAACAAAAATAGCATATGTTCATTTTCATGGGAAAAATGTAAGTTGAATGGTTATTACTATGGCATATAGATAGATACAGTATATAGATAATTCGTGTATTTATCAAAAATACAATACAATGTAAGTTCCAAACCAGTGCCCCCTCAAGCCTGTGCGAGGGGGCACACATATTAAATATGCATTGAATATACGATATACTCGTTAGTATAACGTAGCTTATACAATGTGTGTATAACTAGCTATGCTATTCATATATGAGTACTGTGCCATAATCCGTATATAAACTCCCCCCCCCCCACTCGAAAAACTGGGAAAATGTAAGATTATATGTCTACTAATGTGAATTGTTGTAATGCATGCTTTTTTTGATATTCACAATTTTTCAATCAAAAACATATTGTATTATTATTGTTAACCTAAAGGCCTAAGCTACATTATCCAGCATATTTTATACTTTATTGTTTTCAAGTACGGTAGGTAACCTATTGTGTCAATAGTAAACTTGTCTCAGTAGGCCAACCAACTACCAATAATGTTCGAAAAATTAATAGGGTCGTTAGCGAAGTATCGTATAGTATAGGTATATGCATGTACGTCCAAAAAGTGTCTTTTAGAAATTATTTTTTTATTGATCGTAGATGGAAAGAAGCCAGGTATCATTCTCTGGAACTTCGCAGACCAAAGGAAAGGTCATGGGGCTGGGTGTGGCTGAAGATGAGTCATTGGCAGTCAAAAAGGATCCAGTTCTAAGATGGAAAATTCCTGCTAAATGGACATTAGAACAAGCAGTGTCCGTGCCCCTAAACTTTCTAATGGTAAGAATTAAAGAGGGTTTCCGTGGTGACTTCGTGGGACTTGGGGGAAAATCTAAAGAGGTGTCCACACTGCGTTGACTGTTGGCACACCAACGCGGCAAATCTGATTGTTGGCCTCCGGTCCACACCGACAGTTGGCATTCAGCCACAAAATGTCCGCCGAGGTGGATTTACGAAAAAGATAGCCGATACTTGCGCGCCGCGTGGAGCCAACGGTTGGCACGTCCTAACTACCCGCTCTCGCTGGCTTCATTTGATGGTAGAGGTGGGGCGTGACAGATATTTCCAGGAGCAACAGTGACCGGTGACAGTGACTCGACAGTCACTGATACAAATACTGGTGATTTCTGTCACTGGAGTGACTGCTTTTGTTCCTGCTAAGTAACCTTGGTACATCTTGGTATGAGTAATCAAAAGTCACTGTCACTTATCTTTATTATTATTATTTAGAGTGTTGAGCTGACATAGGTCTGGGGACCCTTTGAACAGCATAATTATTGGGATCACATCCCAATCATTCAAACTATGCCCTTAGCCAATTAATTAACTGTTGAAAAACAGCAGCTTAACCTTGTTAGCAAAGACAACCATGTCCTTCAATGGCAAGTCAATCAGATCGACTTGGTCGATGTAGGCAGCCCCAAAACAGTCCAACCGCGCCCGCCACATGGCTGGACAGTGCCCAACCACGTGCTCCGCGGTTTCGTCAGACTCATTGCAGTGCCGGCAGATGGTAGGACCTTCATGACCCAATTTGGCCATGTGGGCTCTGAACAAACCATGCCCAGTAACCAGGGCTGCGGTCGTTCGAGCCGTGTCACTTCTCTTACTTGACAGTGATTTATACAAGTTACATAGACTTATTCGTTTCGCTTAACAATTAAAGTCGGTTATTCTTTTGTTCATAGTTATGCTAAGAAATGTAAGAAGTAGTAATACTGTATATATAAACTAAAAGCTAGCCAGTTATGGAGCAGTCACGGTGACAGCCTCGGGCATACCTTATGTTTAGCTTACGTGAGACGATTGGAAAGCATTTCGGGGAATTTCGCTTAAGACTGCCTAGTGCATAGGCTAAACCTGAGCGGGTTCCTTGCCCTTACATGCGACTACCAGAGTATTAGAAACAAAGCTATTTAAAATATAGCCTAAATCGGTGACAGTGAGACAGTGACTCAAATCACCAGTATTTTTTTTGGGTAGGAACGGGTGGTTGCAGTGACCATCGTAGTCACGGTGATAAATCACAGTGACAGAAGTAACGCCCCACCACTATTTGATGGAGACTGCCCCTTTAGCGATTATCTGCAGCAAACCGTGGACTCAGTGGCACATGCCAACGGCCACGTCCACATTGTATTGGCTTTGCCACGTTGGCAGTGTGCATAGTGTCTGTGCCTCTTCAGGGAGTTGTAAGAAAGCAATGATCCACAGTAAATTAATTATTAATATGACCGGTTTCGGATACAATCAGCTTCAGGCTTTATTGCTTTTGTTTATACTTACTTTTACTTTTAAGCCGGCCGCCATGCCAAGTTGAATCCAGCGGACCAGAGCAGGTTCAAAGCTGCAGATAACTTGGTCGTGTGCACTGTACCGGTAGGGAAACGTGGTAGGCCTTGTCTTGGTCACCTCCGAACTAATCGTGTGACTTGACTGTGTTTCCCAAGTGGTTCGGAATCCACTATAATCAGGAGGTCCACTGGAGTCCTATGGGCCCACACCGTGGCCTGGGACTGTGTCAAACCCTACTTCTACTACATTTACTTTACACCTTCTCCTCATGGAGGCCAGAGGGTCGTCGGCACGACAGCAGCGTTTCTACACAGTCCTGTTAATAGATAATTTTGTAGATAGACTGTATGTGGCATTTATTACTTTGTTATCATCGGCACAGCTGGGGGGAACACAGCGTTTCTTATTGGAATCTCTGACTTGCAGTACCTTGTCAAGGTGAGTAATCAGAACACAGTGTATCCTGCAGTTGGTATTTCGATGGTCTCAATGAACATGAGTAATGTATATGAAAGAGATGCCAAAAACCTATCAGAATATGCAGAACACTTGCAGGTCTGATGAGAGCCGGCTAGTTAGTGAAGCGGTTGTTTAGTGACAACGCTACACAAATTTACAAAGAATAAATAAATAAAATAAATATAGGCATATATAAATAAATAAAAATAAAAACAAATACCCGGCTAATATTGTATATAAAAATAAAGCTTCCACAAAGCCGTCTGATTTCAACCTGTAATAATTATGACTGACATACTGTTGCTATTAAATTATGTTCCACAGGCTTACAATGCAATTCACATTTTTGGGGACTTAAAACCTGGGCGTACGGCAGTTATTACGGAAAGTCTAAATAACCTTGGACTTGCCTGCCTTCGCGTGGCCTTAGAGATGACATTGGATGTCCATGCGGTTGTTAAGACTGATGAAGAGAAAAGACTGCTCCAAAAGCTTTTGCCACAGGTAAGATCCCGTGCGGCAGCCTGACAGGGCAATTGACAATAGGCAAAGTTAGATATGACTCTTATATTTTTTGTCAAAAATTTTGGGGGTCCACGACCCCTCGCCCCCCCCCCCCCCCCCCGGTATTGGTGTATGTTCACATGGTACTGTGGGATCCATCGTTATGTTAGGAATAACCGCACCATAGCGAAACAAACCAGTAAAAAAAAATTTAGCACCGTAATTACACAAACTGTATACTCGAAATAGAAAAAATACATGTAGACCCTATCCTTGTGTTAATAAAAAAAAAGATTCCATGTTGGAATTTCCTAATGATTCTTCTTTGTTATTGATGATAAGTTGAATCATGATCAATAAATTTGTCAAGCTGCGCGAAGAACAAGGCATTTGTAATAATTGCTGCAGTAAGCTGAAAAATTAAGCAAACCACTTTGTATGAAAATAATGACACTCCAAGCTCGATAAATTTATGTATAGGTGCATAGAGCAGCGAAATTTTAATTTGTAATTAAAAAAGCACTAGGTTACCGTACTAAGTAGTTACTAATGTACTTAGTTGTTTTACCTGAACAAGGATTCGCTTTTTCAGACTAAAGCAATCAGCCGCTGTAATGTCAATTGGACAAGAATTCAAAACTGATCCCAACCAAAGTAGCTAAAAAAAATTATTGATAACATTCATAACAATTCTGATTATAGGCTAGGTATCTGTACGTAGTAAAAGAAAAGGAGAACATTGCATTCCACATGGTGAAACCCGCTGTCGCCTACCCCTCCGTAGTTTACTGTTTAGCCTACTTGAGACCAGGACATTTCGAAAAAAATTAAGTCATTTCTCGTTCTAATGCTGCATTGAAAGTAAAATAGACTGATTTACTGTTTTCATTGACTATTTAGGCAGGGTTTCCACATACGTCAATGGTCAATGGTAAATGTGGTATTGACGTTTTAGCAGACATTAAAGACATACTAAAAATGTCTGCTACCACGTCAAAACCATATTTACCATTGACCATTGACGTATGTGGAAACCCCGCCTTAGCTCCATATTACTCCTAGAGATGTTATACTCAATGCTATATAGTCTATGGAATACTACAATATCTAAAGCCCGATCTGTTGACTGATACTTAAAATTAAAGTAATGTAGGAGGCCCATCTTGTTATTATTTTTATTATTAGGCGCCCGTTCCATTGACCGGCTAGGGCTATTTCCAAAAACAGTGACGTGGTAGCAGACATTCAAGACTTAGGTTGCCTTTCCACCGATCTCGCATTGCAGAATGCAAATGACATTGACGGAAATTAGAATTTTTCTTTTTATAGAAATCTATTAGAATGTTTGTACTTAACATATCCCATGACGCCATTTTTTAATTTTAGTTTGTTTGTTTGTGATTTTACTGTATGATCATTGATCAATTTTAACTATGGCATAGAGGGAAATAAACATTTCCGTCAATTCTGCAATGCGAGATCGGTGGAAACGCCACCTAAGTCTTGAATTTCTGCTACCACGTCACCGTTTTTGGAAATAGTCCTAGCCGGTCAATGGAATGGGCACCTTATCGGCTGTAGTTAGCCTATGTTGCAGAATAATTATTTTAAAAAATGCAAGTGAGCTATTGTCATTTTCATTTTCTCGCCTGGCGTTATTATTCATCAAAATGACTTGGTCTCCAGGGTTTTCAAATTATTTTGAAATCTCTACTTTAAGTACAGGCAATTTTTTTTTATAATTACACCATAGCATTATGCTTCCGCCATCAGCTTTTTTGCAGTCCCATGCAACACAGAATCTGGTGAACCTCAGATATTGACTAGGGCAGGCACGTCTTAAGGTGTTTTCTGTTCATTTCTTCCCGGGTGTCCTAGTACAGTGAATAGTAGTAATTGCAACACCTACCGTACCTTGGTCGTCGTTCGATAATCTCGAGACTCTAGTGCTTTCCAATGCTTTGTAAGCAACCTTTTTAATCTCAAAACCTGCAAGTGGGAGTAGAGGTCATTAAAAATGTTGTAGGGAAATCATAATCCTACCATACATAGACTAAATGTTGTTCTTTCTAAGTAAATTGCATTCAGCATGCTGTTCCTTATTTCTGGGGTCATGTTTTCAAATTTGGTTGCTGTTGTTGCAATTTCTTCATCTTCTTCTACTTCTTCTGGCTCTACAGCCCTAGAAGAGCTTTAGCCTGCTCGACAGCACTCCTCTAGTCATCTCGGTTTTTTACAACGCTCCACCATCTACGAACTTGCGGAGGTTGGTTTCGGTTTTGTTTTTGTTTTCAAATTATTACTTTTTAAGAAGATGCTATATAAAATGATACGTGTTTTTTTTAACTTTAAATAAACCCACCACTGGCCCGCAGACAAGAAGTTTCGTGTGAACTGCATTCAGGTTCTAATTAATTCAAAAAACATAAAATCGACAATGACAATTCGAACCCCATTTACAGCTGAACAGTAAACAGTAAATGACTGTGCGCAGTCATACTTACTTCTGACAAAATATCTTCTGCTTGAAGGCAAATCACCAACAGTTGAAAAGTGTGAAACACTATCCAAACGGCTGTCGCAGTGGCATCATACCAAACAAAACTCGATTTCGAAATTTTATCAATTAGATTATAGGTGTTAATCATACATGCCAGAGCCCCGGACGTAAAAAAATACACAAAGTGAACCCCAAACAACTCGTTAATAACTTGAGAATGCTCGAATATTTTTAAATAAATCGCGCCTAGATTATGGTAGCTCTTCATAGTGTCATAATTGCCAATTACATAGAGAGATTCCGCTTGAATATCAAAATTTACACGTAGAATTTTTAAATGATGCTTGAGAAATGATAGCCAATAGTCGATGTAAAATTGTACCGCTAAACCAACAATAAATGGAATAAAAATGCAGATGTAGTATGTAAAAGAGAATGGGCCATCTACAAGAGTTAAGAAATCCATTGCCGGAAACCACAAAATTGATAATACAATTAAAGAAATTCCGACACGCTCTCTTGTAGAATAATCAAATTCAGAGTAAAATGATAGCAATTTTGCATCTGATTCAATTTCCTGGCGAATTATCCATATTTTGGTAAATGTTTCTCTAAAAAATAATGGTCGAATCCACCAGTAGCAGCAGTGTAGGGTGCTGTTAATGTCTATAAATGAAAAAAAGAACTGTGTGATTTGTTCAGACTGATAATTGATTGAATTAGTTAGTCTGTCGACCAGGCAAATGTTTATCAAGATAACGCAAGTAATACTGTATATTTGAAAGATTAACGATGGTTTTATGGTAAATGTAACATGGTCAATTTTATAGGGGAAAATGCCTCCGATTTTCATGAAAGCAAAGAGTAAACGCGAGGGGAGCATGTTTCTTTCTTGAAAAATATGACAGAAGTGACAAAAAAGAAAATGTTGCAGTGTTGAAAGAGAATATTATATGTGTGGGGCTAAAAGGTGGATTTAGATAACGTTTATTTCCAAGTTTTCGCTGATTGACGCCTATTCATAAGAATGTGAAGCTTTATCACTATGGGACAGTGACATACTGTACATAAGGTCGTAAGCCCATTGACGTAGCCAGAGAGGTACAACGTTCCCCCTCCTAAGGATTTGACGAGTTAACACTAAGTTAGATAGAATTTGGTTTTCTTTGATGAATTTTTACAATATAAAAATAAAATATAAAATAAAAATAAACTAAATAGGTATAATAAATAAGATTTTAATGTGTATAATTTTAAAAAAAATCCAAACCAGGAAAACCAATCGCTTTAATCAAACGTACATATGCACCTGTCTCTCCCCCCCCCCCCCACTCCCCCTGGGACCAATCCTAGTTAGGGCCTTACCAAAATGAAAAATCTAAGATGGAATTTACTACTGGGATTTGTTGAAATGTGCATATCTAATTTGCTAGGTCTAATAGATAGGTCAGCGGTTTGTTAAGGTCGAATTCAGCAACGTCGTCGCGAGCCTTTGCCTACGGCAAGATGTTGACAGCAAGAGGACGTTAACAGGATCTCGAGCCAAAGAGAAATTTTGCTTCCCAAAGCTGAGTTTGTTACACAATAAACTGAAAACTATGAAAACTCTTCTTTCCGGAGGGGGGGGGATTACTATTCTCACCTCTCTAAAAGGCACATGAAGCAAGACAGTGGCCCTTACTTCACTTTAGTTGGCTTTCCTACAGTTCGTTAAGAACCTTGGCCGCTGCAGCCACGTAATTCCGCATCTCCTCTCCCGACGCCGCCTATCCACCTCTTCCTCGGTCGCCCCATCAATCTTCTATACCTTCTGGATCATAACATGAGCACTACAATGTTTAATTTAATTTAAAATAATTATTTAGGTTAAATTCAAATTCCGTTTTCCTGCTTAAATTAAAATTTATGGTGCCTATTTGACGTCCGACCGGGGCGAGTTCAGGAAATGGGTTTGGGCGACCCCCCCCCCCCCACGCTGCGCACGCGGCATTAAGGGGGATGAAAAAGAAGAAGAAGTGTCTATTTGAACGTGTTTTAACTTTTACTCAATTTATCTTCTATAGCTTCCGGATCCACCCACCTCCTTCTCGGTCTCCCCATGGAAGTCACCAAATTCCCCCTTTTTTAATGTTCTGACCATGTTGCAGCTTCCACCTTCAAACGTAATCATCAACAAAGGAAAAACAAGTGAGCAGCTGTGTCTTTTTATACGCAAGTCGTTCCCGCAAGGCGTCGACCTCTTCGTCAACACCGGAGCACCGGACAATGTAAAGAACGCTCTACACTGTGTTTCATCTTTTGGCAAAATTGTTGAAATGTCTGAGGAGATGTTTAAGGAGCGGGGAAAGTTTGAAAGTAAGCTCAAGTTCGTAGACAAAGCCATAAACCCCCCCCCCCCCCCAAAAAATGTCTGGCCTTGAGTAACCCATTTGTTTGTCTTTCAGGGAAATAGGCTACAGTCGTAACAACGACGAAATAATTAATAGGTTCTACAACTCACCAGGGACGGATCCTTGGGGGGGGGGGGGCGTTGGGGGCGGTCGCATACAGTATGTGTAGTTTAATAACAATAATAATAATAAAGCCTTTATTGAAATAAATAAATAAATGTAGATCAGCAATATTAATGTCTATGGCAGGACCTTATTTTGGCACAAAACCACTCAGCGCGGTGTTAGCAGAATAATGTAGGTAAAAATAGTAAAGTAAATTCGTGTCGGGGTGGTACTACCCGTGGTACAGGAGTTTTCAGGTTGCATCAACAGCCTCCTGTTTAACCTATCGACAGTCAGGGAAGACTGCCGGGACCACCGGCTTTACATGCCCTCCGAAGCATGGTAGTCAGAAGATAAATAATTGTACCACTAGAAAATTTTGGCATTCGGGTGGGACTCGAACCAGTCACCTTCTGGATGATAGTCCGAGTCGTTACCTCTACGCCATTCTGACTACTAATAATGTAGGTGAGATTGTACTATGTTTTAAACTATATCTTTTAATATTTTAGACACGTCAACATTCCTGAAATCGGCGAGTTTCTACACATGTGGAGGAACATCAGTCATTAATAGCCACGATTCAAACAAAACTATTTTAAAGCAATTATTCGATGAAGGCCTGGCAAAGGGTGTTGTGGTACCTCTTAATGAAGAGGGAGTCAGGTAGGTACCTGCAGCTTTTTATAATTGGAGCTACATTCATTCATTCATTCAATTGTGTGGTAGGTCTAATTATTTAATTTTGACAATACTACCGTATCCATGATATTGATTAACAATACAAATTTAGAACAGCACTTTCCATTCTAAAACTATTTTAATAGGTAACATTTTTAAATCGGGTAATAAGTAAACTTGGAACCTTGAGCTCGGACTGCAGATGAATAAATAATTGTAAATTTTTGACCATACCTTGTATTTTTCAAGAATTTTTTATATGACCATTTTCATCTCTGGGCTTTGTAGTGAGCACAGCGTTGGCAGGGGAACATGGTGGGACATGATTACGCGCTGGGACTACCAGTCAGTTTGAGTGTGTGTTGACTGTTGAGTCCTGGTCATCTCCGAATTAATCGAGTGACTTTACTTTAATACTATGTTCCCCAAGTGGTCCGGAATTCACTATAATAAGAACCCTGCTAGTCAACTACCCATCTCCCTGAGTTGAACGAATCTGCCCTTAGTGTACCTCAAGTTAATAAACAGATTCACCTCCCCCGCCAGGTGGCAGGCAGAAAGGGGTTGCTTACAGCAGAAATTATGAAAGCAGACGGTGGAAAAACAATATCTTTGCTGAAGTAATTAATGTAGAACCTTGGCAAGCACGCTAGTCGCTAGCGCGCGCGTTGAATACTCTCCTCCAATAGGCTAGCTCATTCTAGATCACATTCTCACACTAGATCATTGTTTACAAAATTATTTTCAATTTCCAACTGTCATTTTATTTTTTACAGAGACTACGACGATGCGCAGACCATTCGCATAGAAAACAAATCAAACGCAATTGAAAAATTCATCTGTGAACCTGAGAAAGCATATTTGATACTTGGTGGAGACCCAAGCTCATGGTTGTCTATAGCAGAGTGGTTTATTAGCCGTAAAGCTAAACATGTCTTTGTAGTTCACGAGAAAACCATTCTCAATCGATCTCAGGAAAATAAACTGAAACATTTGCAAGGAAAGACCAATTTAATTGTTAAACCCGCTGATAAACTCAGCTCTGAACTGATTAAGCATATTTTTGAAGTATCGCGCGCTAAAATAGCGCTGACAATGCTGCTGCCGATGAAATCGTCACCTGAGATTGATGACGATGTGTTGGTTGCTCTATGCAAACAGGTAACTGCGGGCTGGGGTTGTCAATACCAGAGTGTCTTATTAGTCGTATAGCTAAAAATGTCTTAATAGTTCACGAGAAAATCATTCTCAACCGGTCTCAGGAAAATAAGTTGACCCGCTGATAAACTCGGTTCTGAACTGACTAAGGAATTTTTTGAAGTACCACGCGCTAAAGTAGCGCTAACAATGTTGCTGCCGATGAAACTGTCAGGTCTCAGGATAATAAGCTGAAACATTTGCAAAAAAAGACCTATTTAAATGTCAAATCCGCTGATAAACTCGGCTTTGAACTGATTAAGCATATTTTTGAAGTATTGCACTCGAAAATAGCACTAACAATGTTGCTTCCGATGAAATCTTCACCAGAGATTGATGACGATGAGTTGGTTGCCCTAAGCAAACAGGTAAGGCAGGCAGGTGCCTGGGGCACCTTACATAGGTAGCCTACTTGTTACTTTATTATTAACCTAATTGTTTCAGGATATATTTTTGGTGTCAGTTACTAATAAACCATCAAAGTGTACCGAACTTAGTACTCGTAGTAAGCCAACCCTTACGATTGTCTGGAATGAACCTCTTAACGGGCGAACTGGAAGCTTCTTACAGTCATTTGACCGACTGCTGACAATGGAATTAAACAATGTGGTTCAAGTTAGCAGTGAAGGAGTCATTGTCAAAGAAGGTAGGCCTAACTACATTAAAACTAAGAAAAACGTTAGTTATAGGCAGAACATTTCCGACTACTTCATCCTTTGTCCCCATAATCTTAGAATTGTCTTGTATAGGTATATTGCTGTTCTTGTAGTTGTCTTGTCTGTGTTGTCTATAGGCGGTAATGTTCTTGTTCATTGTGAAAGTCCTTGCTGAGTGCGCTGTACAGGTTGTACTATACAGAGTTGTTGCCTTGTACCGTCTTGAGTGGGTCAAGTTCCAGTGGGGAGGGACCATAGTATGATAGAGTTGACATTGACACTGTTTTTATTTTTTTATTTTTTTTACAGACAAAACAGAGCTTGGAAATTTCCTCCCTACTTCAGTGGAAGAAGTCCTTCGATACGGTGCAGATTTACCTGTACATTCCACAGTGACTCTTACAGCACTGCAAACCAAAAGTTTGTCCCATAATAAAGTTCGGGAGATAGTACCTCTGTTTATTATCCCGGGTATAACCAGTCGATCGGCTTTGGCAGAAAAGTTCAAAAACTCGATTCATCCCGTGTTTCTTATTGACTATCCACTTCTTGAATCGCCGACTCTACAAGATTTTGCTAGTCTTACTGCACCGGTAAGTTTTTTGAGGTGAAGATATAAAGGAGGCTCAGTGGCAGTGGAGGTTTTTGGAATTTTCAAAAACTGGGGGGGGGGCATTGACAAGAGATCAGACCCGACTAGTTTAATACGGGGGGTTTCCAAATACTTTTCACCTTATTTTTTCAAAAGGCGTATATACTAAAATCCTCCTGTGAACAGTCAAAGGGGGCAAGCCCGTAGCCAGGATTTTTTTCGGGGGTGATTGCTGTGCCGAGATTAACTACAGGGCCAGGAGGGCCATGGCCCCAGGGCCCCCACAAAAAGCCGCAAAATACAAAATCGCAATAGGCCTAGATTTAAAAAAAAAAACTAAAACAACAAACTACTCGTAAAGCAAAGAAATAAACTCGAAATATTTGGCTGGAAATTGGTATTAATTATTAATCGCCTTAATATATTCTATTTTGCATCCTGATTCCTGAGTCTATAAATGATAGTGGAATATTTGTCTGAGGGTATAAGACTTTTCTGACCGAGAAAAGGCCCACACACAATTCCGGCCCAGGGCCCCCGCAAGGCTAAACCCGGCACTGATCAGTATGGCGGATAGTGGACCTGCACAAGATAAGTACGTAATTTCAATGGGTGAGGGGCCTACACTTATTATAAGTACCTACAGAGTATGTTTGTATATTTTGTGGACTAATCTAATGAGCTAATTTATTATTTTTCTTTTAATTAAACACAGGTTTGCTGTGCTGCAAATTTCAATATTTTTTTTTTTTTTACTTTTATATTTTTACGTTGATCCATACCTCTGATAGCTGATGGTTACCGGGTCACGGGTGTTCCGTAATGATTATTATGGCTCCTGTTGTTCTAGTTAATTTAATTTCTATGGCTTGATGGACCGGTTTCCTTCCATTTCAGAAACTATGGGCCATTACAAGCGGTCCATTCTCAATTCTGGGAGAAGGGTGGGGAGGAGCTGTTGCCATGGAAACGGCACGAGTTATGGAGAGCATGGGTGGAAGAACACAAGTCTTTCTGCTGTCGGCCATCCCCGAAGACCTGACCAAGTACCAATGGACCACTGAAGCAGAAGCCGATGAGGCTATCCTCTCCCGACTATTTGACTACAATCGCAATGTAAGAAGTTAACTAACGTAGCCAATATTTTATTTGTAGCTACCTCATTTTAACTTAATTTCATCCTATCTATATATCAGTAGGTACTTATATCTACAGTATAAAAGTAAAAGTCGAAATTTTCGATTTCGAGATTTCAACGGATTCGCGCATTTTGAGGTTCCAGGCTAAGAAACGTCTCTCTCCCTTGTTGTATAGTTATGTCTGTTCTTTGATTTGTGGAAATTCGGCATGTAGGTTCACAATTTTATTCATTTTGGACTAACTCAATTTTGGTGGGTTTTTTAGGATAGGGAAAATCGAGACAGCCAAAATTTAGCCCTAGGGCAATTATTATTTATCATCGAGCTACAATACTGATTACTGAATACAGCACCAGGTCTGGCTGTTATATGTCGGTGCCTGGTAAAGCTAGAAGTTACTTAGGTGAATGAAAGGTAAAAGATTTACAAGGTTGAAGGTGTAGATACCAATCTAAAATACAGTATAAAAGAGCAGTGAATTTCAGACCAAACCGTCAAACCCGAGACGAATGGCAAGTTGGCATAATGAACTAAACGAAGGTGTTAGGTGTAACAAAGTTTATCATGGAAGAAGGTGGTATGTCCCTCCCTTTCGGCTTTCACATGCATTTGAAGGTAGAAGGAGGTGCACAGGTAAAATATCATGAGAAAGAGCGGGGAATAACACCTTATTCCATGATAAAATCTGGGGGTCAAAAAATGCGATGTGCTTCTTCTTCTACCGGATCCTTCATTAACAATCCTGTAGTTTCCTATTAGGAAAACTATGAAAAAGGTCATAAATATGTGTCATTTGCAGGGGCGTAGCCAGACATTTTTTGGGGGGTCCAGTTTTCATAAAGTTTGCCCGCTTACGCTAGGTATTCGAATGGGGTGGTGTTTCACTTGCCCCCCCCCCCCCGGGGGGTTGTTTTTTAAAGATAGGGTCCGGACCCCGCTGACCCCCCCCCCCCCCCTTGGCTACGCCACTGGTCATTGCGCCCATCAGGTAGCGATGTGGTGCGCGTGCTAGCTGCCACCGAAGAATGCGGGCATCGAACAAGGAATCCACAACATAATGACAAACAAATGGCTCAAACTGTGAACAGTGTGAACAAGATGCATGAATAGCGCAGCTGGATACCCTTGTTGTGGGTCAGGCACTCAGGCTTCTCCACATATACCCTTTTAATACATACCTGAGGTCACAAAAACTGCTTGCTGTAAATCTCTGAAATTTCATGATTATGCAATTGTGTACTACTGAGTTCTTACACTGCACTGACTGAGGCTACATACATTGGCGTAAATTCACAAAATTTCTGGGGGGGGGGGGGGCTTTAGGACCCCAAGACTTTGATCCCTGGAGAAAAAAATTGATAAATAGGTCCAAATGAGTGAGAGTTTACACAAATTATACCCTGGACAACGGGGGCCCGAGGGAGAAAAAAATGGACTAATTATTGAGGTTTTGCGCATTTTATACCACGGAACGAAAATTGACGAATATTACCTTGGAGAAAAGGGGGCCCGGGGGTCTCCCCCGGCGAAAATAAATTGATAAATAGGCCCAAATCAGTGAGGTTTTACGCATATTATACCCTGGGGAAAGGGGAGCCCGGGGAAAAAATTGATAAATTGAGCCCTCATTTGTGAGGTTTTGCGCATTTTGCAAGCAGTACAGTTAGATTTTACCGACGAATAAACCGACCACTGAGGGGGTCCCGGGGATCTCCCCAAAGAAAAATATTGAAAAAATAGGTCCGAAATATTGGGGTTTTAAGTATTTTGAGTAATATATCTTTGTGAAAGTACTTGGTCAATATGCTGATTTTTTTCATGATGTCCTTTGTCTTTCGCCTCCATAATTTCTTGAAATCCTGGGGGGGGGGGCTACGGGTGCCGCTGGGGGGGGGAAAGCCCCCCCAGGACCCCCCTATTTACGCCAATGGCTACACATAGCCTAGTACAATATTATTATATTATTAGGAATTATTGGCCCATATTACACACTTTAATATTTATTAGATCCAATATTTATTCTATCGAAGATAATATTTGGATTGTTTATGTTGAAGTATACGTTTTGAATCTGAATAATTTAGGTATTAGTAAATATATATTCTATGGTAATTGGTATTAGTATATAGTTATGAGTGCACCTCCCTAAAAAAATTGGCAGCCCGAAATGTTATGCTTATACTTCTTATTTTTTATTTAATTAACTAAGCAAGTTACGAGTAATAAAAATTTGGCCCATTTAAGTTGTAGAAAACTACTTCAAGTAGGCCTATCGTATTTAATAGGGTATTATTAATTTTTTGTTTTGTAGTTTTTACGTTAAATTTTAGTCCCCAACAATTTTTATGAAAAAGCCGAAAAAGGTACGGAACTAAAAATTAAAATATAATAATACGACTTAGTAAAAGAGCCAAATCTTTATTTTATTTTTTCTATTAAAGCTAGGCGCTCTGCCCATTTTGGGCTTCTGCGCTCATGTTGTTATTGCCAGACTCCAACCCTTCTCAGAGCGTTCCGAAGAGGGGGGTTGACGTTACAAATTTTATGACGAGAGAGGTGACCCTCTCGTCATTTCCGAGCAGGTGTTGCAGAGTGAGCGGGAGCGGCCGAAGGCCAGCGTAACTTGGGCAGGCTGGACAAATCTTTAATAACTTGCTTATTTAATTAAATTAAAAATAATATGTATTCTATTTTCTTCAGGAGGCACACTCGTAAATTTCCAATTTTTCTTATACCCAGCATATTTGTTGGATTGAATTCGAGTGTGTAATAGGAGGGATAACATGAGAAGCCTTGCCCCACTTAATGGGACCACCTCTTGCACCTGCTGGAGGTGTTGCAAGTGCAGGGGGTAGCTGCTGCGCTGCCCCCCCCCCCCCAAATTTGGTAAATCTATTGTAAGTTAACAAATTTGGTAAATCTATTGTAAGTTAATTTATTATGCTCTGAATTAATTGAACCACAACTACCCCCCTCCCCAAATAACTGGATCCGTCCCTGACCCAAGGGTGGCAGGTTATAAAATTCTCCTTATTTCAGATTAAGAATCTGCCTTCTTGGAGGGAACGTTTACTTTCGTGCATACCAGCCATTCAACCAGTGGAAAAGAGGATAACCATTGAGAACGCACTTAATTCAATACGGGAAAAGATACATAGTCTGAAGGAAGGGAATCAGAAAATTAGCATTGAAGGAGAAGTGCACTGCATCACGCGCATGCGTATTCGTCGACAAACGTTGGACTGGGTTAGAAAAGTTTTATTTTCTAGTATAATAATAATAATAATAATAATAATAATAATAATAATAATAATAATAATAATAATAATAATAATAATAATAATAATAATAATAATAATAATAATAATAATAATAATAATAATAATAATGTCTTTATTAAAGAAAAAAATTAAGTAGATGCAGCGAGATTAGGGCCGAGATTAGTATTGTCATCCTATTCCATTTGAGTCCAGATTCGGGTAATTCCTTACGAATATCCGAGGATTTGGAATTGAATCCAAGCGATATTGATGCGTTATATATTCTGTGTCGATTGAAACGATTACCACATCAAGCAACTTCGGTGGCAAGGTGGTAGCGTGCTTGTGCTTGTGCGAGTATCTACACACCTTGCGGTCGGAGGCGTGTCGTAACTCGGCACAAGCACCTATTAGGTGACTTAGTGAGGCGATTGAAAAGGTTATTCGGATACATTCACTAAATTGTTTGTGTGCGATTTAACCTTTTTATGAAGTTGTTTCTTTGTCATAAGGGCCGCTTTGCATAAAAGGATCGAAGAGATGGGGGGGTATGATATGTTGATTAGACTCAGTCTCTGCCTCGGCTTCTGAGGCTTAGTCAGCAAAAACCTCTTAATTGGGCCATAATGTAAAGGTTTAATTCCAATTCCGACAAAAATCCGATTATGTACTCGATTCCGAAATCTAGTAATGGGTGCAATTGGTCGGAATTGGACGGACCAAGTACTAGTCCCGCCCCCTGTTCACTTCACTTTTAAATTAGGGGCGCAAAATACATAATCGGTTTGGAAGTATTTCACGCTTGTTGTCCCGCGCCCCTGAGTCCTCAACCAACTACTCGTAAGTGTGGGCGTATGTTTATTATTATTATATTTGCAAATTAAATCTAACCTGGAACGTTTCGCTAATTGCTATCTGGGGTAATTGTAAGAGTGGGCCGACAGGCCCAAAATTCGGCCATTTGGAAAATAAATACAACTTTCTTTCTTACTTCTTTCATTACATCGGGATTATTGACTATATTGAAGCTACGATCTTCAACACATACAGTATATATTTCAGGCTTTTTGATTTCTCATTTAATGCCTTTGATTTCAGATGAGCAAACGAAAAGTGACTGTTTCTACTGTGACGCAGAACAAGTCCTTGTTGGGTGAAGAAATCTTCAATTATATCCATGACAACATTGTCATAAAAAAGCTGGTAAATTAAGTGAATATAGCCTATAATGTGCTAGGCCTATGAGCTCGTCATGGAAATACAATTTTGTTAATGTCTGTATTTATTTCTGTATCTATAACCTAACCTAATTATAGTATACAGTATTGTTTAATTGTATATAGGTACATTCGTAATCGTACCTACCGTCATGCTGTAGTGAGTATTAAGTTAGTGTTTGCAAGCGTTTGGCCAACACACTCAGTACGTTTACAGTCTACTAATAGCTCCCAGTTTGTCAGGAGCCCTCGTTCAAACACAAATAAGATAACAAAGCAATGTAGATGACAGGACACTATATGAAGTATCCATACACAGCAGTGGCGGACTATTTTACTGACCGAAATTGGCGCCAACAGCCATACCAAGTTGAATCCTCGAGAACAGATGAGGCTGTTCCAAACTGTGGGAAACTTGGTAGTGTGCACAGCGTTGGCAGGGGAACATGGGGGGGGGGGGGCATGATAACGAGCTGAGACTATGTACGATCAGTCAGTCTAAGTGCGTGTCGAGTCCTGGTCACCTCCGAAATAATCGTGTAACTTTACTATGTTCCCCAAGTGGTTCGGAATCTACTATACTCATAGAAAGTCCACCCTGGCAGTCAACTCCCCTTCCCCCCGAGGTGAAAGAGTCGGCCCTTAGAGTGCCTCAAGTTAATAAACAGACTCACTCCCCCCACCAGACTGACAGGGTTGCTTCAAGCAGAAATGCTGAAAGCAGGCGTTGGAAAAAAAACATTTATGGCTCGACGATAGATATTTCATGTGAAATTTTATTTTATTCAGAGAACTGACCGTAGGGCAGTAGCGTAACTGAGGTTATCACCATGTTATCATAAAAAGTGTATTAATTAATCTAAAATAGCATTCAAATTTAATTATTATAATTCTAAAAGTAAAAAACCCGAGAAATTCCAAAAGAAATGTGTTTTTACCAGAGATTTTGTGACATTCGAATCATCGAATACTTTTGTCCACAAGAAAGGACGTGTCTATTAAGACGCCTGAAGACGGTACTCAAATTCATTGTCCAATACTGCGATGAGGGTGTCTTTCCCAATCTCCGCGTATCCATCCAGATTTTGCTCACTATAGCTATATCTATTGCAAGTTGTGAGAGGTCCTTCAGCAAGCTAAAACTCAGTCTTTCCTATTTGAGGGCGACAATGAGCCAAGGGCGGCTGGAGCATTGAGCAAAAAGAAACTAAGCTGTGCGATTTCGGTGAAGTAATCGATACCTTTGCCTCCCAGAAGACGCGGAAAATTATTCTTTAAATTAAAAAAATATATTTAGACCATAGAAATAACTAAGCTATGTGTACAAATGGTTCCATTCATGTTGTGTAGGCAAATGTGCATCATAGACCTAAATTTTAGTTTTTTTGTTAGAAATTTTGTCCATTAAATCTCCAACTATAATGGTATACTAATTAATGCCCCTAGTCTACCATGGTACCTACTCAAAATAAAATAAGCTTAAGGCCAAGACGGAGAGTTTTGACCTTGAACGTTGAGTGCTGAATACATAGAAATATAATAGAACTGGAGCGGCGGGAGCCATAATATGCCTCACGAGGCACCCGTTAACTATAAGCAAACTATCAGAGATAAGTACCAACGCATAAAATATCGAAGAAATCTTACACATTGCAGCATAGCAAAGTGGATACCTGGACCCGGTCAAAAACTCTGTACTTAGCTTGTGCAGGCTACACTAGCAGCCATATTGATAGCGGTCTCCAGCCACGAGATGGTTGAATATCCAATTTATAAACAAAGCCCCGCGTCATGTACCTGTTCCGTATTTGACTTGTATTATTTCAAATAGGCTTTTCTTCCCTGTGGGGCACGTAAAAATGTTCTAAAAGGTATGTTTTTAATTGCTTCATGCACAAATTTTAGACCTAATGTAATTATAATTTTTGGTTTAGTCAATAGTGTAAGCATGTCTACGCGTATACTATACCCTTCTATCGATTTTTAATATACCCCTGCGGTTTAAAACATATATTACGAACCCTCTGCAAAGACATTTCCAGGCCAGTCACGTGACCCCCTCCGGTTTGCCTTAATAGGCCTAGGTATGAGTAAATGAACGATATGAAAAACATTTTGGCAAAATTTTATGGGGAGGGGGGCGCAAATTTAAAGCTTGCCCTAGGCACATTCCCCCCCCCCCAGATACGCCACCGCCATAGGGGTGTCCCTTGCGTCCGATTATCTACATATGATTATTTGTTATTGACACTGAATGACAATGCATAATGATGCAGATGGTCATTACTGTGGCATTTGAAGATAATGCTGATAGCGTAACCTTTGACCGCTGACAGCAGGGGCCCTTCCCAACAGCAGTGGATCATATAGTGGCGTCCCCATCTGCAATTGACACAATGACACAAAACGGGGCGGGTTTCGACTCAGACTGTGTAACTCTCACAAGGTTTGTCTTGGCAGAACAGAAGAAAATAAAACATGCGACCGGCGGTTTGACACAATTGCTGACCAGCATACAAACTGCTATTAAAGCTACTAGTACGGCAGTGAGGAAGGCTGGAATTGCTAAACTGTAAGTAGGCCTATTTCATTTTTCAATTCTTAATATACTGTGGTTAGCCATAGACGAATTAATACAGGGTGTAGCGGCTCCCCCCTAAAATTTAGCATACCTATATTGTAAGTTAATTTATTACGTTCTTATTTCATCGATACTACTAGTACATAGGCTACGATAGGCTTCTGATGGTAAGACCTCGTAACTAACATTTTTATCGAAAATGAGTTTAGGCGCGAAACTTGTTCATAATTTTAAAAGCCACATTTTGTGGAGCCGCAATAATATCTTCAGCTTTCTTCGAGAAAAAAACAAGAAAAACAAAGTCTTGTAACTGAATCGGAGCGCAATTGGCAATCAGTTTTTTTCACTCCCCTGTAAAGTTAGGCGAGGTTTCCACCGACCTCTCATTGCAGAATGTAAATGACATTGACGGAAATTTTTATTTTACTCTATGCCATAGTTAAAATTGATCAATGATCATAGAGTAAAATCACAAACAAATTAACTAAAATTAAAAAACGGCGTCATGGGATATGTTAAGTACAAACATTTCAATAGATTTCTATAAAAAGAAAAATTCAAATTTCCGTCAATGTCATTTGCATTCTGCAATGAGAGGTCGGTGGAAACCCCGCCTTTATTAATGATATCTGCTACCACGTCACCGTGTGTGTATTTTGCACTTCGAGGTCGGTGGAAACCGCGCCTTAGTAGAATCTCAATTACGAGGTCTTACCAGACAGACGACGATATGTTTCTTCTACTTTGACCCCCAACTAGGTACCTACCCCTCCCCCCACCCCCCCCCCCCCAAAAAAAAACATTTCTAGGTTTCTTGTTCGCCGAATCATGGTCTTGGGCTACTGGCGAAGGTGTAGATCGTTCAGTCACGGAACGAGTTTGTATTAGGGGAATGGTTCTATTTTTTTTTTTTTTTTTTTTAATTCCAGCTATGGAATCGCAGGTGAAACCAATGTCCAAGGTGAAGAGGTGAAAAAGCTTGATGTTCTTAGTAATGAGCTCTTCATAAACATGCTTCGGTCATCCTATACGACATGTCTATTGGTCTCTGAGGAGAATGAAACGGTCATTGAAGTGGAGGCTGAAAAAAGGGGAAAATATATTGTTTGCTTCGACCCCCTGGATGGTTCGTCCAATATAGACTGCCTTGTGAGCATTGGATCAATTTTTGCTATATACAGGTTAGTTGCACTTAGGCGGGGTTTCCACATACGTCAATGGTCAATGGTAAATGTGGTATTGACGTTTTAGCAGACATTAAAGACATACTAAAAATGTCTGCTACCACGTCAAAACCATATTTACCATTGACGTATGTGGAAACCCCGCCAATATATGTGCTACATCCAGTCCTAAAGAGAAAATCTACAGTTAATTTATTTAAACAAAATCCAATTTCTCAATTACATTAGAACCTGGATAAGCCGTGACCTCCGGGATCCGCAGCCCTATTACTGCAGTTTGGGATTAACGTAACACCGGGGTTTATTTGTTAATACCGCATTAGTAAGGTGTCACGCGACGGTGTTAAAATATGCGCGGGAAATTCAAATTAATAATTTATTGGAATACAAGAGAATGGTTGCATTGTTTTATAATTGAAGGAAATACTAATAAACATTAAAATGTACAGGTGGAATTTTTAAAAATAATAAGAATTTTATTTAATCTCCATCTAAGGGAGAAAAAATTGAAAACTCACCAAAACTATAGCCGAGGATGGATTTATCAATTTGAATTTCCTGCGCATTTTGCACTCATTTATTTAAAAAAAAAACAATTGAATAAACCCCGGTGTTACGTTAACCCCAAATCGCCATTACAGAGGCGCCTTTAGGGGGTAGCGAACGGGGCAATCGCCCGGGACCTCGCGCTTGCTGGGGCCTCGCGCAACCCAAGCAAATTAAAAAAGAAATATAGATTTGTGTAACTAGGCCTGTATATTTTTTCATGTAAAACTTTTGATTTTGATCAATAATTAGACTATTTATTAAGGTTATAACATAGCATTAAAAAGCATAAAACTAACTACACATTTAAAAATAAAAATAGCAGAACATAGGCTACGTATTTATACTTCATTTCATAATGAATTGGGAGTTTTTATAGGCAGGAACAACCTGAAATAATTCGCTGGTTTATCAACTTTTTGTCCTTATCTCTATCCATAAGCCACATATGTGAGAGGTCATTCTCTGGTTGAAAACAAAATCTAGCTGTCACTGCTTTCAAAATGCTTAAAACCAAACTATTTCAATCCTATTTTTGAAAACTTTTCACCCGGGGAGACCCCCGGACCCCCCTGTCGGCGGTTACATCTTCCGCCTGTAAATTCGAAACGCTACTCCTGTCAAAATGATGCATAAAGCCCCACTATTTCAAGCCAATTTTTCAAAAAAAATTCTCCCGGGGGAGAACCCCGGGCCCCATTTACAATAACCGAAATGAGAGGATATGGAAAAAAACTGGGCTTGGCGGGGCCCGATCTACGCCTAAGGCGGGGTTTCCACCGACCTCTCATTGCAGAATGCAAAGACATTGACGTGGTAGCAGACATTCAAGACTTAGGCGGGTATTCCACCGACCTCTCATTGCAGAATGCAATTAATGCAAATGACATGACAGAAATTTTTGTTTTACTCCATGCCATAGTTAAAATTGATCAATGATCATAGAGTAAGTAAAATCACAAACAAACTAAAATTAAAAAATGGCGTCATGGAATATGTTAAGTACAAACATTTTAATAGATTTCTATAAAAAGAAAAATTCAAATTTCCGCCAATGTCATTTGCATTCTGCAATGAGAGGTCGGTGGAATACCCGTCTGTCATAAATGTCTGCTACCACGTCAATGTCTTTGCATTCTGCAATGAGAGGTCGGTGGAAACCTCGCCTAACCGGGCGTCGTCTTAACCGCTTGCAGGTTACCGTACCTCTTCAACCAAAGTTAATTTAATGTCAGTGTTATATATACCTACCATATAATGCAAACATGTAGGCAGGATTTTATTTCGGGAGGGGCTAACTACCAGGGGGTGGGGGGGGGGGTATGGAATACCCCCAGTAAAACGGCGGGTCAAGTCTTCCGTAATCTGCGGAAGTATCTTGCACTGTCGAATCTACTGTATATATACCCTGGATCGAACGAGAACAAATATAAACTAAAAAAAATTATTTTTCCCACTTTTTTTACATTTCGGGAGGGGCTTCAGGCCCCAAAGCCCCCTCCCTGGCTACGTGCCTGATATAATGCTACAATGTACCCCTTTACAATAATATTCATCGCCAGGAAGATCTAACCATTACTGCTATCAAAATGAGTAAAACCCCATTAATTCAGACCTGTTTCTCAAAAAACATTTCACCCCCGGGTAACCGGTTTCCCCCTCGTTTGCAATTGTATTCATCGCCTGTCCAAATGTTACTGCCATCAAAATGCGGAAAATCCCACTATTTCAGGCATATTTTTTCAAAGCCTCTCACCCCTTCTTCGGGTCTCATGCCACCAAGACACCAAGGTCATTAACTTAAAAGTTGCGTACGATCCATGAGAACGGATTTCCCATTCTTCTAAACTTTTATGAAAATGGGAGGGGGGGGGGGGCAAATTATACACCATTTCATTTCGTTCGTCAAGTCTTGACAAGGGGCTTCGCAATGACCTGCCGCCCGGAGCCTCGCAATGGCTAAGGCCGCCTCTAAAAGGGCTGCGGGGCATGGCCGGAACGTTAAATATACCGGATAATTAGAGGAGAGTGAAAACCCCATTTGCAGAGGCCACTGCAATATCTTAATAACGCTGGGCTAATTTTGCCCCAGAATTTTTTGGCGGGAGCGAATCTCACATCTCTCCTAAGTGGCCCAAAATTAATTAATTAGGTACATTATTAAGGGCAAACCGGAGTCGCCGATATTCCATTTTCTGTTCAAACTTCAATTTCTCATGAAATATAGAACGCAGAACAATGGAAAAATGCTGAATGGTAAGAAGAATTTTTTCTCTTAATTTTGATGTAGCCTATAGTATGTGGCCAATAAAAAAATAAAAAAATAAAATTTAAAATAACGCCAATTCGCCACAGTTGATGAACTCCTTCAACTTGAACTCCTGAGTGACCGTTATTTTTTACGTATTAAGTTCACTAACTATAGCCGATCGCTATTGATGATTGCAACATACTATATATCAAAATTAGGAGAAAAAATTCTTCTTTCCATTCAGCATTTTTTCATTGTTCTGCGTTCCATATTTCATGAGAAATTAAAGTTTGCACAGAAATGGAATATCGACGTTTTGTTTTCAGGAGGGAGAGCGAAGTCGGGGATCCCTCCACACAGGATGCCCTAATCCCAGGTAAATACCTGGTGGCGGCGGGGTACGCTCTGTATGGGTCTGCCACCATGATGGTCCTTTCACTCGGAAGCGGAGTCAATGGCTTTACTTTGGACCCAGTAAGTATTTCAGTAACCTGACTAAAATAAGCACGACTCAGATGAAGACGGATTGCTGGTCGAACAAGGTGGGACCGAATCCGAAATGACCGCATCAGACAAGACCTGCAAGTGGATTCCACGGGGAGAAGAGTAGAGAACAAGCAGCTGCAATGGTCCAAAGTCTTGATGAGAATATAGGACCACCCGGAGATTGGCGGAAGCAAGGCCACAAGGTAGAAGACCCATCGGCACGGCAGACTGAGGACAGCCCTCGAGGAAAGAATAGAACAACTCACCGGAGCAAGACCGAACAATGGCCGAGCTCAAGACGTTTGCGTCCGACCCGGTCTAGTACAGGAAATTGGTCCGAGGCGACCCCCTCACGCTGCGCACTTGGCACTAAGAGGGAAGAGGAAGAAGTATTTCAAAAAATGTCCCTCAAATACTATCTATTGGGGAGTCAAAAACTTCTTCAAATTGATTTTTTTAATGTTTCTTTACATGCAGTTGCAGAATGAAGCGAAATAATCGTTTATCGCAGCTTTACTGAATAAATCTTGTTTAAATAAATTAATGATCCCTTTTGTCTTTTAGGCAATAGGAGAGTTCATCCTAACGGAGCCAAAAATGACAATACCTCCAAGGGGTAAGATCTACAGCATCAATGAGGGATACTCTTACCTATGGAGCCCAGCAATACAAGAATACGTCAGCAGTAAGAAAGATCCAGCAAAGGGGAAACCTTACGGTGCGCGCTACGTCGGCTCAATGGTTGCTGACGTGCACAGAACCATTAAATATGGAGGAATTTTTTTGTACCCTGCCACAAAAGATGCTCCTAATGGGAAGGTAAGTACCTAAGAAGTCAATAAAGGTATACTGACAACCCTGGTAGTCAGAAATAATAATGAAACCCCCCCCCCCCTTCATACTATGTAATGAACAGCGTTCACATAGAAATATGATTGGGTCAATTCCTAATAATAGCGCCCATGATTAACTTAGGGAGAATAATCGCTCTGATTGTTGATGAGCATTCTTTCCCGCAATAAATAATTTTCGAATTTACATCAACTTTAATTGATAATTAGGCCTATAGGCCAATAACAGCTACTAAATTTAAAGTTTACTTCATTGTAGTTCAAATGATCAACAAAGCCAACTTCTATTTCGTGAATGAATTCAATGAAATAAAATAATAAGTGATACCGGATGCATCTCTCCACAAGTTAATCATGCGCGCTATTTTTGGGAATTAACTACCCTAGGGCGTTTTGCAACATTACGCTCGTTCATAACTGCGGAATCATTGATTGACTGAGCTGGGGTAGGTCACCTGGCGGCTAGCTTTGGTACCAATAAAGCCCAGAAAAAAGGTGCCTACAATATCCAACGATAACCGGCAATTATTAATCTCTGTTGTCAAGCAATCGGTAATATTAATCTTTAAGCCCGGTACACGTGGACGGTCCTCACCGTCGTGATTTGCCGACGTCTTTTCCAGTGTAGCCATAGGACTAGCAGATGATTTCTTGGCAATTTCGTAAGCTGGCGTGAAGCCGAGCGCACGGTTTTCCCCTAGACACTCCACATCATAGAAATCTTCTGAATTGGAAGAGACGTCAGCAAATCCCGACAGCGAGAATCGTTCGTGTGTATCGTGCCTAGATATCACCTTGATTCCCGTTAAGGTACCTAATTCATTAGGAACGCATTAGTCCAACCACGACCAGTCGTAGTCGTAGTAATATTTAGGATAATTCAATTTTTGTCGGATAAAAGCTATTATTTTACGCTTGTACTATGGCTACAGGTACAAGCCATTCTCGATTCTCTCGCAAGGTCTAAGAAATGTCTTCATTTTGTTTTAGCTTCGTCTTTTATACGAATGCAACCCAATGGCCTATCTCGTAACACAAGCCGGAGGCCTTTCAACAAATGGAGAAATAGACACGCTAGATATCGTCCCTACCTCTCTACATCAACGCAGTCCGATCTTCCTTGGCTCCAAGCATGACGTCAGCGATGTTTTGGAACTTATTAATAAGCATAAATCTTAGTTTTATTTTTCAACGAGTAATACATATTTTATATTAAATCATATTCTTCTTTTTCCTCGATTTTGTCGCAGAGGGGTCAGCGATGCAGCAGGTTCTCTTCCACTCCTTGCGATTCTGTACTTCAACTGCAGTTGCTCCTACAATTCTAAGGTCAGACTTTTGCTTCTACCGTTAGCCTGGGCCGTTATTATATTATAGTATATACATAATACGTATATTATTTCGCACTATATCATAAAATTACTAATCCGACCTGCATATTTAATAATAAACCATCTGCGCTGTTAGAAGCCGAATTAATACCAAATATAACCTCTCGGGGACAATCGCACCAAAGTTAGCAGGACCCCTTGCTGCTACCCTGACTGAAGATAAGACCGTAGACAGAACCTCCACCTGGGTGTGCTCATCTATGCAATTTCCTATCAACACCCCATATCTTACATTGTACCACCACTATGCCGCTTACTATGAACTTTCCTGGCGTTGAAATGTAAACAAAACAATTTCTATTGTAAAATTATCTTGTATACAATTTTAACCCCGGGTTAAGATTAAAATAATCGCCATAGTAGGCCCACAGAATCTTGTTGCTTTTCACCATCACGGTACTCACATGTTCCATGCTTGTTTCCTCTATCCTACCGTGGAAATCTCTCCCCTATTGCATCGGAGAATCGGCATCATTGCCAATTTTCAGGGTCCACCTCAAGAATCTATTGTAATTTCTAGTATTCCGAAGGACTCATTCCAACTGCACCATGCATGCGTGCGTGTGTACGTATTTGCATTTAGTTTTTAGATTGTACTTGCCACTGACCCACTAGTGAGTGAAAGAGAGGAACTAGGGTAGTTCATACCCAACGTAGTCATTATTATTATTTTTTTTTTTTTTTTACCAGTAAGCAAAACAGCGAATACAATTAATTAAGGGTCCAGTGTAGGGTATTCTAGGACTTCTAAGTGGGAATTACTGTAGTGTTTACTGGTTACCCGAGATGAGGTCTTGTTACAATTCATTTTAGGCGCAAAGTATGCGTGTTGGCCAGATTTCACTAAATGAACTGAACTAGTACTCAAAACCTCGTTGCATATACATCCTGTACGCATAAAACCCTGAGCGCTTTCGGCAAGAACTGCCATCTACAGAGGGAAAAGCCACTAGCACAGTTACACCTTATCTGCGATTTGAGACTTGCTCAACTCGAGGAGAACATGCAAATGTGACTAGGGAGAGGAAACCTTGGTTTATATAGGACTGGGAGGAGGGGGTGGGAGGGGGCGTGGCTGGTTACCTATTCCTAACCTACTAGCTAGATCTAGTGGAGGGGATGATTGTGTGAATGTTATGTCGTTTGTTAATTTTTCCTTATTGTGTAAAGCTCTTTTGATTTCAACATTTTCAAAAAAATTTAAAGTGTAACTTTTCTTTATTTTGTGTAGGGCTGTCCAATTGTGAGGATCGAATGTGTGATTTTCCGAGTTAAGGTGTTTCGCGAATGTGCTGTTGGTGTCTCCTACCCTAGTTCCTGATCTCTCTCTGACCCTAGTTTTAAAGCTTCTGCCTGTTTGGCCTATGTAAATTGCGTTACAATCGTTACAATTTAGACGATAAACTCCATTGCCTTTTTCCTTTTCTGGTTTGGTTTTGCAGTTCATGAGTTTATTGGCTAAATTGTTGCGGTTGTACGGGGCTGGTGTTTTGTAGAAGAAATGAGGTTACTTATTTTTTCTGTGATTTTTTCTATGTATTGTATCCTGAAATATGATTTATTGGTTTCCGGGTTTAAGCTCTCTGGAGGGTAAACTAGTTTGAGGTTGTGTTTGATTTTGTGATGTCTGTGATTCTGCCTATTAGATTGAGATTGAAATTGTTATTTTGGGCAATTTGTTTTATTGTATTTAATGCATTATTATAGTTGGTTTCATTCATAGTGATGTTAAGGAGTCGAAAAATCATACCATGGAATGCTGCGTGTTTGTGCTGGAATGGGTGAGAAGAATCAACAGGAATTATATTATCGCTATGGGTTTCTTTACGAAATATCTTGAAGTCTAGGGTACTATTATTTTTGGTGATGGTGAGGTCTAAGAAGTTCAGGCAGTTGTTTTCTTCTACTTCCATGGTAAATTGGATTTTTGGGTGAATTTTGTTGATAAAACTTAAGTAATTGTCTAGTTGTCTGTTACTTCATGTCCAAATGCAGAAGATATCATCCACATACCTTGTTCAGAAATTTAATAATATAATTAGAAATATAATATAATAAATTTCCTCTCCCTAGTCACATTTGCATCTTCTCCTCGAGTTGAGCAAGTCTCAAATCGCAGATAAGGTGTAACTGTGCTAGTGGCTTTTCCCTCTGTAGATGGCAGTTCTTGCCGAAAGCGCTCAGGGTTTTTCACTAACACAAGTGGGTTACTTAGACAAAGTTAATTTCCTAACGATTATTTGGGTTTTACTAATTCGGGTTGTTATAACAAGTTTTTCTAAAATTCTAAGTTTTTAAGTTTTTGTTATTTTTTGTTTATTAAAATGACATACCACGAAGTCACGAGTAATCTAATTATTTATCCTGTACGTATTAACTCACCCCAAAATCAGTTACTTTATATTTTGTATTTAATTTCAAACGCAAGTTTAAGTTATTAAGGCCAAACCGGAGGGGGTCACGGGACTGGCCTGGAAATGACTTTGCACGGGGTTCCTAATACACGTTTTAAACCGCAGGGGTAGAGTAATAATCGATAGAAGGAGAGTATACGCGTAGACATGCTTACGCCATGCAATTGTACAAAAATTACTATTGCTATAGGTCTCAAACTCGTGCATGAAGCATTTAACAACATACCTCTTAGAACATTTTTACGTGTCCCACAGGGAAGAGAACCTCCAACTTGTCATTACATGCTTACAATTGACAATATGAACACTTAATTTGACAGTAAAGCGCCAGCAATATGTAAAACTGCAATTACTTGAAATAGTAAAACGTGAAATACAGAACAGGTACGCGACGCGGGGCTTTGTTTATAAAACGGATATTTAACCATCCCGTGGCTACAGATCAATATGGCTGCTACGTGTAGCCTGCTTAAGATAAGTACGCAATTCGGCGGGGAAATAGCCTGCACAAGCTAACTACTAAACTACTGAGTTTTTGACCGGGTCCAGGTATCCGCTTTGCTATGCTGCAGTGTGTAAGACTTCGATATTTTTTTCGTTGGTACTTATCTCTGATGCTCAATGTTCAAGGTCAAAAGTCACCGGTTTGACCTTAAAATACAGGTGCTCCATCCAAGTAGTAGAAGACTATTTCAAACATATTATTTACGATAGGGAAATTTTAAAGAATTGGAGTGATTTCGTAGCTAAACTGATTAGAAGAAATTAAATTATCAAATTCATGGAAACACCAAAAATTAAAAATGCCTTAGTTATAATATGGTGTATTAAATAGTCCTCTACTACTTGGATCGGCCAAATTTTTCCAACTTACTGATTAAATTAAATAACCAGATTTTGGGATGGTTCAGGGGTGGCCAGCTTCCACGTAACACTATTTTAACTTAGTAAAATCAGGCATGAGGGACTAGCCCACTAAATTTCTCGTTCGACACGTATTATTACAACGTTATAATTACGTAAGGTATGGCACATGACTATAAAGCCCTCCTTGACACCATGTATCGTTAGAAGTTAGGGGTAGCCAAAAATATTGCTTTCTCCCATTAGTCACAAAATGTAAGAATGCTCCACTGTTTACAAAATTATGAAAGCAGCGTTAATTACAATTTTCATGTAATTCTTGCTTAGATGAAACCGCTAGCCTAATTTTGTTTATCGGCCAGGGCGACAATATATACATTTACAAACTGCAAACTACATTAACACCACCAGAATCAGCATAGTTATTGTTTAACAAAAGAACTCTTATCCCTATGTATAATGACTGTGGCAATATCTTTTCAGATTGGGACGGAGTGAGGTTATTTTAAGTTGGCTTAACATTTGCAGTGGGTTGAGAACTGGATCGGCCACTGGTTCGTGACATTTTGGCCACCCCTGGATGAGGTGTGATTTCTAACGGTGGTAAGTATCAAGCAAGGCTTTAGTGGAGTATGGCAATTACCGGATAAATTTGAATTTTCACTAAAAAGAGGTTATTGCAACGATAGTAAGGAACCTATCGGTAAAATTAGAGTACAGCATGGGTGACTTAAAATAATAAGTTTATTGATTTACTTAGCATGACCAGCCTTCCTCATTTGCGTCAGAATGTTGCTCAACTCTTCACGCTTCCTCTTGGCCCGGATGTGTGTGCCCAACTGAAACAAAGCGAGAAACCAAAAATTACTATGGCATAAGTTAAAAGTTATAGGTAACAAAATTCATAAAACTCGCCAAAAACATGAAAGAAGAGCAACCATTATATTCAATAAATATAAGTTTTAGGGTATTTTTTGGTCGGAAATTCTGTATACCATAAGGTTCTATATTGGGCCCCCATTGTATCTTGCTTATGTTAATTCCATCGAAGAAACTGCAGTTTCCAGTATCGTGTGTACGTGTAAAATTACCAGGGGCTTTAAAAACAACTATATTGTACGCAGATGATACCACTACCGTAACAGCTGCTGACAAAATTGAAGACTGTGTTACTCTATAATTACCAAGGCTTTTACGGCCGGAGTTACGTGACGAAGCAGTAGAATCAGGGATGATAGGCCGTGGTCGTTCAGAAAGCGTACTTCCAAAATAGATACAATCATAGAAGTCTACACAGTTCCACTGAAATGTTGACGAAACGTTTGGAAGTACGCTTTCAGAACAACCACGGCGTATCATCCCGGATTCTACTGCTTCGTTTGTTACTCTCTTAGAAAGTACTTTAATAAGTCGGACGTGTTAATTCCAAAGTGTAGGCTTGCTAGTAAATGCAGCAAAACCGTATCAATTAGATCTCTAAGATGTGGCAGTAAAGTCTACAACCCTATTATAGCGATTTGGGATTAACACACAATTTCTTTTTTTTAATACCGCATTGGTCACGTGACTGTGTCCAAATGTGTCATAAATAAAAACCTGGCCATTAGGGCTTCTATTATTTTATCTTTAGGTCAATGTATGGCAACCTTAGTAATGAACTTGCTATTTAAAACAGTTCAATGTGGAATTGCCAGGTTCGCTATACCCTCTCGGGAAACAGATACAATCATTAACATATTGCATCCGTCACAAAAAGAGGGAAAATACTAATGGGATAGTGCTAATACTCATAGAAAGTTAAATCTCTTACGCCATTCCTATCTAAATATTGAATATTTTTGGATAAAAGTACTTACTCTTCGCTTTAAGAATTTAAGAGCTCGCTTATCCTTGGAAACCTTCAACAATTCCATAGCCCTCTTTTCGTAGGGAGCATGTCCAACAACTTCACGAATGAGGTCACGAATAAATTTCCCATGTTTAGTTTGCTTGCCCTTGGTACGCGAAGGCTTGTATTTATGTGTTTTATCGGTCTTTGTCTTACTGACGCGGATCTTGGTTGTCCTATGGCCTTTATGCAGGCCAACGGCCATCTCATAGCGGGGCGCCATCTAAAACAACAATAGCCAACAGCAATTAATGAAAGATATATTAAAATTGGAATGCACCGAGGGCATTGCCAGTAAATGACGAACTACTAACTAATATCACATCTTGTATAATATAATCATCTAGTCATTACCCCCCAAATAGGCTACCTATTGTAAGCACTACAGCTATCGAGCTGGAGAAATGGAGGATGCAATTGACACGACTCTTCAAACACAACGAACGCTAAATTGAATGTTAAGCATATATAAAATTCATCTTTTAAATATAAATTGAGCTGTTAACCGGCCAATCACGTCAAACTATTAGCGTTATTTGTTTGATAACCTGGGTCAAGTATAATAACCAAAATGTTTCACACCGGCCAAAATTGCTAGAAAATCCCGCTAAATCCAAACCTCAAATTAATTAAAATTGAACAGCACTAATTAAGTGCAAATTTGCTGGAGGATTTACAAGATAATAGAGGAAATTTTATTAAAAAATATACACACCTTCTCAAGATGGCTTCGTAAACAACTAATATGGCCGACAATATTCTAATTCTAAAACCACGAAACCACGTCTAACTAAACAGTGTATTTTAGAATAAAGATGCGCCAATTTTGAATTTAATTAGTATCAAGCATTTCAGATAGATATTTTAAAAATTAAGTTGGTTCATTACAAGTCAATATTATCATTTCAGCCCTTCATTAGGAGTTCGAGAAGTATTTACACTCACAGCCCTGCCATAAATGGGAATGTGTCCATCTACTATAGTAACAAAATTTTGCTTTTGCCTATCAGACTGCTTGTTATTTAAGGCGCGGTTTCCACTTTCCACCGACCTGCAGCCTGATCGAGGCGATTATAATACCGGGGTTAAATAAATACCCTAGGATTATAACTGTAAACAAACAAATTTTGAATAGAACTTTCCATTATAAAATTATCTTGTTACATTTTTAATACCAGGGGATTAAATAAATACCGGTATTATACCAGGCTGCTGCTAGTGCTAAATACAAATACGGTGACGTGGTAACAGACATTCAAGACTTAGGCGGGGTTTCCACCAACCTCGCATTGCAGAATGCAAATGACATTGACGGAAATTTGAATTTTTATTTTTATAGAAATCTATTAAAATGTTTGTACTTAACATATCCCATGACGCCATTTTTTAATTTTAGTTTGTGATTTTACTCTATGATCATTGTTCAATTTTAACTGTGGCATAGAGTAAAGCAAAAATTTCCGTCAATGTCATTTGTATTCTGCAATGAGAGGTCGGTGGAAACTCCGCCTAAGTCTTGAATGTCTATTACCACGTCATCGTATTTGTATTTAGCACTAGCAGGTCGGTGAAAACCGCGCCTTAAGATTAGACTGATTAGAGGGTTGAACAAACATCTAATGACGAAATAATTGGTAACCTCAAGGCACGGTGTCTCTTGGCGCTTTAATGCCCAAAATTAATTTAAAAAAACTTCCCATCCCTTTTATTTTACCGTAATTTATCTACTAATCTGCTGCCCTATTCCACGTAATCTGCATGAGAATGTCCTGATCTGACCCAGAGTGCATATTCTTTAACTTTAGTAGGGGATTTCACTTTAAATAAAGATCCGAATATGTATTTCTTACTCATAAGATTTAAATTAAACGAGTACGGACTTAGCCTACAGGTGTCAGGTTTGCTCCACACCCCAACTCTGCAGCAAGGATAGTGGTTACAAAGCCATTTTAAAATAGAATATCTAATGATAAAGATAGGGCCTACCTAGCATTAGTTACAGTAAGAATCAATCTCGATTATGCCAAGCTAGTAGGACCTGATTGAGGTCGATATCAGTATATCAGAAGAGTGGGACTGGTACCAGAGGAAGTGTTTAATAATTAGAAGTGCAGAGACAGGAGAGTATAGGAGGCTCACATTTATAACATCCGGGCAATGGGAGCTTATTTTTGACTATTATTATTATAGGCCTATCTTTACGGGTCATGCCCATTTTTTATTTTTAACATAAAACTATATTTTACTTGTAATAAAAATTAAGAAATCTAAAAATATAGTATAATATAGATGATGACAGTATCAAGTTGCTTTTATAAATAAATAATAATAATTTGTTTTGTTCTATTACTAAGCCAACCTAGCGGAGTTAAGGCTATAGAGCCTTCTCTTGCACTCGACTAGGAAGACCCGGGACCGCGTTCTTTACATGCCCTCCGAAGCATGGCCAGAAAATGTAGCCAGTGTGGGACTCGAACCAACAACCGTTCGGGTGAAAGTCGGAGTCTTTACAACTACTCTACAGGTCCTGACTGAACTATTTTTTACAGAACCTCCCTCTACTTCTCTCGAAGTGAATCTCTATTGTTCTGTTTTTTTAGCTATCTTCCTCATTATTGTGTCTATTTGGGATTACGTTCCGGGAGTCTCTTTCTACATCAGTAAAGTAACAATATGTAATTAATCATGACAATAGTAATGAAGATCATTTGGGACTATCCTTGTTCGAAGACTTCTTTTTGTGTTTTCTACTGCCATGCGACTTTTCTTTTTGCTTCTTTTCCTTTTTTTTCTTTGCTTTTAACTCTATCGTTTCTTCCTTCTCAGCCCTATCCTCCTTACTTTTTGCTACATTTTTAGAACTCGAATTTACTTGTGTAACTAGCGCTGAGCTTATTGTATGCGATTGCCGCTCTCGGGTGTTGCTAGTTTGTTCGCGGCGATCGTTCAAGCCTCTAGATCGAGATCGACAGTCCGGCGACTCCTTCGACACCGATCTCCTGGATCTTCTTTCTGACTCTTTCTCCATACTCTTGCGGCGATTGTTTATGTTTCTTCTTGAGGACTGTTCCCGAGATCTACCGGGTACTTCCGGTCTAGTCACATAACTGCGAACTTCAAAAGGGTAAGATGGAAACTGCCTATCATACCCGCTGTAATTGCCGCCTCTGCCGTACTCTCTGTCACTAGGTACCCAGTTTGGATCTCCCAGTGGCTTCGCTTTTCGCTCAGGAGACCCTCTTGTCCAGTCTTCGGAGCCACTAAGTGATAAAGACAATTCTAACTCAGACTCATCGATTTTTTTTTGCTTTTGGTTACTCTTTCCTGCTTTAGTTTTTCCACTCCAGTCCTCTTTCCTGTTCTTTTCCACATTTTCAATTTCTTGAGGTTCGCTGCAATGAGGACGTTCACGAATCTTTTCAGGGGATTTTGGTTCTTTATTAACCTCAAAATTTTTTTCTGGCTCCTCCTTCGAGCGAGATTTCGATCTGCCTTTTGCTTCTGATTTCGATTTTGAACGCGATCGATCCCGGCCCTTTGACCGCGAGTGTGAACGATCCCGACTCTTTGACTTCGAGTGTGACTGTCGACGACTCTTCGATCTTGAATGCGATCGTCGACGACTGTTTGACCTCGAACGTGACCGGTGCCGACTTTTTGACTTCGAATGCGATCGTCGTCGACTCTTCGACCTCGAGCGTGAGCGTCGCCGGCTCTTTGACCTAGATCGTGACCGATGCCCGCTTTTCGATCCCGAACGACTCCTTGACCCACGTTTGGATCGTGACCGCGACGATCGTGATCTAGACGACTTCGAGTAGGATCTGCCACGTGAACGTGACCGGCTCAGCACTTTGCGGCAAACAACACGGTCGCTTGACTGAGAACGGGGACGCTCCAACTTTTCATCTTCCCCTTTGGTCAGCTTGTGAAAATATCTGGAACAAGAAGAATTTGTTGAGGGAAACTCAGACTAGGAATCCTTTAATTTAGGCAAATGTCTTTTACGGGGAATCGATCTAATTTTAAAAACAGCAATTTGATTGACTGAGTTGGGTGGCCATGTTAATAGTTTGATGTTGATTGTATTGGGATTAAGGCGAGAACCTCACACTCACGTTCGGTCACAATTACGGAATCGTTGATTGACTGTGCCTTGGATGATCATCCAGCTAGTCTGACCGGAGTACCGCCACTAATCATGTTTTATGCAAAGCCGATTTCCACTGGAAATATAGATCCCAGCTGCATCAAATATATCCAATTAATTAGCAGAAATACCTGTACCTATGCATAATAGCCTCCTTATTGACTTTGTAAAACTTACTGTCGCTCATAAATAAATAAATATTGACTTTTTTTGTTGTTCTATCACTAAGCCAACCTAGCGGAGTTAGGGCTATAAGCCCTCTCTTACACTCAACTAGGAAAGCCCGGGACCGCCTGCTTTACATGCCCCCCAAAGCATGGCCAGAAAATGTAGCAAGTGTGGGACTCGTGCTAACAACCTTTCCGGTGAAAGTCAGAATCCGCTCCACTACTCCTATGTCCTGGCTCATGGTAAAAATTAAAATTCTTAATACAGTTTTACATTAAATACAATATGTAGGCCTATATGTCGTGGCCATACCGTAGATTTGCTCACTTAATGAAATGTTTAACTACCTATCATGATCAATGATAAGAAATCGTTTCTTGATGTGGGCAACTAAACGCGGTTACGTCATGAAATGGTCAAGATTATTAATTGAGTTGCCTATTAGCAGAAGCAATCCTCTCCATTTTTTTCAGTTTTGAGATATTCGCGCAATTTTTTTTATTTTTCAATACTCTATCCGATGAATCAGATATTGAGACGCAAAAGCAATTCTAATACTGTTAAAATTAGCTTTAAAACTGTAATGTTATACCTCATGGCGTTGCGGCGCAGCAGTTTTTTGCGGTTTCTGAAAAATAGACCTGGGTGGAGAGGATTGCTTTTGCTAATAGGCAACTCAATTGATGACATCGTAAAATAGTTGCATTCATTGGCAGTAGAGGCGCTGCAAGCATAGGGACACCCTTTTATATGATCCGGCCAAATGTATGACAAAATCATGAAATGTTGACGATTGAATGATTTGGTCAAATTAAGTTGCCCACATGAGCAAATCTACGTGCAGCCTTCCCAAAATTACCACCCCACGCTCCTGTATGAGATTAACCTTTAAATATAAATAAATAAATAAAATAAAGAATGCTTAGGAAAGATTTCTTCTCTTTGTCCTGACATTTTTAAATCCAGAAATTGTTTGAAGTTCCAAATCCGCTTACCTATAGTACTGCTCATTGATGGACTGCATGTAGAACGAGTTCATGGGCACATTGGGATTAGGCGTTGGTCCAAAGCTACCCCTGTGCGGTTGCCACCCTCGGTAGGGTCCTCCAGGGCGGCGGGAGGCCCGGCGCATAAACCGCGGATTGTAATAGTCTGAATAACCCACCCAAGGATGCGTCGCAGTCATGCCTTCAGGCGGGGCATTGGCCTCGTAACCGCGCCACGTGTCCTTTTTTACTGAAACGCAATATATATCAATTAGACTAACTATGGGGTACCACCATTCCTTCAATAGAATAGAATTGAGTTAAGAAAAATCATGGTATGTTGACTGAGGCCCACTGTGCAATTGTTAAACGTCCAACAGTAATCTTACAAATCATACAATATACAGTATATGAAAAATATGCCTAAAAATGTGTCTCACTAATTAGTAAGAGCCTAAGCCGGGAAAGTCAAGGGCGGTGCGGGCTTAACGCGCAATCTCGATGTGTGGTAAATCGTTGGCGCTTTTACAAATGTCTCAGCTTCAGAAAACCCGGAGTATGGCTCACTTGCGCAAAACAGTTACCATTTGCAAGATGACTGTTGATCGAGCAACACTGGTCCAGTACTATGCCTCCATCAACTTACAGTGATTTTTTTGCTGTGATGTATGGCTCATTTCAGCCTAGATTTACTATAATATTACTCGTGTTTGGAAGCTTCTTATTTGGGCCCATTAATATACATACCTGGTTCTTTTTCCTTTTCATCACTGGAAGCACCTAGATTGGAGTATTTAGAAGTGGCACTAGAATCGCTAGACACATCTTCAATATCATCTGCTCCCGATTTCTTCTCTGTTGCAGGTGGGGGTTGCCACTGACTAGAAACAAACGTGCAAAGCATGATAAAAAGCATGAATAAAATGAACCACCTATCATTGTTTCGACTGTATAAAAATTCTGTAAATTAAAATTTGCATTTTATACTAGGGAAACTATAATCTAAAAACTACATTTGTCTTTTGATTAGGTATAACACTGTTGAAAGACAAATTGAAAGTTTACACAACATTTAGCTTAACATAAATTAATTTTAGTCTAAACGTATTTATAAAAAATAACGACATAAGTCGTATTCTAAGGGCATGCATTAAACAACTGAAATTTATTCATTCTATCTGATTTCTGTAACCTAGCAACTTTTTTAGTAACTGGCTTTTAAACCCCCGAACTTTTGACTACGATCTGATTTCCTTATTTAGGGAGTTCTACTGGCAGCAGACTTTTACAACAACAAAAAGCACTACAATATAAAGCTGTGTTTTTTCATGGCATCCGCAATATAAGTCAATTTCTTTGGGATGGTTTTGGTCGTTATAAAGACTAGCACTATTCAAAATCTTATGTAATAGTAAAAGTGAACGGAAACTTCTTTCACCCAATTTAAGCCTGAGACCTGGAGTAGTGATGTGATCTCGCAGTTTCACATTATACATAAATCGCATGCAAGAGTTGTGCGCTTATTAGATCAACTTCATTACAATTACTGTATATATGTATGTACTAGTATAAAGTATATAAACGTTTGGATCAGATTTCACATTATAGCAACTGAGAGTTGAAATTTTAGGCACTATGGGGCGTGCAAGGATTAAAAAAACGTTTCTTTTGGTATGATCATGCCAAGTAAGTTTAGCGATAAACCTATTTTCATCCAATTAAATGCAATTTATTAATGTTTTTCATGATCCTTCAATATGAAGAACAGACGAACAAGTGTTTGAATTTGGCGGGAACGCTGCGAGGGCTGCGGGCGGATAAATGCATTTCTGTCCACTTAGTAGAAGACGGGCCTCAATCTCAATTTATAATGAGCTGGTATGTCTATGTAACTTCAACGTCTATGATCAACATACCTATTCACGTGTGGGGGCCACCAACCCCCATGGTAACCACCCCTGTATAAGCAAGGACCTCGAAATGGTCGTCTGGGAAAATATCGACCGCGAAAACCTCCACGATGACCCCACTCGCCGTAGCCTCCATAGCCTGCAAGAAATTCACACCTTTTATGGATTGCACAACTGCAGCCCAATCATGGCGATTTGGGATTATTATATTACCGGGGTCTATTCAATTGTTTTAAACAAAAAAATGAGAGGAAATTCAAATTGATAATTTTTTGATTAATTTGATAATAATTTGATTAATATTTTTGGTGACTTTTCAATGTTTTCTCCTTTAATTAAACATTAATTAAAATTCTTATTATACATCAAAATTCTACCTGTACATTTTAATGTTAATTATTTTAACCTTCAATTATTAAACAATGCAACCATTCTCTTGTATTGTAATCATTTATTAATTTGAATTTCCGGCGCATATTTAGCACCTTACTACGGCGGTATAAAGCTCTTAATTAATCTAAATGCTATTTGAACACCTAAAAATCCAAAATATACAAACTGTGCATCGTGCGATTGTCTCTTACACACAAAACACTTAAAAACCAAAGCGGGGCTGTAGACTGTTATCAATATGGCGGCTAGTGGGCCTGCACAAGATAAGTACTCAATTTTACAGGGTGAAGGGCCTGCATAAGCTAAGTCATGAGTTTTGACCGGATCCAGGTATTACTTCTGCTATGCTGCAATCAGAGCAATGTTTGTTTCAGGCTTCCGATATTTTTAAAATTGGTACTTATCTCGGATAGTTGGCTTATGGTTAACAGGAGCCCCGTAAGGTAGCTTTGTTATAGCTCCTGCTATTCCAGTTAATACATTTCTTTTATGCATTCTCTTAATCGTACGAGAAGAAGGCTTTTAATTAAAGTTAAAAACAATTGAAGTTCATTGGTAATTGCTAATGGCGGGAAAATACTTTAAGACTTACAATTTCTATTCAAAATACTCACCGCCATGATTGTAGGGCTCATAATTGTAATCATAACCCCCAGTGCCGTATTCATAGTGTTCCGGCTGCGCCTGAATCTCAGTGCCATCCTTGTTTATCACAGTCCGCATGCTCTTTCCTTCAATAGTTTTCCTCAGCTTTTCCCGCCTTTCCTCCATTTGTTGCTCCTGCGCCGACTTGATCTTATTCACCAGTTTCTTCCGCAACTGTTTCTCCTTCAACATCAATTTATCCCGTCTCCGCAGTTCTTTATCATCTTTCTTCCTTTGCTTCACTTCATTTTTCTTCTTAACCTTACTCAAATGACTGTCCAACTCGTGTTCCTTTTGTTTCGTCACTTCCTTCTGTTTCTCGACCTTCACTCGTTCACACAACTCGTCCAAAAGTCTTATACTCTCGAGTTTACGCTGTGCCATGAGCAGTTTTCTCTCTTCTATGGCTATTTTAATGTTCATCTGCTCGGCTTCTCGTTTTTTCAGCTTTTTAAGTATCCGTTGCTTTCGTTTCTCTTCCCGCTCTTTACGTCTTTCTCCTTTCAGTCGCTTCTCTTCCACCTTCTTCCGCCTAAAGTAAATATGACTGTATTACAATATTTATTGGTAAGGGTTGCTTTTAAAAATAAATAAATGCCAATGGTGTAATATTATTTAAAAAAGATTTACATTGCCTGTTGTGTTAGTAGTGATCAGAGCTCTGAATGGAAGAGCAATGAGTCAATCGTCCAGAAACGATCAGACCTTCTCAGGACTAACCCTGATGTTGGGAGTAGCACCCACTCCCGCAACGTCACCCCCTTCCCCTGACATCGGGCTCCACCATAACTGTGTTAGCAGACCTAGAGGCCCCTTTCTCAAATGACTACTAATACTACAGGCAATGTAAGTCAAACTAACCCTTTGTTAAATAGTACCTATTATAATACGTTGTGCAAAAAGTAACATTGGTACAGCACATGGGTGATAAATAATAAATAAATAAATAAGGACTTTTTATTCTATTACTAAGCCAACCTAGCGGAGTTAGGGCTATAAAGCCCTCTCTTACACTCAACTAGGAAGGCCCGGGACCACCTGCTTTACATGCCCTCCGAAGCATGGCCAGAAAATGTAGCAAGTGTAGGACTCGAACCAACAACCTTTCGGGTGAAAGTTGGAGTCCGTACCACTACTCTACATGTCCTGGGTGATAAAAGGGTCGAGGAAGCCTAGTTGTAGGATATGGGCAACAAAATTCGCCCAACCCTAATGGATACCTTATCTTACTTTCAGAGGAAATGCTACTGACTAAAACACCCACAAAAGATCAGTGTTTAATTTCTTTCCATTCTTTTTTATTTTTATTTTTTATTTTTTTTAAAAGGTTAATCGCATACAAACAATTCACTGAACGTATCCGATTGACCTCTTCAGTCGCCTCACTAAGTTACCTAATAGGTACTTGTGTCGAGTTACGACACGTCTCCGATCGCATGGCGTGTAGAGACTCGCACAAGTACAAGCACGCTACCACCTGGCCATCGAAGTCGACAGTATGATATATACACCTAACTATACTTACTGCTCAAGTTCCATTTCGTGTCTGACCGCCTCTTCTTCTTTTCTCTTCACTTCCTCGGTCTCCCGCTCTTTCGCCATCAGTTTGTCACGTTCCACAGCGCGTCGACGGACGGACATGTCGCTTAAATGCTTCGTCTTGTCGAAGTCCACCTGTTACGTAGAGTGTCGACACTTCCAATGTATCATTTGCGTACACATTTCACAATCAACATAAACATTATCATTCGTTTCCATTGTGTATGCATGGTATATTTATTATACAAAAAAACCTGAAGACAGGATGGGAAGGGCTGCTAGAAAATGAAACTTGAATCCACAGCCAACCGTTCAATTGAACAGTCAACCGTAGAATTAGTTTACTGACAAGTTCCTTAACTTGTAGCCAAACCTCAGTCGTTAGGTTATAGCAGACTCGTCTATTATAAAAACAGTTTAAAGCCCCCCACTATCCGTTATTTGTACAAAATAAAAATTCACAAGAAATATTTATTGCAAAGCTATCATTAAGGACTTCAGATAGCAGATTTTGTACTGAAGGGCGGATTCTATATTACGTCAGATAAAATACTCTATATAGTTCACCACATGTTCACCTCATACCCAGCAAAGCAAAATTGTCGCATCAACTTTCCAATATCTTACTATTCCTTTTAACACTCACGGGTCTCTACGTTAGTCACTGTCCAAGACTGTGGACTGTCTTGGGGCTGCCTACATCGACCAGGTCAATCTGATTGACTTGACGTTGAAGGACATTACTGTCTTTCCTAACAAGTTTAAGCTGATGTTTCCAACATTAATTGGGAATCACCATAGTAGCACAAATTATTGTGAACCCAATAATTAAGCTATTCAAATAGCCCTAAGACTAACGTCAGCTCAACTCTCTAAACAATAATACGAGTCACTTTAACCTTGGAAAAAGACTGTATTTATTTAAAAATTGAAAAAATAATGACAAAATATGCCATGAAACCCCATGGTAAAAAATAAGAAAGTTATAGTTTTGAGTAAGAAACATGCCACAAATTTCATAAAAATAGGGAAAAATTAAATTAAAAAACCCATGTAGCTCAATATAAAACATGACCTCGATAAAAATGGTGGGGCACGCCGGGAGTTTATGGGACAGTTTGACGAAATTGTGAAGAATATCGGGGATCGTGTGCATACAGTGAACAATAGACCCTAACGTCCTAGGGAGCGTATTAGAAACCGCCCTAAAACAGATAGTAAGGGGAGTCTCATAACACCAACATCGTATGTGTAGTTAAAACAAAACTTACGATTTTTACTAAGAACCGAGTTTCCTCATCTTCTTCTTCTTCGGGTACAACCAACAAAAAAAGTGTGAATTTTTATTGACCAATAATTCATTTGATTCTCACAGAATTCTGATTTTTGAAAATACGCGGATTAGTCCTATGAGCCCACTTATGCATAGCCACTTTCGGAGCAACAATAAAGCTTGCTGTTTAGCCCTCTGTGTACATAGGCTCTAATAAGCTGTAAAAATTTTCTTGCGAGGGAAATACATAGTTCTCTATATAGACACAAGGCACGACAGAAACCTTGCGTTTTATCGCCCTAAAATCGTTATTTGCATAAATGGAGAATATGGTGCACCGAATAAATTTGGAACCTTAAATATATTCTATTGTATATAACTTAAATTATTGCTTTCATTACTCACAGTCATATCGTGAGCGTCATACCTTTATTGCAGCAGAAAAGGCTTTCTCGCCATCTTTAAAAACCATCTTCATTCCGCGGAGGGAATCCATAGCTTTAACGAAACAGATGTAATCCCGATATTGTATGTAGGCATCAAACATGGCGTCGGTTTCATGGGAGAAAGTTCGGATACCAGATATACTCGCCTTAAAACAGACCAAATTTTAAATAGCTTAAGTACGAACATGCATGAACATAATACGATGGCCCAGTGCAGTCCAGTTGGAAGCCTCTGAGATGGGGTGTTATAGAAGAATACTAAAAAATATCATGGAGAACTCAAAAAGTAAGCGAAGAGGTACTCCAACAGGAATGTCTGTTACCAGCATATCCGTGTGAAGAATCAATTGAATCTGATCTAATCAGATTCCTTAACACCATTGACGGCACCAATGTTAGAGGCCGACCAAGGAAGGCATACACGGAAGACCTCGAGCGATATATGAAGGAACTACTTGGAACTCAAGGGACAGACGTAGAGCAGAGACAAATGAAGAAAATGCAAATATTTGAAGCAAAATAATCGAAACTACAGCAGAAATCATGGTGGAGGACATGTAGAGTGGTGGAGCACATTCTGGCATTCACTTGAAAGGTTATGGATTAGAGTCCCACACTTGCTAAATTTTCGGAGGGCGTGTAAAGCAGGCGGTATGAGGGAAGGCTTTATAGCCCTAACTTCGCTAGGCTGGCTTGGTAATGGAAAAAAAGTCATTATTTATTTATAGAAGAGTCTAGTTGGTAATGAACTAGGCTATAAACAGAAAGGCCCAGGTTCGATGCTCGACAGGAAAGGAAAATTGTTCCAAAAACATAAAATTCTAGGCCCACAAACACAAATAGTCAAATGGATAGCCTACCTTACCATCATAGGGCAGGGGAAAATCGCGACTGCCGAACATGGTGCTGACAACACCCCAAATAGAGCAGTGGTCAAAACCCACTACCAGTCCTCAGGCCTGAAACCTCAATCGGTTGTAGTGCCACGATGCTGCTTTCCTTTGACGCAAATCTTTAACTTTATTTTCATAAGTTAGACTGACAGTTAGCGCTCAATGAGAAAAGGAAAAGTACCATAAGGTGTTTTGCAGGAATTAGCTGAGTCATCTCTGTGCTATACAAACGCATAAGAATAACTTATCCGGGAATTATTTAAACCATTTAAATGCGGCAATAAAGCTAACCCAGACGGAATATTTTGGATTTGTTATGTTGGTACCACTATAGTCCAGTTCCGCCTATACCAGCGGGCCTAAAACGGCGATCATTTATTATCTTAACTTGGGACTAAAAATGTTAACAAGATTATTTTACAATGGAAAGCGATAATTTTATCTTTTTCTTTGTTTTCCAACGCCTGCTTCCAGCATTTCTGCTTGACGCAACCCTGTCAGTCTGGCGGGGGGAGTGAGTTTGTTTATTAACTTGAGGCACCCTAAGGGCAGACGCGTTCTCTTCGGGGAGAAGGGGAGTTGACTGACAGGGTGGACCTCCTGATTACAGTGGATTCCGAACCACTTGGGGAACATAGTAAAGTCACACGATTAATTCGGAGGTGACCAGGATTCTACACACACTTAGACTGACTGGTATAGTCTCAGCACGTTATCATGTCCCACCATGCTCCCCTGCCAACGCTGTGGACACTACCAAGCTTGCCGCATTTTAGCTTATTACCAGATAACTTATTCTTTCATCCCGTGTTACACCTGCTTACCCGGAAGAAAAGAGGCCCTTCCCTCCACTTGAGGGTGGTGAAGCCTTTCTTCGGGCAGTGATAATAATGAAATAACACCGCAAATGTACACTACACCGAAAAAACACTTGACACCGATCCATATCGACGTCGTAATTCTTACCTTCATCTTGTTCCGGTACGAATCTAGCATGGGTATATCTGTGCAACGTATATCGCCAAACTCGCCAAACACCTGCTGCAGCACCGACTCACTGGGCTTCTCTGCCTCTCCCCTCCTGTCGCGACTGCTAACGAACCACTTGCTTGGCAGCCCCTGCAGATGAATAGTGTCCGGACGCTCCCCAGGCTTCATCTCATTCATATTTTTCGCGTCCCTAAAATACTTGTCCCAATCGTGGCGAGTGGGGAAATCTGGTTTCGCTTCAGCTGCTCGAATCTGAAGTAACAAGATTGAAACTGGAGGAACTCGTTGATTCACAAAGATTAATACTTACTAAATTTACTTTATCCAACGCCCACTCTTGGCGCTACCGCCATCTGGTGCCACGCCTGCCAGTATAGTGATGTTATGTCTTTGCTAGAGCCCTGAATCGATTGCCATGCGTCCGCTGAGACAGAGTGGGCATTGGTCTGAAGCAGCCAGGCCTAGGTGAAACAGGTGAGCCTGCAGATAGTCGTGGCCAGTTGGGCAGCGAAAACGGGCGACAAAGATTATTAAAACAAAGTAAAGAACCAGTACGAGTCAACCCGTATATGCTTTCTTATTTATCAATTAGTATAGGTACCGATAAGGGTAATTTAAGTAGTTCCATGGTAAATAACTGTCCTAGGGTTAAATTTCGGTTCCTTTGACTCTCCCATCCCAAAGCACTCAATCAATAGAACGATCGCATAGTAAAGAACGGTCAGCATCTTTCCCCGGCCATACGTTGAATCCTTCAAGAAGACGTCCCTATACATTGGACCTCAAACATTTAATATGCTACCCCCTGATATAATAAATCTAGGAAGCCAGACTGCATTTAGTAACACCCGGATATTGTTACCGTGTAGTCTATATATTCATTGTAATCTATATTGCCTACATACTCATTTATTGTACAAAGTGCACTATTGTTTATTTGCACTTTTTTTTTAAGATTTTGACTGTTTCTACTTGTAACTATTGGCTGCACCTCACTTCCACGAGCTAAAAAAACACAGCTAGTGAGTGATCGCAATGATCTACATTGCTGAACATACTGTGTGCATTGCATTATTTGGGAATTAAATTATTATTACATACCAAACGGTAATAAATGTTGTTTTCTGGTCTACCACAAGCCTATATCATCAATTATCACCCTTATTCAAAGTCCCTACTAACCTTGAGTGGTTCCGGGAATCCGCTGAGCCGAACCGATTTTCCATCCATTCTCCCAATGATCGAACCAATTTGAGATCTGTTCTCAATTTCCGCGTCAAACCGAATGAATTCTAGAGTGCTTTTACTAACTTTGATCACTTGAAATTCACCAGGTTGAGCCATTTGACGTAATCTCTCCATCACCTGCAATGCGAGATTGTGTTAGGTTAGTGCATACCACCCATAGCAATGGCTCGGAAAAGCATTCTGAACGGTACCCTCATGTTTCAATGCATAGCTGTATGTACCCAATCGCCGATATGCTTCACCACAACCAATATCCAATTCGTCAAACTGCCCCGTAAACTCCCAACGTGCCCCACAACATTTATCGAGGTCAATCCGTGTTTTATGGTGAGCTATATAGAGGCTTTCCAAGCCGAAACGGCCTAAGTCCTACATAGCAATTTATTGAGTAGAAAGCGGATTTAAATACTTGATAAGTAACTTATGAGACAATCAGAGGAGTCTAAAAATCAAATATCTCATGAAATATCAACCTTAAAGCTGATAGAGAAATTTTTGTAAGCATTTTGATATATGACGTGTATGATATGAAGGGAACCCATCATACGAATCTTGTCGATAAACATCACATAACTTAATAGGTATTCGCGAGCTTTTTCCGTATTCAACTATCCATAGATTTACCAGCAATAAGTAGGAGGGAGTCACACCTAATATACCGTAGGCTGTATCAATTGAAATGGAACTCACCTCCCAGTTGCTTATTGTCTTTCCTGGAAGGCGTACATTGGGAAGCGCTACAGTAATACTGAGCTTGGCTTCGGGTTTCAGGAAAATTCGATGACGCAGAGACAACTCAATGAGGTCACTCGTGTCGGAACATGGTTGGAAGGCCTCCATCTGTAAACAAAAACCAGTCACCTTATTACACTCAAAAAAGTTCTATATAAATGTTCTATATACACAGTATGTTTATATGTCCATGATTACACTTATACACTGACATTATGCTACACTCTGAGTTAGATACGGCATGATTCAATTTACCTATTACTAGTATGATTCATAGAGCAGGATCGTGCTATTTAAAGCGAATTGCAATGGAGGATGTGTCACACTTCCCTTATCTCCGAGACGGAGTCCAGGGGAGCTATATCTTTATCTTTAGTCTCTGACTAAACTACTGTAGGCACGTAGCAGGCTAGCTGGATGGGTATTAGCAGAGCATGCAATACAGTGGGAAAAAGTAGTTACCTCGTGTAAGCGGGTGGCTGTTGACATAAGCTTAACACGTCAATATAAAGCTATTTCGATTGCGTGTTAAGTGCCAAGAACTTTATAATTTGCCGCAATTTTTTTTATTTCATGTTGGAACCCTACAACCTGGAAACGCTTTCTTTGCCACTTCCTCCTGCGTTTCAACACTATCGGCAAAACTTAGCTTATGGTTAGGCGCTATCTATTCTATTGTTATCTTTGGTACGTAGTAAGTACGTAAAATGTAATGTAAGTCATATTGCCAATTGTCATATTATACAACTTAAACTATTCGTATACACTTTGCGGTTTACGAAGTGGCAACTAACACCCTAACTGCAGCACAGACCTTTTCTTATGCTTAACTTAAATTAGTCATCATCCCTTTTTACAATGTCTATAGAGCGCAGAAGTTCTTATTAACACATATCCCAGCATAGTAAGGCTAAAGATATGGTATCCGGGGATAAGCATGAAGAAATAAGACTTAAACACAAGAGCAACCTCCCTGAGGATGTATAGGATGGCACTGGGAACACTTATAAAAATCGAATAAACAAAGTGTTCCAAGTGCCATACTATCGTGGTCGGGTAGTATTAGTAATTACCTAGTTAGGCGGCTATTCCACCGACCAATTTGCTTCACTTGTGAAGCTGTTAATTTTCTCATTGACGTTTGTTTTGTTTTAAGGAGACGATTATGTAGACACTTAACTTACCTATTATAAATTAAGTTATAATATGGTAGCAGACATCATTAATAATATTATAACTTAGATAAGTTAAGTATCTGCATAATAGTCTCCTTAAAACAAAACAAACGTCAATGGCAAAATTAACAGCTTCACAAGTGAAGCAAATTGGCCGGTGGAATAGCCGCCTTACCAATAATAATACATGCTCATTAACTACGCACAATTTTATTAATATTGTATATTGTTTTTATAGAATGAAAAATGGAATGTCTAATTTAATATTAATAGCTATGTCCCAAGCAGATTTGAATCCAATAAAATAAATTAAATTACAATAAGTTTAAGAAACACAATAAAATATAGGATAAGTACATACAACACAACCTATTTACACGTATTTGGTCAGCGGAACTTGAAGTATTGAAATTTAATACTCTGCCGCAATTTAAAAAAAAATCAATCATACAACTTTCCTAAGGCCCATTATAATACACGGACGATTCTCACAGTTGTGATTGGGCGACATCTTTTCCACTGTAGCCGTAAGACTAGCAGACGATTTCTTGTCAATTTTGGAAAATGGCGTGAAGCCGACCGCACGAAAGTGCACGGTTTTCTCCTAATCACACCAGATCATAGAAATCTTCTTAAGTAGACTCAGCACATTTGCAACAACCATTCATCAAGCCGTACAACGGGAAAGACGTCGGCAAATCGAGACTGTGAGAATCTTCTGTGTGTACAAAAAAACGTACCCTGCAAGTAAACAAGTTAAGTATTGTCTCGTTCATCGTATTCGGTAACGGAATTACTATCATTACAGATAGGATTCAAACATAATTTTTTTTGTACCTAATTTAATGCTAATAATTAATATGTTTCCCAGCAAAATCAAACACGACCTGAGGACTCTCGCTCTAAAGAGGGACGACGCTCTAAGCAGGGAAGACGCTCTCAACAGAGCGGTCTGGCGATAAAAAAGCAGTATGTAGGAAATAAAAGAGATGGCGTAGTTAATAGCGACATAAAAAATAATTAAATATTCAAAGCAAAGCCGTGTTTTTTTTTTACTATTACAAGACCGTTGCAACACGAGCAATCGGGATTATTTTAGTTACAGGAGAATATAGACGTCAAAAATTGAACTAATTAATTGGGAAATGTGGGGACGTTCTCAAAATCAATTTTATTTATAGATTTTTAAACCAAAATTTTATCAACATCATAAAATTATAAGGGGGACAATTAAAATCTAAAAATAAAAAATAAATGGCTATGGAAGATAAACTAAAAAAATACGTAAAATTGTAGCCAATTGTCCGACCCTGGATTTTCAACAAAAAATCGTCAAATTATAAAAATTTAAATGCTCCACCATTGCTATAATTCTTGAGAAGACAGGCCCGTAAAAATGTACTGTCTTGTAGTCATAATGAATGGGGAATGAATGACCCAATATTAAACTTTACTTATATATAAATGAATTAGTAGAAATTGCTATATATCTATAGTACATACGTGTATGAATCATAAATACATGGATCATAATTAAATGGAAATTTCAACATTCGAGTAGATTAACTCAACTAGTGTAGATTCGCTCCTGATTTCGGTCCGGAACTGAACCGAGAAACGGACAGAATATACACAGAACTATCGGTGGGAAAAGGCCGGTCAAAACCGAAAAAATCAGCGGTTGGTATTGTTTCTCGGTTCGGACCATCCAACACTAAACGTAACATACGCATATACAATAATATACACACAATTACTAAGAGTGAAACATAATATTCCCTCGGGACGTAAGGTGCCCATTCCACCGACGAATTTGCTTCACTAAAATTCACTTGTGTTTTGAAATGTTTGCTTGTTTTGTTTTAAGGAGACTATTATGTAGATGTGTTGCTTACTGCACATTAAAGCCAATATAGAACTGTTCACTGAAAGAAATGCTGTCCATCTGCATAACACAAGAAATGCTCACCGTTTGTATCTGCCCGGATGCAGGCTGAGTAGGTCCATCGCATCATTCACAAACTCCCCCCCATTCTAATGTATGCTTGAAATTTTTTTATTTTTGTTTTAGCTTTTTTTCTTTTGGACGCCGACTATCACTCCTTGGTGGGTCATGGACAAAGATTGATTGATACTTAGCTTATCTATTATAAATTAAGTTATAATATGGTAGAGACTTATTAATGATGCCTGCTACCATATTATAACTTAATTTATAATAGATAAGTTAAGTATCAACATAATAGTCTCCTTAAAACAAAACAAACAAACAAATCACAAAACACAAGTGAATTCTAGTGAGGCAAATTCGCCGGTGGAATGGCCACCTAAGATAGGTATAAAATACTAAGCAGTTTCTAAATTTAAAAAAAAATAGAGACAATAAAAACAAGGATTGATTTTTAAAAGAAGTTTCCTAAATTTGGAGCTCAAATAGCCTATTTTTTGTACTTTTCCTAATTTTAGCAATGTTACGTTTTCACCAATTAAGCCGTAAGAAGTAAGTTAAATTAAATAATCTATGCAACCTCGAAATTGTGAGAAAGTATCCACTAAACAATTTCAGGGGAATCTTTTAACAACAAAAAATCCCATTAATCGGCAATAAGTCTACATAATTTATACTGTATACAACATGGCAACACGATGCACTAAAACAACGCATAAAGGATTTATCACATTCTGTGATATTCCATTCAAACCCAATATCTTTATAACTTCAATGCACAATATAAATGAGATCTCAAGTATCAAAATCAGCAAAATCTACTTTTTATAAAGAGTCATGCATACCACTAGATGGGTCATTCTCCTGAAAACGTACATTTTATGTCCGGACCCTTTCTATCCTTCGTGTTTATACATCTTAGTTAATTAGCTTATGACAGTTGTAAAGGTTGTCAATTTGCAGCTTGCCAATTTTACCAAATAATAAAGCATCCTAAATGTTTAGCAACATTTTTAAGTCTCAATTCTAACAGCTGTCCGCGTGTCCCCATTGCGCTTTTTGAGATAAATTAAATTTTCTTAGGGTTACCTTCAACTTTACAGTGAATGGGATGATTGGAAGTTGCGAAAAACCAGTTTTAAATTTTTTTATAAAATGTAAAAATTACAATAGTTGTTCACTGCTAAAAAAATTATGAACTAGTGTCCAGATATTCGCTCAATTCTATTTCTAACAGCCGTCCTAACGTTAAACAAATAATTTTAAAATCTGGTTTGGCGCGGGAATCAAATTGTTGTGCTGGCTGCTGTTGGAAAACTATATGGCTCTAAGTTGTAAGGGGTATTTATATTAACAAATTTAAACTTAAATTTTTATTGCTAATTTTTAGCGGGAGTGCGGGAGAGGTCATCTTGAAGGGCGCTAAATTTTTTCAAATGGGATTTCTATCTACCGTCCGTCGAACAGCCGTCCCAAAATTTTATGGACAGTTATTAGACAATCTGCTGATGCTTGATGATAAACTGTTTTGATGGTGTAAATTAGTACGGTAATTACTTACAATAGAAAGGGGAACTTTTAGCATTTAGCTTTACTTTCGACCAGACAAGTAGGCACTCGAGTATTCAGTACGCCACATTAAATTTTTTTTGGAGGGGAAGAGGAAGAGGAGGTTTCAGGGCAAACATGACAGATGAAGAGAAACAGACTCGTAAAGCAAAATTTAGATAAATTTAGATCAATCACACGAAAGGAATTAAAGAATAATTGCGAATTATCACCTCGCAAGCTTCGAATGGCGCGTAAAGACGAGGAATCTATGTGGCACTATTACTAATTTACATAAAATAGTTCGTAAATATTTTATGAAAATGGTCACACAGGAATTTTTGTAAAATGTGGACCTTTTATATTCTTCATCCGAAATAAGTGTGTGACAGCGATGTCTTTGCTAAATTCCCGCATATATTAATTTTTGTATAAACGAATAACAGTCCGGGGATATCTAGCATGGATACCTACCTATAACAACTCTCTCAATGTCGGTCTGACTACTGTCCGCGGCCGTCTCTCAACTGTCCTTCTGTTTTTATTTTATTGTGGGATTAAAGCGTGATTAAGATCAGTTGGTGATCAAAGAGGCCTCAAGGAGAAGTCCCTATGTGGTTTTCGTTAAAAAGCAACCAGAAAAATTAAATTAGAATTACAAAAAAAAACACCAAAAGTGACCGTTTTGAGGAGAATGACCCAGATGCATTGAAACAAAAAAAGGTTCATAGGTTCATTAAGATCTCCCGTTTGAAACCCAATTAAATCCCATAGAGAATGGCGTCATAAGAGTGGCTTTAGCATATCAACACCATGGCAGTTTCTTGTGCTACCTGCAGCCCTATTATGGCGATTTGGGATTAACATAATACCTGGGTTTATTCAATTGTTTTAAACAAATGAGTGCAAAATACGCGGGAAATTCAAATGAATCAGTAAATCATCGGCTATATTTCAGGTGAGTTCTCAATTTTTTCCCCCCTTAGATGTGGACACATTAATTAAATCCTTATTTTCTTTCAAAATTCTACATGTACATTTTCATGTTTATAAGTATTTCCTTCAATTATAAAACAATGCAACCATTCTCTTGTATTCCAATAATTTATAGATTTGAATTTCGGGCGCATATTTTAACACCGTCACGTGACAACTTACTAATGCGGCATAAAAAAATAAACTCCGGTATTATGTTAATCCCAAATCGCCATAACAGGGCTGCTAAAGAAAGTTCCATTTAAAGTGGGATTTTGCTGTTTTTCGTATTAGAAATTTTTGAATTATTCAATACTTCAAACGACTGGCTACGTGAATAGCAAGGCAATAAGTGATTAATGTAACCTCTGTGCTGCTAGAGCTAGAAATAAAACACAATTCAATCAAAAAGGTGAGAATCAAATTCCAAATGTAAGAGTATCGCTCCCAAATGTGTCGGTTTTTCATTTTTATTCAATTTACTACGCAAGTTAATAAAGATTTAGTCAATGAAAGTTGTAGAAGACCATATTCCATATATAGCACAGTAAGGATTTTTAAGCCATGGGACAGTAATTCTAGTGATAGGTTAATATTTCATATATTATAAAATTCATCGGAAAATTACAACAAAAATGAAAAAGAAGCCTATCATGCATAAAATAGTGACTAACAACTTTCATAGTCTTTAATATTGCATGGTAGTAAAATTCAGAGGATGGTAGGCTTTTCCATAGAAATATATTAACTGGAACAGCTGGAGATATAATATCCCTTACGGGGCTCCCGTTGGTCATAAGTAGGTACCAATTCAAAAAATATAGAAGTCTTAAACATTGCAGCATAGCAGAAAGGATACCTGGACCCGGTCAAAACTCTGTACTTAGCTTGTGCATGCTATTCACCCAGCGAAATTGCGTACTTATCTTGTGTAGGCCACACTAGCCGCCATATTGATAAAGTTTCTACAGCCCCGGGGTGGGCATTTTTCACACCTAAATCTCCCAGTTTTTTAATTTAATTTTCTACGCAATTATAAATACTAAGTCTCATTATATCATACTATAACTTAAAATGCATTTCTAATGCTTCCATAAATTTGAAAATTCGGTAAGTTACTGTCTGCTATCAGTTAAGAGATAAATCACTGCACCAAAACTAAAAAAAAAATCCTAGCACTATTTACGACAAATTCCTCTATAACTTAGGTAGACTAAATCCTTAATAACTTGCTTGGTAAACTAAATTAAAAATACAAATTGACAGATTTTGTGACGATCCAGGGGTAGCCAATATCTACGGTAAGTATCCTCCACAGAAAGAGGCCCCATATCCTCCCTACAAAGGAGATTCATTGAAGAGTGAGAATGGCATCAGTTTCATCTCCGTCATTAAGGGAAGAATCGTCCACAGATATAACAGGCAATCGTTCCACGTCATCGCGAAACCGAAGAACGTTACAGGGCTCCAGACCGTCTTCAGCGTGAGCAGGCAACCATTGCTGGTACTCCAGTTGATACGGCAGCAGAGGAATCACCCACACTGTAATATCGTCTCCAGAAGCAGGCTCACCGTCCGCTTTCTTCCACGTCCTCGGCGTCGCGAGTTTCCCCCGAGCGTAATTCACCAAGTCCTGAGCAGCGACAGTATACTTCCTCTCGTCTACGGTAGCCATCTTTGTAAACGATGACCGCACCACTGACGCAGCTTGCGAATTCGTAGTAACATCAAACAACCCGTCCGTACCCATTATAATCACATCCGCATGACTCAAATCGAGCTGCCGCACGTCTAAGATTCTGGTTTCTGGAACAGCCGATAGAAACGGTTTGATGGCGTAGGACGAACCAAGGGCAGTGAGCTCGTGATCACCGAAACCTCTAGTAACTCCAATAGTCCCCATTAAACGTGCTCTCTTCCCGGTCCCAGCAATGAGAGGCATTTTTAAGTCTTCCGACTCGATTTTTCGATAGGAATATCCAAAGCCCTCGGCGTCCATAACGAGAGCGGGCTTGCCCAATTCGTGGACTGTGGGCCTTTTATAGTACATAGTTGAGGTAAACTCCGTGCGAAGCAGCGATGGCCTCCGGAGACCTATTTGACAAATACGCGCACGCTCCGATGTTGGAGTGTGGTCTCTTGATAAGGCTTCCACACTATTTCCTACAGCTACAACAGCTCTGGAATCTCCAGCGCAAGCCACATACACTCGACCAAGTATAAATAAAGCTACAAGAGCTGTACAACCACCACGAACCCGAAATGCATCCTTATCTTCGCCTATTTTCTTATCTAGTTCCTTAAAAGAAGTTTCGAGAGCACCAACAATTAACTGGGAGGGATTGACTGGTTTTCTCCAGTCGATTTGATATCTTAACCCATTTTTTTCTGGTTTTACACCTTTCATATTCACTGCCGGGCCAGGGAGCAGCATTTCAGCGACGAGCTCTAATTTACTATGTAGTATTTCCTCCATCTCTTTTGCAGCCGCAATTGCTATAAGAGGGCCTCCGTGTCCATCGAAAATTGCGAATGCCGTGTATGGCAAATCGCTACCAACTGTCCCTTTCCATACAGCAGCTTGATCTTCATTGTTCTTAGATTTTCCAGCGTTTATACATTCACAATAGCCAGCTTCAAAGGGAAAACTAACGTCTCTAGGCAGAATCAGCGGTCTTACTCTTGTATCAGATGCAGCATTGATTTCTTCGTCGCTAAAATTTAGGAAACTTGGCCGACAATAGTCATATTTATAACTGTTGTGGGGAACAGCATCTCCGTTTTCATCAGGGGCTCCCACAGCCGAGAAGATAGCAGATCGAAATTTGCTGAACATTTTAAGTGATCACTATTTTCCAACGATTATTGACACAGTTCAAAAACATTATTGTCATTAATATCACTCAATATCATAGTCCTTTCAGTTCTTCACCTGGAACAAGCATAGAATATCTTCAAAATAAAAATTCAAAAAATACTTTATCCACAGTACTAAGTTCATTGCGACAGTACACATAAAATATATATTTATAGATATAAACTTGTGTCCAGACGTAAAACTGAAGAACTTTAAAATAATTTTACGGGTATTACGTATGGCGTATAGAACATGACAGCCAAAATTGAAATTATTTTACTTTGCCCAGCAGAGAAGGTCCGTGGGTATAACATAAAAGACCTCGGAAACTACGCACTCCCACTGATTTTTAAAATGGCCAATACACGACTTATGACTGATAAAGATATATACAGGCCTATGAATAAACCTTTGTCTACTATCAGGTTAATCGAATAGTTATACAAAATTATCATGTCTGCAAGCAGGTATGACGAAAACAATAACTGCGTAATTTGCCTATACTATACCTATGCAGGCAATGCAGGGGGACGCAACCATATCGTACGCATACATAATGTCCAGACAGTTGGCGCTTGCTATAAAAGTAGGCTACTTTGAGTTACATTTAATGGCAGACAGATTTGAAGGGGGCAATAACAAATAAATATAAAGGAAGCGTAGGCTCTGTATGCATAACTAATGGTCTAATTTTATATGAAATCAGCGGTTACAAAGATGATGAGAGCCATTGACCTTAGCGTCCTTAGCTAATACATTGTTGTGCTATTTAAATATTGAGAATAAAGTACTCTTGATAATTTTACTTTACCTTATTAATTATCAGTCAGAGTAACAAGGTATGCACACCAAAAATAAACGTGTAAAAATTACCGAAATATTTCATTTTATAACTTGTCCTCTTCCCTTGGAAACAACGCCATTTTGAATTTTGATGATTTCATTTCTTCATTTTCTTCATTCTTCGACAGTTCGACGTATCAATCAATATATATTTAATCCAACTTTCCGACCGTTTTCAATACATTTAATTAATAAATATTATATTGAATTTTTTTTTAAATTTATTCAAGTATGCTGTTGGTATATTATCTACCAAAAATAACCAAAATTAACTAGCTTGCTTGTTTTCGTAGTATTACTCATCTTCATTCTTCGTTTTTGTAAACATAAACAAGTACTTTAAAACAATTGAAAGTTCTAATTTATTATATTTTATAAAAAAATTATTAACCAATTTCATTTTTAATTATTCGGAATGGAAAGACTACTAGGACCATCGTTGGAGGTTATTTTATCACTCAATGAGGGTAAGTAGCGTTTAAATAGCAAGTGCCAAGAGCATCTGTAGCCTATCAAAGGAGGAATGTATGCAGTTGAATGTTGATTAAAAGTAAAAGTGCCTAGTTCGCAGGTTCGCTACGATAGAATGCATGTGGAGAGTGAGCCGTGTATACACATACATAATATGTGAAAAATTAACGAAAAAATTGTTATTTTGTAGATACGACAGCATTCATTTCTATGAGCGAATTATGTACTGTATATACTGAATGTATGCGTATGGGATGGGCTAATGTCCGAATTAAATGTGTATAACACATTTAAAAAGCGAAAGCGGGAATGCGAATGCCCACTTCTAGGTTATTTCTAAAATTAAATAATTTATTGCAACTTACTATAAAAATTAATAGAAATTGAAATTAATTACTAAATCAGGGTTCAAGTTTCCATATTATGGCATTTGTAAAATACTCTTCATTTTCAAGTTACGTACAGTTAGGGTTACCAGATTAGTAACCTACATCTGTACAAAGTTACAATATATCGGGATTTTGTGCATTTTCTCGGGACAAATAAAAAACTACCAAGTGGAAGGGCCGACAATCTGGTCAGGATCGCGACTTTGTGAACCATTCATCGATGGATGTATAAAGCACATCACCGTTCGTTGTGGAGTGGACATTATTGAAATTTGAAGGAGCTTCGCTACGGCGGCTATTCCACCGGCCAATTTGCTTCACTAATTCACTTTTGTTTTGAGATTTTTTGTTTGTTTTGTTTTAAGGAGACTATTATGTAGATACTTAACTTATCTATTATAAATTAAGTTATAATATGGTAGAGACTTATTAATGATGTCTACTACCACGATTAGTGAAGTAAATTAGTCGGTGGAATAGCCGCCTTCGCTCGGACAGGCTGAAATGTATGAAATAAAAAGCACGGGGCGCGCTATCGTTCACTTTCGTGGGAGGTTTTCGCGCGCTTATTTGAACTTTGACAGCCGATGATTTTTGAAGCCATGTGTCGGGAGGTTTTCAGTTTTGTCGGGATCCGTCAGGCAACCATACGTACAGTGCATAAAAAATGAAAGAAAATAGCATTGTTCCGACGTCCCCAGGGTGGCGGAATGCTCACATGGATGCCTCCATTCCATGAAACCAAGTCTGTCTCGTTTCTATCTTTATGTAGTACGAATCTTTTGGAGTTTTTATTTGTTTATTTTTGCAGGCCATGACTTCGGGTACCTATCAGCTCCGTTCGTTATCGTAGCTTCTCTTGATGGAAATTGTATTGAAACTAATACATTTTCTGCGGAACAAAGCGTTAAATTGAACAGTGAACTTATATGGCAGTCAAACAAAAATAATATTAAACAAATGCGAAGTTACAAAGTACCTATTAGATTGGAATTTTACAAAATTGAAAGTAACGGAACCAGAACACATATTGGTTACATAGTAATAAGTTTGAAATCTGCTCAATATGTACCAAAGAGTGAATACGTGGCTATAAAAGAAGAGTGCCTGAAAGTAGTGGGATTGGGGAAGGGGGCAAAAGGGTCTACCCCTACAGTCAAGTTATCTCTACGGTAAGTTGAGAACTTGGCAACGACAAGTATATTTTTAATAGTCTCATATAAGTAATGGTGGGCTCGTATTCGGCTCTTAATTGTATATATCGACTATGCCTGAGTATTAAGCAACCAACTAATTAAGTAACAAATAACGGAGTGCATCGAAATATGTAGATAATTTAAATTAAAAGTTAAGATTACTTATTATACAACAAAAACACTATCAGTCGCCCTCCTTCTTCTGGCGCTATTTTTAGAAAGTAAAAGTAAATTATATTAACCAGAATGAATTCATATTGTCAAATATTCCACACCACGTATATGTATGTACAATACATGTGCACGTGGGGGAACCAAGCCTTTGGATCACATCACAATAAGTTCTTTTACATACTTACTTATAATTTAGCACTTATTAATTTTTACTTTGGTATACCGATTTATTCATTTAATAGTGATTTAAGAAATGTTATTTCCGAATTATTGAGCCAGTTCTTTGATGATGGCAAAAAAACTTTTTTTCCTAGTGAATCTGTAATATGAGTGAGGAGAGCATTTATAATTTTCGTTGACAAGAACCTACACCTATTTAATACCTCGGTTGCATATAGGCTGTCTGACGTCAGACCAGAAAGCTGCACGCCCATGATAAGCACTGAGCTAGCAACATGCAACGGCAGTGGCTTAACCAATCACAATACCGAATGGTGAAAAAGTGACTATGTTGGAGCTAAGGCTCAGACAGTAAAGCAGGATCCTAGGTTGACAACTAGCAGTACATTCCTGTATTACATATAAGAAATTTAGTTCTACCCAGGTGTCACATTAAGGCGCCCATTCCACCGACCGGCTAGGGCTATTTACAAAAACAGTGACGTGGTAGCAGACATTCAAGACTTAAGCGGGGTTTCCACCGACCTCGCATTGCAGAATTGACGGAAATGTTTATTTTCCTCTATGCCATAGTTAAAATTGATCAATGATAATATAGTGAAATCACAAACAAACTAAAATTAAAAAATGGCGTCATGGGATATGTTAAGTACAAACATTTTAATAGATTTCTATAAAAAGAAAAATTCTAATTTCCGTCAATGTCATTGCATTCTGCAATGCGAGGTCGGTGGAAACGCCACTTAAGCCATGAATGTCTGCTACCACGTCACCGTTTTTGTAAATAGCCCTAGCCGGTCGGTGGAATGGGTGCCTAATGTAGCAAGTGACTCTTGTCACATGCTTCAGCTCAGAAGCACAGCTACTTTGAAAACAATTGATTTTCCTAAGATTGCAAATTATGTTGGCTTTGAGAATATCTTCTTTATATTGTTTGTCCTTCCACAGCATTCAAGACGTAGAAGAGAGCGATGACGTGTCATCTGCGCGACGGGACGAAGTAATAAAAGAGCACAAAGTTTGCGCTTCAGAATCGTCAATAAATGTTGTGATGCCGGTGGAGAAACCTCCTCAGCTGGAAAAGGTGGAAACGCAATCCTCACACAGCAGAAAGGAAACAAAACTTAACGCTCCGGGTTAGTAGGGCTCTATATTAGATAGGTATTGTCATCCGCCATTTTGAATCAATTTTTTAGTCTGGTGTTTGAGCAAAGCATTGGGTGTTTACCTATTTATTTTTAGAAATTTATCGTTGTTTATTTATTATTATTTTAAAGAAAAACGTTCTACCAATTAGGGAAGTGCTTAATATAAAAAAATACTAAAACGTGTTTTCGTTCTTTTTAATCGTTTACTTTCTTACAATACTTACCATATAGAACTCAAAATGGCGAATGACAATACCCGGATGTATAGTGCCTTAATGGTTAGTATACAAGAGCAAAAACATATTTGAGTTATATAGGTCTTATTAAGTCTTGGCTCCCGAATTTGTATATGTTCAGACAGTCAAGCAGCCATAAAAGCTCTGAGCAGCGCCACAATAACGTCGAGACTGATAGCGGAATGCCGCGAGCTACACAAAGAGCAGAGTGACGTACAAATTACTCTAGTGTGGATCCCTGGCCATAGGGGAATACACGGAAACGAGGAGGCTGACGAACTAGCCAGAATTGGCTCATCCCGACCCCCAATAGGAAACGAACCTTTTCTACCTTTGGGACCGGCGACAGTTAAAAGACAAATACTAACGCAACTACGGAGGTCGTTCTCAGAACACTGGAACAAAACTGAAGATCTTAAGCACTCAAAATTGTACATTAGAGAGCCCTCACCACAGTATGGAGTACATAAGTTACGGGAAAGCAGAACGGCAATCAGAGCAGTAGTTTCTCTCCTGACGGGACATGGCCCATACCGTGCACACATAGCACATTTAACAACTGTCGGGGATGTCTCTTGCAGAATGTGCGGAGACGAACCAGAAACTGCAGCGCATATCCTGTCCGTTTGCACAGCGTTCTGGCGGCAAAGGTTGGCGTGTTTTGAACAGGCATTCCCCGATAGCGCTACAATTAAGAGCAGCAAGCTTCCAGTCATAGTGCGGTTCGCAAAGCTTGCCGGCTTAACCAAATGGACTGATGTGAACTAATACAATAGTTAAAATGTAATGTAATAAAAATGAACGCAATGTCTATACGCTGTTCAAAGGGTCTGTGACCTATGTCAGCTAACAAACTTATAAATAATAATATATAGGTCTTACTAGCCTGCGATTGCGCCTTCCCTTTATTTTATTTTTTTAATTATACAGCACAGGACGCGCTTTCTGATATGTAGACGATATAATGGATGTACCATGGGTAGTTCTGTTCTGTGGTCGGGAAAAATGCTAACGGGAGCATCTGGGCAACGTGTTTTCCAAAGCCCCTCCAAAACAGTAAGTGTGCCATTGCGTGTATTGAAACATTGTTTGTGCTGCGGTTTATTGCTAGATTGCCAATGCTGCTGACTGCAGAAATGGAAGGGTGTGCTGATTTAGGATTGTAGTTTACTGCAATGAAGCTTCAGGCAGAAGTCGAGCCACTGGGGATCAGGTGAGACAACCGTGCATTAAAAATGTACGAAAGATTAAAGAGGATTGGTCTTGACTTTTGGGAAAAGTATAAACCGGCTAGTAGCAGACTGAAGACCCAAGTCTATTTTATATCCATGTGTAGAGAGAAGGCATCCAACCATAACCTAGAAAACAGGCAGAGCTTTCCGAAATTGGCCGATATGCAGGCAACAGATATAGCTACCGCTCGACTGCACCTAATAAGAACAGTCAGCAAGGAGAAAACCCCCACAATGGAGCTTAAGGCAACGACACCAGAAACCATAGCAACTTGGTATCCTGAAGATGAGTGGGCTCACATTTACACAGATGGTTCGGCATCGCAGGCGAAATTCAATGCTGGAGCCGGCGTCTACTCTAAATTTTTCGTCCTAGCTGCGCCAGTCGGGAAGCTAGCTACGAACTATAATGGTGAAGTACATGCTATTCTGCTGGCTCTGAGGAAAATAACAGAATTGCGGTGGGAAAATAGAAAATTTGTCGTCTTCGTTGACTCTCAGGCTGCCATCTCGTCGATTGCTAGCTACGAGCTCAGCGAGGACTTTGATATTCTACAATGCAGGAAAATCCTGAGCAATCTCATCCGCACTGGCTGCACCATGGTACTACAATGGATCCCTGAACATGCTGATGTCCGTTGCAATGAGGAAGCGGATAGACTCGCCAGAGAGGGAGCTGGTATGGATCAACCTGACAAACCAATGACTGTAAGAGGCATACCAAAGAATTCTTTCAGGTTAAGTGCGGGACAGCTCACAGGACTGACGCCGCTGGAAAAACATGGGAAAAACTAGTGCAGAAGAAAGACAGGCCGCCAAAGAACCTACCCAGATACCAGTCAATGGTGGAATTTAGGTTAATTACGGGTCATGACTACCTTCAAAAACATCTTCACCGTTTAGGTGTAGCAGCTGAGCCTTTCTGCCCGTTGTGCGACACCCGGGAAGAGATGGACGGAAAACATCTTAAGAGGTGCCAGGCTCTTGTCAGCAGCAGAGGTTCACCAGATTATGTGTTGTATTGGGCTGCAAGAAAACTGATGGCGGAAGCCTAATGCTACGGTTTAATTAAAAAAAAAACAAAAAAAAACACATTGACTCTATATTCGCTTTTATTGTCACCCTATTACTAGTGCCACTGATTCGTGGCAGCAACATGTCTCGATCGCGCCAAAACACAAGAGTTCCAATAGTTCTCTGCCCCTATTGATTAATTTAAAAAAATGCCCCCAAACTGAATTGCTCCTCTGAAAGAAATTAGAAATCATTCGTAACTAGAAATGGATTAGGAATTCGTATGCATCTAATTCTATGCGTTTCGTCACTAAACTTATTTTGTCGTGTATTGTTGATAGTTCCAGTGCCTTCAAATCTGCTTCCCCAAAGTGACATCCACGTGTATCACTCACTTCACGTTGACATTGCTCTGGACGAAATCAAATGGCTGGCCTCGTTTTCTATGGTGCACTTCCGGTTCCATCACGCACGAGCGGATGTCACATGGTCTGCCCACGCTGATATCGAGTCGGTGCATCCGGGAAGCGTGTCCAATGTAAGGGGCATAACTGCCCAGCTGCGGTTTGTCGAAGTGCCCGATTATTTACCCGGTCTTCTCTCTGAAGTTTCCCCCGTTGTCACCGTTTGCACCCTCCGCCAAGGACGTCCTGTTGTTCTGGCTAAGTCTCAAATGAAGATACGCGCTGTGAAAGAGGTAAACAAGTACGTTAATTATAGAAAGAGAATGAGCTAATAATAATAAAATGGAGTAGATTGCACACTAAAGAAGCGGAAACGCAACTATGGTGCCTATTCCACCGACGTCGTTTTTCAATGTGAATGTGCATGGCGTGGTAGCAGACATCATTAATAAGTCTCTACCATATTATAACTTAAGTTATAATAGATTTTTTTTATTTTTATATATATAAAGATAAATCGCATACAAACAATTTAATGAATGTATCCGATTAACCTTTTCAATCGCCTCTGTAGGTTATTACCCGTGATGAGTACGACACGTCTCCGATAACATGGCGTGTAACGACTCGCACAAGTGCAAGCACGTTACCACCTGGCCATCGAAGTCGATAAGTTAAGTATCTACATTATAGTCTCCTTAAAATATGGCAGAGACTTATTAATGATGTCTGCTACCACGTCATGCACATTCACATTGAAAATTGACGTCGGTGGTATACCCGCCTATTGATATTCTCAAACATCCAACCTAAGCCCGAATCATATTTACGTATAGGAGGACTACAAGTGACTGAAACAGACAGCGTCAAATGTTTAGTAATGCTTGTAGAGAAGGACTTAATTTGGAACAAACACGTGGCTGAGTTATTAAAAAAAACTAAATAGTAGCCTCTTTAGTCAGGCGCCTTAGCTCCGTGTGCCCTCCTGAGGTTGCCCTCAACTACCAATCAATTTGTAATGGACCCATAAATTACGATACATTGGGTAGGACCTCCGTTGAAAATATAGATGCTGTACCTACTAAGCTTCAAAAGACGGGGTCCGCTACTCGTTAAACTAAGAAACAGTTGTCGCTCTCCCTTCATTGCTTTAAAAATCATAACAGCCCCAAGTCTTTACATCCATAGATGTACTATATATTACATATTTTAAGACCTGACGTGTCATTCAAACAGAATGTGGACACACACACCTATGACCAATGTTCTTTCATCTGTAGGGTGTAGTCAAGACTAGCGCTTCTCTCCTGGACCTGAAGACACAAGAAATTGTCGCCTTCCTGTCATTTACAGCGACCCTGAAGGATCTCGGTCCACATACTTTCCACCAGTTACTGACAGAGCGAACGGACGAGTGCATTAGCGAGCGTGTTAAAAATGAGCTGGACATGTGGAAAGAAAAGGAACGGGCTGCGCTTGAGGAAGAGGTTAGTTACTACTTATTAATCATCAGGCTTCATATCATTATTATTATAGAGGTTCTAAAATATGGACTACAATCTTGTGGGCAAGGACGGAGGATACAGGGGTATCTGCCCCCCCCCCCCAAAAAAAAAATAGTAAATCTATTGTTAGTTAATTTATTACGCTCGAATTGAATCGATACTACACTTGTTTCTTCTATTTTGACCCACAACTACCCCCCCTCTCCCCCAAAAATGGGCTGGGGTAGGGATAGTAATAGCTATTTCACAAAATTTAACAAACCAGGCGAAGTACCAGACAAAATGAAAATATCTGCAATTAGATCTGGCGCTACCTGTTGCCACGTCTCTTGTGACCAGCCATTGAAAGAACGTACCAGGTGGCCCCAGGATTCAAAAATATTTTTGGCACGCTCGAATGTCCCATCTCTCTTATATTGAACTCTAAGCTAGATAGCATAGTATTTTAATGACTTGTTTACTTTACTTTTACGGCGCCTTGTCCCTCACACAGGCCGGGCCACGGGGTTGGTGGCACGTATCTTCAATTTCCATGTGTTACGGTCTTGTGCATCTTCTGCAGCCTGATCGAGGGGATTATAATACCGGTATTTATTAAATACCATACCACGTGATGGGATTAATTCAATTGTTTAAAATAAAAGACAAGCAAATTTCAGAATTTTTAAATTGTTATGTTGGCTATGCTAAACAACTGAACTGACGCGACAATATAAACACACATCCCCCTAGAAACACACTAGTTTTAATATTTTGAATTAATATATTAAGGATTATTAATATTTTGTCTAAATCTAAGGCAGAATAGAATAGAATAGAAAGTCTATATTGCACCGATTTTCAATACAATAGCGTAAATAATAAATGTTAACATAATGTACAATGCAGGCAAGAACTTAACAGAATCCAAAGAAAAGTTCAAAGTGCTTCCCTATTGGAAAAGTGCTTCCCTATAAAAATGAAGAAACCCACCAAGCTGAAGCTGAAGATAATTCAATTGTTTAAATTTGAATTTTCCGCGCTTAGCAATGCGACGATTACCAACATCAAAAATTACAAAAATCTGAAATTTGCTTGTCTTTTATTTTAAACAATTGAATTAATCCCATCACGTGGTATGGTATTTAATAAATACCGGTATTATAATCGCCTCGATCAGGCTGCTGGTGATAAGCCAAAGGTCATGTCTCACTTTGGTTTCTACGGACATCCTTTGGTCCTTGGTCGTCCTAGTGGCCTGGCGCCCTCCACTGAATAGTCACTCACACGTTGTAGTAGACTAGTAAGTGTCCATATTCTCTTCTCTTCGTATGGCCCCGCCATGTTAACCTCTGTTCCTTGACTTTTTTGGTGATAAGGGCTACCTGCATCTTCGCTTGCATATCTCCGTTCCTCTTTGTGTCCCGTTAGCTTCTACCCGAGGGAGTAGTGTGACATTCGCATCTCCGCCACATGTAGCAGTTGCTCTTCGTCGTTCCTCAGTGGCCAGCACTCCGCCTCGTACTGCAGACACGGTCTCACTACTTGTTTGTAGATGCAGCCCTTCAGTATTCCCGTCATATCTCACCGCGTGTTCTGAAGTCGTCTTCGTTTATGAAATTATTTGATTCGGGCTCACACCACGTACCAAGTGCCATTTCTAGACAGGTCATATTTGTCTATTGTCGGTTGTAAAAGGTGTGGCTTGGCATTGTACTAGTTTCTGACTGCCATAATTTCAAGGACTACTTAAAGTAGGACTACGTCCATAGAAGGTCCTTAAAAAATAATAATGATTCTTGCCAAATTAACGAATTACAATACTGTATTTCCATGCGTTTTTCTTTCCTTAGAGTAATAAAAGACTGCAATCAGAGCTGTTGACTTTGCAAACTGCCTGGGACGCGCGCCAGAAAGAACTTACGGCTGAGGTACATAAGGGCATGGAGGAGTGTAAACGATTGAGTGATATCCTACAAACGACATCAGCTGATTATAAGCTGCGCCTAAAAACCTGTGAAGAACGTGAAAAGAACCTGGAGCAAAGCAAGAAAGACTTGGAAACCAGCTACCGAAACCTATTATCAGGTTGGTAAAAATCAGGCTAGCTGGGGGGCGGTAGTTGGTGGTTATTGCCACTAGCCCAATATTGTCAAAATAAACTTCGATTGCATGTGACCCTAGGTCATGTGCACAGAACTTATTCCGCCTGTATTCTTTTCTTGCGCAGATAAATCCAACAGGGATGCTATACATGGAGTCAATGGAGATTTCGTTCGGACAACCATTGGGTGCTGCTTATGTTTTGCTTATGTAACTTTCGGACAAACAACATTTTTTGTCGGAATGTAACGTCACTACGCAAGATCTCCATTGTTCATTTGTTTTTAATGTTATAACCTGGAAACGTTTCCTTTGCCATTTCCTTGTATATTTCCCCAACGCGTGCCCGCTGTCGGCAATACTTAGCTTGTGGTTAGGCACCATCTATTATATATTATTATCGTTGGGTACATCCAACCAACCATTGGTGGTAAAGCTACGAATCCGATGGAAGCCGTCTTTCATTGGAATAGAAAAAAAATGGCATCTTCGTACGGATTTCTCTTTTCTGGTGAGCTTCAATAGTTATTAGCTGCAGTCTGATCGAGGCGATTATAATACCGGTATTTATATAATCCCCTGGTATTAAAAATGTGAACAAGCTAATTTTTATAATGGAAAAAAAAGTGCTATTCAAAATTTGCTTGTTTACAGTTATAATCCTAGGGTATTTATTTAACCCAGGCATTATAGGTATAATCGCCTCGATCAGGCTGCTGATGTCCCATTATTGAACTCGACTTTTTCTGAGACGTTTCGTTGAAAAGCAAATCATTTGAGTACAGCAAAGTTGTTTAATGTGGGATTCGAATCATGCTCTCCCCAATTTTTCTTGATTTCCCTTTTCGGATTTCTATGCGAAAGAGATCAATTTATTTGTTTGTTTTCCAACGCCTGCTTTTAGCAACCCTTTCAGCCTGGCGGGGGGAGTGTTTCTTAATTTGAGGCACCCTGTGGGCTGACTTTTTCACCTCAGGGAGAAGGGGAGTTGATTTACAGGGTGGACCTCCTGATTATAGTGGATTCCGAACCACATGGGAATCATAGTAAAGTCTCACATTTAATTCGGAGGTTACCAGGACTCGACACTAGTAGTCTCAGTGCACACTACCATGTTTGCTGCAGTTTCGACCAAGCTCTGTTCTAGTGGATTTAAATTGGTATGGCCGTCGACTAAAAAAAAGGTCCATTTATGGAAACATGTTTTTTTTTTACCGCCGACCTTGGTATTGTTTTACAGAAACTAGGCAAGAAACCGCTAGTTTGCGAGAGGATCTATTGGAGCGATTACAAGAAAAGGACAGAATAATTGCTGAACTTCAAGACAAGAATGAACAACTGATGGCAGAGGTAGAAGATGTAAAAGCACGATCCAATGCTCTGACAAAGGAGCAAACTCAAATTTTACTTACTGATGTGGTAAGAATCCGGTTAAGATGATTTTGTGTTAGGTTTACTTCTTAAGCATGAGAAACAGGAAAATCGTACTATATTTTAGAGTTAAAGCGACTACCACCATCCTTCCGACATGATGAACAAGATGACCGACGTTGCCCCTAGCTAAGGTGTAGGTAAAAAGTGGCTTCTTCTGAGGTCACAATCTCAGCGATTGGTTGGCATCAACTCCCAGATCCTCCAGATCTCTTGGTCCTGCGCTTACCTCTTCAGGTCTTGGTACGTTCCAGCTCCTTCTGTTGATCCATGAATTCCTTCTGCGGCAGCCCTCCTCTATTGGTCCCTTCCACTGTGCCCTCAGTGATAGAAGAGGCATTTTAAGAAGAAGAGGTGTATATGGCCTATTTAACCTTGTAGAAAGCCTCTACAGACAGGGGAATTAGAGAAAGAAAGACATGGAAACATTTACGGAAGCGGGATTCGAACCCGAGACTTCCCGGCAAGTACGTGGTGACTTTCATTCAAATCCCATTTCCATCCAGTTTTCAATGTCATCATTTCTCTATACTGCTTTGGTCAACCTTCCCTAAATAAAATTGTAAAATAACTGATCCATTACAAACGCCAAGTAATCGTTGCACCGTTTCAGAAAAAACTGCAAGAGAAACTTGAGCGTGAAAATAGTAGCAAAATGTTCTTCAAAGAGCAATGGGGCAAGGCGGTCCGTGAAGTCCACCGCATAAAGACTGATGGCTGGAAGGACATTCAAGTGCAGTTGCAGTACAAAAAGGACGAGCTCAAACAAATGGGCCTTGACTTCTTGATCAACTCCGATAATCGAAGGTATGAGGAAAGAAAGTGTCAGGTGCTCCAGGCACCTGCCTGTGGGCACCGTATATTAATGTGTAGTTGTTGGCACATTCTGTATCTATCTCATATATTGTAACACGCTGTATAGCTGTCAATGAATTGCTTTCTACGGTCTGTGCTAAAAGAGTGCTGAATTAGCAGCGCGCCTTCGGTACAGTCTGTGAAAGCCTGTTCATGTGACGAAGCCAGGCGAGGTTATAAATATGAGTAGCGACAGAAAGTGCGGAGCTCTCGGAGCTCTCAGAGCAACCCTGCGGCCTGCAGACCATGACTGTCGTTCTTTGTTCAAGTGCTCGAGTGTACAGTATAATGTAAATCGGTGAGTGTCTTAATATATCTATTGTATATAATGTAAAACCTATAAAACTACATTTACTACAACAGCCCCCCCCCCCCATCCTTGCGAAGGTTAGGTGGCTACCCCCGCAGCGGTAGGATTAGACACCTAATAGTTGGTGGCAGCGGTGGGATTTGCCACCTAATAGTTGGTGGCAGCGGTGGAAAAGAAAATTGTCTTACTTTCCATGTGGGCGAATTTTGGGCCTTTCGGCCCACTCTAACAATTAATCACTTAATCAATACTTGATAGGAAAACGTGTATGTCGTGATCGTAGATTTGTTCACTTCATGAAGTGCTCGAGAATTTCATGAAATGATCGCATTTCATGGTGTTTTTTTCTAACGCCTGCTTTAAGCATTGCTTTAAGCAACCCTGTCAGCCTGGCGGGGAGAGTGAGTCTGTTTATTAACTTGAGGCGCCCTAAGAGCAGACTCCTTCACCTCGGGGAGAAGGAGAGTTGACTGACAGGGTGGACCTCCTGATTATAGTGGATTCCGAACCACTTGGGGAACACTATTAATTCGGAGGTGACTAGGACTCGCCACGCATGTAGACTGACTGGTATAGTTTCAGCGCGTTATCATATCCCACCATGTTCCCCTGCCAACGCTGTGCAAACTAGTAACTACCAAGTTTGCCACAGTTTGAAACTCGCACTGCTCTCGTGGATTCAACTTGGTTGGCGCATTTCATGATGTGGGCTAGTAGGTTTAACCGGATCATTAAATCGTCATCAATTCACGATTTTGTCATCTGCATTTGGCCGGATCGATTAAATAGGGTGTCCCTATGCTTTCATAAATAAATAAATAAAATAAATAAATATTGACTTTTTTTGTTCTATTACTAAGCCAACTTAGGGCTAAAAGCCCTTTCTTACACTCAACTAGGAAAGCCCGGGACCGCCGGCTTTACATGCCCTCCGAAGCATGGCCCTAAAATGTAGCAAGTGTGGGACTCGAACCAGCAACCATTCGGGTGAATGTCCACTACTCTACGTGGGTCATTTCAGAATTTCGGCTTATTCCCATTTTTAAATTTCCTAACATTAAAATCATGAAAGTATGCACTATTTTTCGACAATACAGTAGTTAAGGCTGTATTTGGAACGTTCAAAATAAAATTCAAACAGTTTATTATTTTTTACTAATAAAATAGCCAAATGGCAAAAATGGCTGGTAACGGAGTGGAGACTACCTTCACTGAAATGGGAATGAACACCGTTTACACAAGAAACAATGAGTTTATTGGTGTAGAATTACAGCAAATAAACAAGGCTAATAGTTAATATTTTAATCACTGTCTAAACTAAGGTGTGACGCATTTATCTTCTTCTTCGTTCAGATATTTTGTAAAAACCTCGTTTTGAGAACAGTTTCGGTTCGGGGATTTTCTTCAAAATATCACTGAGAGAGTAGGTGCAAATGTCCTCAACTTTCGGCCATTTCCATGAATTCCGGAACTGTTGCATACATTTAACTTTAGCTTGTAGCTTATTGTCGAATTCATTGTGAATCAGTTCAATAATTATACCCGGATAAACCTCATCTAAGTATTGCACCAGGACATAATCACCAACTTTAAAAGATGGAGATGGTCTTGTATCCTCCTCATCTGACGATTTCTAAAAAATGACGCGAAAAAATTCATTTCCAGCAATCCCATTTGAATTGCATGGGCGGGTTTAAAGCAATTTTTTGGGCTGATTTGGAAGGCTTATATTAATTTAAATTATACCCATGTCTTCGTCTATTCTTCTTCTTTCAGGCCATGCTATATTTGTGGAGATCAAGCAAGGGGTTTGGCTTTGGGGGTGTGAAACGTCAGGGGGTGCGCATGAAATTCAAACTACTTAACGTCTTTTAAGGGCTTTTCCACTTTTCTTTCTCTTTCCAGCCATATATTATTGTTTAAGTAAGATTTAGTAATTTAGGCGTTGTCACGCTCTCGTTCATAAACCGACTTTGCAACCGACTTAAAGACAACCTATTTTTTTGCTTTGTTGCCGTTAGGACTCATTTCTCATGAAAGAAACCAATTACTTAATTAATACTCGAATACACTTGACAATATTAAACCCAGATTTGCATTAAATTACGTAGTACACTTCACTACTGTGAGCATACCTCATTACCGTTAACACAGCAATGAACGGAGTGGAGACTCACGGAAGTGAGAAATTTATACAAAATTGCCGGCTACTATTTTACCAGGTTATGTTATTGAGGAACAATTTCTCATTCTTATTAACCTTAATGGTCTACTTTCCATTTAACCTGATAGCATTTTACATAGTTCACAAATTAAGTCATCGAATGCAATAACGGAATGGAGAATTGCAGCTGTACAATCTTACATACCTGACTTTGCCAACGCATTTTCGTTTAAAATTCCAAATGAGGATGTATCCGTTGTCACCAACAAGACAAACGCAACCGCCACCTTCCATTTTTCTGCTGCCATGTCAAACTAGCTAATAACTTTTTGCGAGATATTCAAAAATTTAAAAGTCACGGAGTTGAGAAACTTTTCAGGGACACACAATTTAGAATTTTTTCCGGAAAATATAGTGCTGCATAGTTATTATTTTTTATGCTCTCTGATACATTCAAACCTTTTGCATAATTGAAACATAGAATCACTTCTTTGAGACAATGAAGCTCACCAGTTCTGAAAAAGCTCCGAATTACATATAGGATGGGGCAGTTAACGGAGGTGAGAAAATATGAGTTTGGAACCAAAGGGCGGAGAATATAAAAATATTTCGAGGACTTTAAATCTATGGCATCAACCGGAGGTATTCGCAGAACGATTTACTGATAGAGCAACCTCATAATGGATATGTTTCATTTAAAATAACACTAAGGGACGTGAATAGAGTTGAAATTCTGAAATGACCCACATGCCATCGCCCCTGCCACTAATGAATGCATCTCTTTTGCGATATGATCAAATAATTAATAATCTTCACCATTTTATGAAGTAACCGGGTTTAATTGCCCAAATCAAGAAACGATTTCTTATCATTGATCTGCCCAATAGGCAATGAGACATTTTATGAAATGTGACCATTTCATAAAATTACCGAGCATTTCATGAAGTGAGCAAATCAACGATATGGCCACGACATATATGTATATAACGTAAAACTGAACTAAGAGTTTTCATTTTTACCATGAGCTACTGTACGTTTTACAAAGTGATAAAGAAGACGATCAGCTTGTCAATAGGCTACTTGACAGTTGTAACAATAAAATATAAAATATGCTAGATTGATAATTGTAAATACAGTAATACTCCGACTTACGCTACCCCGTTTTACGCGGTGTTTCATTACTGGTATGCTACAAGGAAATTTTGCGTGAGAAGAAGAAATACTTATGAGCGCGCTGGAATTGGATAAGTAAGTAGTAAGACGTTTTGTGTTAGACTGACTTGTATAGTTGTATTTTTCTAATTCTATTCCTACAAAGTGCAAACTTAAATCTAGAGGGGTGAGCCTGACCGTCATTCGGCCACCCGGAATTCATACCTCCGCGTCGCTGTACCTATTGTCTGTTGTTGAGGGCCAACGGGCCTCAACAACTTAACTCGTCAGGCAACATTGTCAGAATATATGAAGCCTTCGACATCAAAATAACATCGGTTTAGGTTACTTTATTCATATTAATGTAAATTATTTTATTATCTTACACTTTATTAAACATTTTTCTTCAAAATTATTGTTTTCTTTTAACTCTGGTCCCGATTAAACATACATTAGGCCTATATGTATTGTATTTATATGCAAAGTTGAACCCCGACTTACGCGAGTTGGACTTACACGGCAATCGCTCGGACCCACCTACCGCGTAAGTCCGGGGTATTAGTGTAAAGTATTAAATAAATAAATAAATAAATGTTGGTGTTTTTAACTGTGGACTGTGGATTACAAGGGCAAAAATAACGGACACATGGGGATGGGTAAACATGAAATTACGTCACATTTCGTTTTTGGAATTAGTACTGGCAGCTATTCCGATGAAGTCATATTTGGCAGTCATATGACCCGCTTTTTAACCATCAAACGTAATTTGATGGGGGAAAATATTTTGTCCCTACTAAATTATGTGTTTGTAGAAAAAAATAATTTGAAGGGGTATAAAATAATTCCTCTATTGCATTAAAATAAGTTTTCAAAAATTGTCAATTAGCCTATTATTGCTTGAAACCGGTGTAAGTTGACATCGAGGGCGTGTACCAGTTGGCAATGGCCTAAAATTCTTGTGGTAATATTATCAATAATAAAACTAGGCCACTAAAACTAAGCGTAGGCCCATTCCATCAGAGCATTATTTTATGATACGGTAAGGTACGATCTTTTGTTACCTTAAAAAAACGACTGTAAGTGTTAGTATCATAATGTCAGCGTTCATGATGTATTCCAAATTGTCTTTAGGCTTGGCGAAACATTGTCGAGTGGAAGAGAGTCCAACCGAGGGGATCATGGCTGTGACAAAAAATTACGAAGTCTGATCTCACAGAGAGACTGCTTACTGCTGAGTGAAGGGCCCAACGCCGAAGAAATCTCCCGACTCAATCGAGAGATCACAGAACGCCTAGAGTTTTAACCGTAGATGTACTCGTCGTTCCCCACGTAAGTTGTTTCTGCTGTTTTGTAGCCAGGTCACCATCGAGCAGCAGAAGTTTTGCACAAAACTGTCCCCACCCCCTCCTAGTAGAAGTAATCGCTCCTGCGGGTAAATGCTACCTACAAGCAAGCTTGGGTCTAATCGATAGTCAAAAACTTCTGCTTCTGAAAATGGTGGCTCTCTCCTCTTCTTCTAGTACCTCTTCTGTCGAAGATTGGCGATCTTTATGGCAGTAGTAGTCATGATGACTATACTAGGCAATTGTAATGCAGTGGTTTCCCATTGCCTTCTGCATCGTTGCCGTTGACGCTTCCTTGAGTTCCTCCACCGGACAAAAGAGTGCTCTGCCCAGAAAATACTATGTTTTTCGCTTATCCCAGCTCAAACACGGTCCCCTATCTGTTCAGTCGCCACTACGCGCATCCAGCCGAAAATTTAGGGGGGGGGGTCACAAGTGTTTTGTAAGTTTAAAAGTTTTTCTTGGTTGAAAATTTGAGTTTTATTCATTTTTTTTTTTTACTAAGTATCTTATGAATTTACTAATTTAGGGGGGGGGGTCATGACCATGACCTGAGACCATAAGGGCATTATTCAAAAGCTCAGCTACTTTGAAGACAAGGCGGTTATATTTATTTTTATTTGGAACTGCATAGTTTAAATTATTACATTAATTAATAGTGTTAAGACACCTACTGCGCGTTACTTATTCAAAGTCAAATTTCACTGGAAATGAGGTTCTGTGGGGACAGTTTTGGTCACTACTTCGCTGACGACAATAAGATATCCATATTATTCAAAATGGCCGCCGTTTGCATGTGTAAACTAAGTTCTTAGCATCTAATTAATTATTTTAATATTTTTTATAATATTTTTACTATGTCTGGACCTTATTGCGCTGCATATAATTTAATATATTTATATTCTCCATGATTTATAGAAAAATATCACTTTAAAATAATACATAAATAAAATAATTTTAAAATATTATTGAGGCTTGGAAAAATCAACGCTTTGATATCTTAGCAACTGGTGCTGCCATCTACAAAATGATGTCACAAATGAACCTCATATCGCGTTGTAAATATCTGTTAAAAATTTTGAATCATACTCATACTCCACTTATTTTATATATGTGTGGCTGTCACTAGCACCGATTGGCCAACCACGTTTTGCGCAAATCGTTATCTGATGGGCACGTATCAAAATATAGAGGGGTATTTCTAAGGGATTTAATTGTAATAGGTTTGCCAGGTCTATGTTCGATATTTCATTAAATATTTGCTTTTGCAACCTTCTAAGCCTTTCCCCTTCGATTATAAATTGTAAATCAATAATCATTTTGTTTTCAACATGAGTATACATAATATCAGGTGAGTGCCATTATGCTAACTGTTGGCATCGGAAATACGTCAGCTACGCACTGAGTGCAGACTGTTAGTCAGATTAGCTGTGGATAGCAAATTACCCCTTTTGCCTTAATCGTGATAATTTTAAATTGTTGTTTTTAACTAGTACCTGCATGTTTTGTTACACTTTCTGTTTTGTACTTAAATGTTTTTGTGTTTAGTAAATGTAGCCCTTATGGACGATATGATGCCTGTGATCTACTGAAAATAAACGATTATTATTATTATTATAATTTAAAAAAATATATTACTATTTACCCACAGGAGCGATTGCCCCTACTCGGTGGAACGACCCTGAAATGTGCACAACAATGGAAAGGTGACCCGTTATTATTATTATTATTTTTTTTTTCATACGGAAGCTCTTGTCATCTGGTAATCGATCGCTAAACAAATTATTACTTTAAGTGGATTACGGTCTTTTTGCAAGAAAAATTACTACCTGCTGAGTTCCTAATCGATTTGAACGTATTCTACCGCGGTTAGAAATGTTTGCCCTTTTGATAATTCCACAGTTATTTGGCTTGTTTCCCCTACAAATTGTAGGTGATGAGTTTAAATTATCTACGATTACAACTTTATATTCTGCCTTTGCCACCATCGGTTACTCTTCTTATGTTATTTATGATTTGGTCAATCGCATCTACATGTGTCAGATTGATCACTTTTACATTATTATCGACAAGTTGTCATTCAGCGTCTTATTTTGTTTCATGCTTGGTTTATTTTGGTTCAGACGTCGAAATTTACTCTGTATTATTCCTATAACTTGTAATCGCTATATTGGCCAAAGCTACAACTTCCTTGCTTATGCGGTGCTGCGAATATTTTTGGTTGTCTCTGAAGCAATTAATTATGAGTTAGATCCTAAAACTTGCATCCTGTCTGGAGTTACTTTAGGAATGTTTTCATTCTTATCCATGTTAGTGGAGATTATGTATTTCTATATTTTCCAGTGCTACGCTCACAATTTTCGTATATACAATCAGGATATTCTATTATTTAGTCATGTAAACCAACTCTTAGAGAGTAGGATGTTTTTCCTGCGATCGATTAACCAACTTCGTAAGGCTTACGATCTGTTCAGTGGTTTTGTGTTGTGGTTCCTGCTTAACAATTTTTTGACCGTTTTGGGCTACATGGATTATTTTAAGCTAGCATATGGCCTTGAAAACCAAGTGTCTTGTTTTATTGGCTTGCTTCATGTGCTTGTACGGATGGTTTTCGTCACTGGCGTCCCCACGGCAATCAATGATGCTGTAAGTTTTATTATTTTTATTAATTATTTTATTATAGTAATTAGTTTATTAATGGAAAACTTTCCTATTGATATAAATAAGTACAAATGTGGCAAAATGTCCTCCTCTTAATTACCAAAATAGCGCCCATGATTGACTTATGGAGAGAGGCATATCATACCACTTTTTTATTTTATTTCACTCATTTTACGACAGAACAATTAGTTTTGTTGGTCATTTGAATTATAATGAAGTTGACTTTAAAATTAATAGCTGATATTAGAATATTAACCTATAATTTGGGTGTAGGTTATTTACTAAAGTTGCTGTAATTTCAAAAATTATTAATGGCAGGAATGAATGCTGTACCCAAGCTAATCAATCAATAATCAGAGCGAGGACTCAGCATACGTTATCCTTGGGAATTGATCGCCATCACAGCACGTAATTCTGTAGGAAAGTTGTCAATTTAAATACATAGAACTGCTTCAATTTAGAAATTGAGGTACCTAGCTATTGATAGATTTGCCATACGTCTGATAGTTTTATCTTTAGGTAAGGCGGGGATTCCACCGACCGGCTAGGGCTAAATACAAAAACGGTGACGTGGTAGCAGACATTCAAGACTTAGGCGGGTTTCCACCGACCTCGCATTGCAGAATGCAAATAACATAGACGGAAATTAGAATTTTTCTTTTTATAGTAATCTATTAAAATGTTTGTACTTAACATATCCCATGACGCCATTTTTTAATTTTAGTTTGTTTGTGATTTTACTGTACGATCACTGATCAATTTTAACTATGGCATAGATGAAAACAAACATTTCCGTCAATGTCAATTGCATTCTGCAATGCGAGGTCGGTGGAAACCACGCCTAAGTCTTGAATGTCTGCTACTACGTCACCGTTTTTGTATTTAGCCCTAGCCGGTTGGTGGAATCCCCGCCTAATCGATTCAAGATGGCGGGAGTTTCCTGGCATCACGGTCACGATCTGTGATCGTCCTCAATCTGGCTTCTTTAGGCGGGGTTTCCACATACGGCAATGGTCAATGAGAAATATGGTTTTGACGTGGTAGCAGAATTTTTAGTATGTCTTTAATGTCTGCTAAAACGTCAATTTCATATTTCTCATTGACCATATGTGGAAACCCCGCCTTCTTAGCGCTTTCTAGTCTTCCTCTTCTTCGTATTTCCTCTATTTCTTCCTTCTGCCATGTCACCGCTCGTGCACCTGCTGTTATGCATTCATTTTACGTGTCCGAACCATTGTAGTCTCCTTCTCATCACTTAATTGCTAATGCTATACCGTCTTGTCCTCTGATGGCAAACTTACGGACAAACATATTTGAGGCTTCAAAATGGCTGCGTAAAAAGTTCATAAACATAATATAAAAAGTTTTCTCAAAAGTCTCCAACTTCGACATTTCGATTCACAGTCCAGTCCACTGTATCAACTGGACTGCGCTGGAGCAAATTTATTAATAATTCTAATTACACCTTAACTTGTTTTCCCATTATCTTAAAACAGGTGGTAGCTGATAACGAATATTGACGCTCGCTTTTACTCTAATGCAGTTTGTTCTATCAATTTCATGCATTCCGATTTCCAAGAAAATTATAAACACGCGCTCTTTCAGTTGATATGCTGAAGTTTCTCAAAATTCCCAAAGCATTCGGAATGCTACCTCTACAGTTTTTGGACAATCAATTTGCTGTGTCTAGAGGCGCCACGTGTTATTCAGCAGTATTCATGGTATTCTATCCATGTTATGTCGGCATGGACATTATCACTAGCATCGTCTTCAACTGTCTGGACATTTTTTACGTAATCAGCGATAAATTTCTGTTTAGTATGTTGTTTGCATTAATTCCCATGTATTTGTGGTTCCTTCGAAGAAAACTATGCTACGCAATGAATATGTCTATTACATTGGGCAGCAAGAAGCAAAAATTACTTAGATATTCTTACTTTCTATTCGTCTATTCAGTTTTTCGCATTGTTTTGTCTATTTACGAAAGCCTGCGTTACAAAGTCATTTTCTCTAGATGTTACCCGTCCGATATCTTTTATGGCATCATATTACTTTTGTCGCTAAATATCGAAATTATTTACGTTTATATTTTTTGCAACTATGTTACAATTTTTCGGCTATACAACGAAAACATTTTAGTATTTAACTGTGTTAGCGAACTATTGAAGATGAAAGAAAAGTTTTCGATTTGCATCCAGTGCCTTCGAGAGGTTTATGATTTGTTCGGTCCCTTCGCATTATGGCTTATAGTTAATAGTTTTATAAGCGCCTTATCCTACGTTGATTATTATGTTAAATCGGCAGGACTGGATGGTGGAAAAACGGCATTTGTTATTAACTTATTTCATATAATAATCCGATTGATGGCGCTCACGTGGATTGCTACTTCAATAGCTAGAGCAGTAAGTTTGTAATTTCTGTATGTTTTATATGGTCTTATACTCTTTGTTAGGCCCGGAGTATCTATAATCTTGGAGTCGGGACCCAGACAACCCAAGCACCCAGCAGCCCTATTATGGTGATTTGGGGTTAACATAATAGGGCTGCTGGGTGCTGGGGTTTATTCAATTGTTTCAAACAATAGCCGCCATTTTCAGAAGCAGCAGCCTGATCATGGCAATTATAATACCGGTACCCCTGGTATTAAAAATGTAAACAAGATAATGTTATAATGGAAAGTGCTATTCAAAATTTCTTTGTTTACATTTTTAAAACCAGGGGATTAAATAAATACCGGTATTATAATCGCCATGATCAGGCTGCAGAAGTTATTAACATTCGACTATTGGCAGGGCAGGAGCCGCCATTAATTGTTCCATAAGGCTTTTCGCCTGAACGCTAACAAACTCATAAATATTGACATTGACTTTTTTTGTTCTACTACTAATTACAATTACAAATTATAGTTTTTTTTTTTTTTTTTTTTTTATTATTTTTTTTTTTTAATTTGGGGTACAGGTGTTACATGTGTGCACTTAAGCCTATTTGGCCTATTGTGCCCCTACAACAAAGTATCTACATCGCTTCTACATCTCTTCCTCGAGAACTATCTCCATCAGGAGAACCAGGATCTTGAGGGGATTTAGAAGTGGCAGGTCTTTTACGAGTAACTGCAAGCTCTTCTTCGTGCGATTGCATCGCAGTGAAGGAGGATGTGCTTGGGGTCCTCCACTCCTTCATTGCAGAATCTGCAAGACTGTAGTTGTATCCCCAAGAGACTTCAGATATATAACCCTAAGACCAAAGACGCCAGGGCCTGTTCTTGGTTTTGTACGTCCTAGCTTAGAGCCATCAGTAAACCACTTGATTGTGTGGCTATTGAGAATTCCTGCTGATTCGCAGTATTCTTTCTTTGTCCCCTAATATAGTTTCGAATTCCCTCCTAAAACAGTATATTGGATGGATTCTATCGCTTGGCATATCCAGGCAGTGGTCAGACGTAGTCAGAGAGGCTGAGTCTCTCTTAACTGCCCTTGCACTCCTTTTTAACCCGCTCCTAATAATGCCCTTTCGGCTGAAGTTTCGACTGCAACATGGAGGGGTGGGAAGTCCAGTACTATCTCCATTGCTGCAGTGGGACAGGATTTCATAGCCCCTGTAAAGCATCATGTTAGAGAATACGGGCTTCTGAATTTAGCCATAATTTGGATACCTAATTCAGAGTAAAATTCTCATGTGGTTTGATTTTGCCGTGTCCATGAAGCCATGACCAATGGTATGGTTACAGCAGGAAAAGACAGGCTGGAAATTATAGGTTACAATGTAACAAAATAGGTTGGTATTGAGTTTTAGCGCTTCGATTTGCGGAAATGTTTGCATAACCTAATTTCATTACGCCATTTTGTCGTTATTCCATCACTTAACAGTGTAACTTCTACGCATTGAATACCAATATGTAAATTCAAATTTAGGTCTATATGTACGCTGCCTCTCAGCCTAGGCCTAGAGAAGCTTTTACTGAAATTGAGCTGAACAACTGTTTTATAAATTTACTCTACATGTAAACTTGCCAAAAGCCGTCGTGATGATAATGCTGAATCGTTTTTTCCAATGCTCACGCTTTTGAAAATTCCACAAGTGTTCGGCCTGTTTCCGTTACAGTTTTTAGATGACCGAGTCGTTCTGTCTGAGTGGACCACATTCTATTCGGGTTTCTGTGCCTTAGGCGGCGATTCCACCGACCGGCTAGGGCTAATTACAAAAACGGTGACGTGGTAGCAGACATTCAAGACTTAGGTGGCGTTTCCATCGACCTCGCATTGCAGAATGCAAATGACATTGACGGAAATTAGAATTTTTCTTTTTATAGAAATCTATTAAAATGTTTGTACTTAACATATCCCATGACGCCATTTTTTAATTTTAGTTTGTTTGTGATTTTACTCCATGATCATTGATTAATTTTAACTATGGCATAGAGGAAAACAAACATTTCAGTCAATGTCATTTGCATTCTGCAATGCGAGGTCGGTGGAAACCCCGCCTAAGTCTTGAATGTCTCCTACCACGTCACCGTTTTTGTATTAGCCCTAGCCGGTCGGTGGAATCCCCGCCATAGGCTACCTTTCTTTCGTATGCTATCAAATCAAATGAAATCAAATATATTTATTCCAATTTTTTCAACAAGGCAAGTATACATATGATATATTATTGCTTCTTGCACAGATCCATTTTATATTTTTACCGACAAATTCATATTTTGTGGACTCTTCGCCTTAACTCCAATATCAATCTGGTTAAACTGCGGAAAGTTTTGTTGTGCAATGTTTCTTTGAATTTAGGTTACAAAACAACCGGAAAATATGTTTATTGTTTATTAGCCCACACGGTGGTTCGCTGTTGTTTAACATTACTCGAAACCGTTATTTACGAATTCGGTACCGCTAATTGTTCCATGTCTGGTATTACTTTTGGACTAACATTATTTCTATCTATGTTAATTGAAATGACGTATTTATTTTTGTTTTACAATTACGCGATGGGGTTTAATTATAAAAGTAGAGAGATTTCATATTGCGAATGTGCCAGCGAACTTAAAGTTTTGAAGGAATTGTTTTTCTTTTTTACCCCTTGCCTTCGTAATGTTTATGATATATTTAGTGTTTTTATTCTGTGGGTGATAGCCAACTTGTTTCAAACTGTTTTGTCATATGAGGATTACATAAGATTTTCAGATATACATGCAGATATGGCGTTGAGTGTGTTGGGGTTATTTCACGCATTTTTCCGAACATTGTCACTTACTTGGATTACTACGAAAGTCGCTAGAACTGTAAGTTTCATTTGTTTTAGGCCTGGTACACACGGTGCTATTTGCCGACGTCTTTTTCATTGCTGCCATAGGGCTAGCAGATGATTTCTTGGCGATTTCGGCAGCTGGCTTGAAGCCAACCGCACGGGTGTGCACGGTCTTCCCCTAGACACGCCCAATTATAGAAATCTTCTGAACTTGACTCTGTGGGTTTGCACCAACCATTCACCAGGTCCTATCCCTACAATAGAAAAGACGTCGGCAAATAGCGAAAATCGTCCATGTGGACCGGGGCTCCTTGGCGCTTAAAGGATAACAAGGAGGGGGGGGGGGGGGAGCATTATAGGTTTCAAAAATCAAATACTACTGGAGATATTTATAGCAGAGCTATCCCAGTGATAGCGGGGCGATCGGTATTTCATGTGAAACTGCACTTTCTAGAAATAACTGTCAATCCGGTTGTCTCTTGTTTACTTCTTCTTCTTCTGCTTCTTCTTCTTCTTCTTCTTCTTCTTCTTCTAGTACTTCTTCTTCTTCTTCTTCTTCTAGTACTTCTTCTTCTTCTTCTTCTAGTACTTCTTCTTCTTCCAGTACTACTTCTTCTTCTTCTTCTTCTACTACTTCTTCTTCTTCTTCTACTACTTCTTCTTCTTCTTCTACTTCTTCTTCTTCTACTACTACTTCTTCTTCTTCTTCTTCTTCTTCTTCTACTACTTCTTCTTCTTCTACTACTTCTTCTTCTTCTACTTCTTCTTCTTCTACTACTTCTTCTTCTTCTACTACTTCTTCTTCTTCTTCTTCTTCTTCTACTTCTTCTTCTACTTCTTCTTCTTCTTCTTCTTCTTCTTCTTCTTCTTCTTCCCCCTTAGTGCCGCGTTAGCAGCGTGGGGGGGGGGTCGCCCCAAACCCATTTCCTGAACTAGCCCCGGTCGGAAGTTAACTTACATTTACTACATTACGTAAATTTGTCTAAAAGTTTACTCTATAATAGGCAATAGGCTACTTGACCATTTTTGATAACCTAGTTTAATACACTAGTCGATTTATTTTATACCCGTAAAAAAATATATTTTTTTGTCGTTTTTAACCTCCCAAACTGAGTTAGCCCAAAATGAAGACATGATTTTTGAAATCCTATACTTACACAATTTCTTTAAAACCGATCGAGTAGTTTGATCACAGGCAGACATTACTTTTAAAACAATTTGGTATCTGGTACTTCACAACGTGTAAAATTTATATCCGTTGAAATCGAAACTTTTGGCCATCACAAAGCTTTCCTTCCTTATACTAACGTATAAACAAAATTTTAGAAATACTTGTTATAACAACCCGAATTAGTAAAACCCAAATAATCGTTAAGAAATTAACTTTGTCTATACATAGGCAAGCAAGAAGGTGATTTTAATCGAAAAATTGCTTAAATGACCTTGTAAATGAAATGTTGTAGCTGGAGGACATGTTTTGTGTTCCGAATTTACTAATGAAATGCTGACAAGTTGCTTATTAATAGATTAAGCTTCTAAGTATCGTAGTTTCTATAACGGTATACGATAAATTCAGTAATGGAGGCACCAAGAGAAATGCAGTTGTTTTTGAGAATTCCGCAAGTGTTTGGCCTTCTTCCTATAGCTTTTTCAGACAAACAGTTCATTACCTCTTCCCGGACAACTTTTTACACTGCTTTTGTTGCCTTGGCCTACCTAATTTATACAATATTCGATATTATTCACATCACCCTTTGTGGTGAAGACCTATTCTACATCATTGTCGATAGATTTGGTTTTGCTGGACTCTTTACATTTATCCCCATAACATTTTGGATAAACAGAAGAAAACTGTGCAGTTCAATTAATATGCCCCTCGCATTGGGTTGTAATGTAAAAAACTACGATTTTTACATTATTTTATCATACGTAATCCTTCGAAGTTTCTTATCTCTCTGCGAATCTTTTATTTATGAATTGGAACCTACTAACTGTTCTTTATCAGGGATTACTTTCGGTATTTTCTTATTCTCATCTTTATTTATCGAAATTATTTACTTCTATGTTTTTCGTCTCTATACAATGTGTTTTCGCTTATATAATAAGAGAATTGTGATTATTGACCGGTTGTCTGAAATATTTGAGATGAAGGAAAAGTTGTTAATTTGTGTCTGTTTTCTTCGCGAGGCTTATAGTGTCTTCGAAGTTTTCGTTATGTGGCTAACATTGAATAGTTTTTTAAGTATTTTATCCAACATGGATTTTCTCTGGTTGAACTCGTATGATGACAACTACACGTTGGTCTACACTGGTTTGTTTCATTCGGCTGTACGATTGATTTTTCCAATTTGGATCGCTACTGAAACGGTTAAGTCTGTAAGTTTTTGATTTATTTGGTAAAATGTTGCGTTAAGAGGATATGCTGCGTAGAAAATTGACACCCCAAAATTAAATACTTTTCATTTTTTTTATTTCATTAACTCAGCAAGTTTTTAAAAATTTGGCTCACTTAAGTTGTAGAAGGCTACTTCGGGAATCATTTAATTGGGTATTTTTACGTTTCGGTTTTGCATTTTATCCAAAAATGCTATTTTACGCGCAATTTTAGTCCCCATTGGTTTTTATGAAAGAACTAAGGTACCAACAATGTAATATTTCTTATTATATGATGCATGCATCTACAACTTACATGAGCCAAATCTTCAATAACTTGCTTCTGTGGTATAGTATGGGTGTGGCTTGTAGTGTGTATGAACTGAAAGTAGGTTAGTGCTGAATGGATATAAGTTGGTACCCTGCGTGGTACGAGGGGACTGTAGAGGAGAGTTTTGAGGACTGTTAGGAGAAGAGTAATAGTGTGTGTACAATACACTGATCATGGAAATGTTAATATCGGGTGCTTAATTACGCGAACCTTACTTCACTTCGTTAATTAATTAAAATATAAAAAGTCAATAAAAACAACAAATTTTGGGGTGCTAATTTTCTACGTAGCATGTCCTCTTAAGGAGACGGTACACACAGACAATCGCAACGCGACAGGCGCGCTGAAGAATTTCCCGATGAAACGGGTTGGTGATTGGTTGTTGCAATAAACAGTCTATTTCTGAATACACTTCAAAATATTTCTGGTGCAGAGACATAGGCGTGTCGAGTGGACCTGTAAACCTGCGTGTGGTCAGCTTCGCTCCAGCTTCAGAAGTTGACTGCCAGACTGGTTCCGTACCAAACATTCGCCATGTCCATTTGCTTCAATGACAAATTTCCCAGCGCGTCACCGGTGTCGCGGTCGTCCGTGTGTTCCGGGCCGAAACGTATTACAGTAAAACCATAAATGCAGAAGAGCAGGGTAAAACACAAGGATTTCCATTGCACAGTTAGGAAAAGTCATTAAATCAAAATTGTTGAAACAATAATGTAAAAATGAAATAATGTAAAAAATTCGTTACATTCAGGACAAGAATCGTTAAATTAGCAGTATAGTTGCACACTTCTTTTTTTTTGCTTTCCAATTTATACGTAGTATAAGGAAAGCTTTGTGACGGTCGAAATTTTCGATTCCGAGATTTCAACGCATTTACACGTTTTGAGGTCCCAGGAACCCAAAAAAGTGGTTTTTACGAAATGTCTGTCTGTCTGTCTGTCGCTCTGTCTGTCTGTGAGTCAATTTCCGGGCAAACTACTCGGTCGATTTTGATGAAATTTGGCATGTAGGTTTATAAAAATCATACCTCGGAACAATTGTTTTTTTTTGGGCTAACTTAATTTGGGGGGTTTTATTCTCAAAAAACACCAAAAAACGGCTCCAACGATTTCTTTTAAATTCACATATATTGTAGTCTTTATTAATGTTAACGAAATGCGGGGGGTCGCTTGCCCCTTGATAGGTTGCTTCTAGGGGTATAAAAAAAAAAAAACTAAATTTTAATGAAAAATGACTAAAAAATAATTTTTCTGCGAAACCTTTCTATCTATGATTTCTAACTTCAAGCATGTTTTAGGTGTTAAATTGAGTAATGAAACCGGATAGTTTGGTTTTCCAAGAAACTATTGAGTTTTGTGCAAAAAAATGTTTTGAAAAAATGAAAGCAAATTCACGCTCAATTGCATTGCGTGCCCTGCCATTATTGCTGTGTTGTAATGTGTAGGTCTGACCTATCTAGAATTTTCGTCACCTTCAGTGACGTTAAGTGGACGACAACCCTCCTCCCCCCCCCCCCCCCCCCGTGATATCCGAAATTTAACCATAGGAAAATTATTTACCATGAAATTAATTATTTTCTCTCTCTACTAATCGATAAATTGGAAAGCATGTTCGAGTAAACTCGGACCGGTTCTTTTTCTTTTTTTTTAAGGTTAACGCATACAAACAATTTAATGAATGTATCCGGTTAACCTCTTCAGTCGCCTCACTACGTAACCTAATAGGTACTTGTGTCGAGTTACGACACGTCTCCGACCGCAAGGTGTGTAGAGTCTCGCACAAGTACAAGCACGCTACCACATTGCCACCGAAGTCGTTGTTGTCAGCAACTTACAATATGAAAGATAGAAGGCCTATTAATTAGTGCATTAAAATAATTAGCCTCGCCAATTGTCTTCTTATTGTGGTTGAGAAGGACATCAAACATAATTATTGAGGTTCTTTTAGTCAGTCTATCAAAAATATCAATACATTAAACATAGTTTGCCTCTTCTGTGGAAGTAACCAATTTCATTTATTATTTTCCTCTATTGGGCAATATGATAAATTGATGTTTGCTTTTATACAAAATTATCCCATTATCCTATCAAATTAAATTTTCAGAGAGGAGCAGGTACTTGAAATATGACAACCCTGTTGAATATTCCACAATTATTTGGTTTGTTTCCGGTGCAGTTTTCAAACGAAAATTTTACCGTGTCTCATGTAACAACCTTATATTCCGCCTTTATTGTTTTAGTCTATTTGTGTTATGTCGCTTATGATATCGTCCGTAACCGTGCGTGTGAAAAGGATCCGTTTTATATTGTTGTTGATAAAATTATATTTTGTGGACTATTTATTTTGACGCCAATATCTATTTGGTTCAAACGGACCAAACTTTGGGTGCGAAACTAGTCGAAAACGACTTAAGAATTATATCTGTTTATATTTTTCTACGATGTTGTTTTACTTCCATCGAGACACTGAGTTACGAATTAAACCCGACTAATTGTGCCCTATCTGGAATTACCTTCGGTATTTTCTTATTCTCTTCGTTGCTCATCGAAATTGTTTACTTTTACGTCTTTCGTTGTTATACAATGTGTTTTCGCTTACAAAATAAGAAAGTTCTTTTGCTTAATAAAATTTGCGATGAGCTATTGGAAATCAAAGAAATATTTTTATTTTGTACCCACTACCTGCGCGAGGCGTATGATATTTTTTGTGTTTTTATTTTATGGTTTATACTTAATAGCTTGCTGAGTGTTTTATCAGATCTGGATTATCTGAGAGGGTCAAACAGTTTGGGGAATCAAGCACTAATAACTGTTGGCTTGTTTCATACATCTCTACGATTGGCTTTTATCACTTGGGTGACGACGGACATTAGTAAATCAGTAAGTTTATTTTTATTTACGGGCAGAAAATTATTCTACCGGTTTTGAGCATAATCTCATAATAGTAATGTTCACATTACACTCCGCTTTCCCAAGGACAAAAGAGTGCCCTGCATGGAAGAGACTGTTTTTTTTCTTATCAAACTCAGTCGCCATTTCGCGCTTCTATCTTCCCCACGACTAGGTTCAGATTAAGGATTTTCGCGTCTGAGACCATAAGCCATGACTCAGGATAATCAATATGAAGGAGTGGTATACTCATTAGTAAAAGCCAAATTCCGTGTTTACGTGTATACTGATACCGCCCACTAAATCTGTCATAGCTCAAAACAAAACCAGCTGTCAAAAATGTTTTCCAACCTCTTGACATTATTTACTCGCATGTGCCCATTAACGTAATTATTGCGTTGTGTTTTAGTGTCATGCGTAATCTTCGTAAATTCTCTCATTTGTATTTTATTGCGTTCGTTTCGCGATTGCAGCCTATTTAGTTCGGATGCAGGGAAATGTTAAAATTATTACATTTCGTCCATGTTTTAGGATTTTTGCCGCTATTTGTTCAAGACCGTAGATTTTATTTGTCACGAGCTTCAGCCGCGTATTCGTTTGTTGTCGGAACGTTCCTCGTCATCTTCCATCTTTACAGTGGGCTTGCCGCGTGGTATCACAATTGCTACGACAGATTTTTCTTAATCTCGGATGATTTTCTTTTAGCTAGTTCAGTGTCTACAAATTTGTTTCTTCACATTAAACTGCGCCGGAATTTGTGTATAGTTTTGAACCATTTATTTTTGGAAAACAATATCAATTCACAACGAATGTTACACATAACAACTTACATGGTTTGGCGCTTATCGTTTATTTTCTATGAGATCCGCTCATTTACTAGCAGTACGTATTCATGCGCTGCTAGTTTGGGATATAAAACACCGTATATTATTGACAACTTCGCTTGCCTTATTACGGAAATTCTATTTTCAATTGTGTTTTGTCGGTATGGAGACATTATGTATGATCTTAACAAGCGTTTGGTAAACTCTCCTAGTCTTGCTTGTCAACTAAGACAGCTTCAGCGGAAGCATTTACTGGAGGTGTTGCATATTCGGAAAGCTTATAAAATCTTTGGAGTATTCGCACTGTTATTAGTGCTTAATTCTTTTATTCAAGTTCTTTCCTATGTATTTTACTTGAGCCATGCGGTCGTGATTGACGACTACATTTTAGTTGTCGAGGGCGTTTTACTTGGACTTACGAGAATGGCTTTCTGCGTTTGGGCTTCAACTGAGATGAAAAGAGGAGTAAGTTAGTTTAATATTAGTGGCTTATGTTGCATGCCTGCTAGACTGGTTTTGGTTGATTTTAAGCCAGTTCCTGAAAGTTGCTTTTGACACTGGCAGCAGGCACAGTATGGGATGCCAAGTCAACTTATTACCAGAGTAAAAATGCAATCAAAGCTTTTTATAAATGATAAGTGCTAAAGTGGTTTTTTAATATTTTTGTAATAATAAATAGATTCTATTAACAACTATGAATTCGACTGAACCCAAAAGTCGAGTGGTACTGTGATCGCCTAACAACCGTGTAAGTCAGGTTCGAGTCCCACCCTAATAGCCAAATGTCATCTTGAAGATGTATTATAGACGTCTTAGGGTAGATTTGAATGTCTAACAGATTTTTAAATGAAGTTATTCATGTATTCTAAATATTATCTTACAGATAGCTTGAGTCGATATCTTGACATCATGACATCTATCAAACGTTTTAAAAGCATTCAGGTGTAGACATTATTTCCATTGACGTCTACAAAACGTCTAGATATGATAACTATTTCAGATATTCCATATATAAGTATCTGATAGACATCAATATCTTCGCTGGCTTTTTGGGCAGTTGGGCTCTATATTTATTCACTAACTCTGCTCGTCTGTCCTTGTCGTTTTTGAATGTTATAATTTTTTGAGAACGCATGCCGGAACAGCCCAGTTGGTACTGGACTATGAAACTGAAGGTTTAGGTTCGAGACATAAATTGCAGGTATAAGGAATTCAAGGGACAGACGGACGTCCAGAGAGACAGATTTAGTGAATTAATATTATAGAGATAGTGCTAAAATAATTTAATAAGGGAAAGTGTCTGCAATTGATTGTTTTCCTGTCCCAGGGCTAATGGGGAAAACAAATTCATTTTGTGCAGTATATCTGATAATGAATGTATTAGCAGCTAGTCGAGTGCTCTTTCTCATTGCCATATAAAGTACCCCTTCATTACTTGATTGCGCCGCTGTAGGGCCCTTCGCAACTGTCCACTTGAGCGGGTTCTAATGGGGAGAACCATAAAACCTTGCAGTCAAATCCCATGTTTGAACTTCTGAGCATACCTCAAGCATGCGGAGCTCTTCCTCTACGCCGAATTGGCACCGTTTTTTGCGTCACACGTGTCGCTATTGTTCTCCAAGTAGTAGTGGCCATCTGCCTGTTTGCGGCTCATTTGAACCTTTTAGTTGAAACCTCGCAAGAAGTCAAATTTGGGTCCTTCGCATACCTCATCGATGACGTCTGTTTCGGAGCTTCAGCGACTGTCGCTCAGTTCTTTCTACTTTGGAAAAGCGAAAAACTTTGTCTGCTTGCCAATCGAGTGCAGAATATACGTCTATTACTCGCTTCCAAATCTTCCACGTCTAAGACCCCAAATTTCATTGCCATTTTTATGATTCTTGTGTCTGTGCTTGCAAGTAATACTATAACGTTTTTTCTATTGAGTGTTGACGTTCTACTACAATCCGTTACATTTGCCTTGGTGCTATTCTTCAATAGTTTGACAACTGTGGTAGCTGTGAGTTTCATTAATGAAATTATTGATGCAATGAAGCATATTAATCGACTTTTGAGTGAAACAATAACATTGCAAGAAGCTTGCGCGAGAATCTGTTGGCTGCGTGGCCATTTTTTTAATTTTCAGCTGGCACTCAGGGGAATCAATGAGGAGTTAAATTTTTTGTTCCTGCTGAAAATTGCCAATTGTTTCTTTCAATGTGTCATTACCGTGAATTATATAAGGACTGTACCCGGAGACAGTGCTGTAGACATGATTATTTGCATGACCGGATGGATCGCTTGTGTTATTATCGATTTTGTTACATTGTTGGTTACATGTGATAAGGGACGCCTCGTGGTATGGAAAAATGCATTACTTAATTTGTTTACATTAAGATTTTGTTTACAGTTTTGGTGAGTTATTGATAATTGGTAGAGGGCGCAGTGGCGTGTGTATAAAATATATTTTGGGGGCCAAGACCTGATCGATATTCTGGCACAACGCCACCGTCCTGGGTTTGATGGAATAATTTGTTAAGATTATTTATAAGTACTATTCAGTTAACTAGTATAGTCCACGCAAAATGAGAAAATTATCGACATGGAATGTTTTGATCCTGTGCAACACTGTAAAAATATTCTTTGCACAATTTTTGTTATGCCTTGTATCCATCCCGTGGTTGGAGACCGTTAACAATATGGCTGCTAGTGTAGCCTGCACAAGACAAGTACGCAATTTGGCGGGGAAACCCAGTGATATGTGTAGCCTGCACAAGCTAAGTACAGAGTTTTTGACCGGGTCCAGGTATCCGTTCTGCTATGCTGCAATGTGTAAGACTTCTATGTAATCTCCGATAGTTGGCTTATGGTTAACGAGTGCCTCGTAAGGCATATTATGGCTCCCGCCGCTCCAGTTAATGTATCTTTATGCTTGCATCCAATGCAACAAGGTAACACAAAATGGTGCAAGGAATATTTTTACAGTGTTGCACAGGATCAAAAGATTCCATGTCCATACTTTTCTCATTTTGCGTGGACTATACTACCCAACTCCTTTCCTTGCACAGTGATATACACTAAAATGGATTTTAGTCCTCAGAAAATTCTCAGTTAAAGAACATGGCTCCTAGCTGATACATTACAGTTCTTCTTCTTCTTCTAATGCCTTTCCTAGACTCGTATCTGTACTTGGTCAAGTCGTGCTTTCGCCTGTTTCATTGCTTGAGTGGTGAGCGTGTCTCAGCTTGTCCATTATCGCTTGTAGCCGGTGTAGGTTGACATCGAGAACGTATACCAGTTTGCCAATGGCCAAAATGTCATGCGGAAACAATGCAAATAATGTCCGAAATCGATGGGGTCGTTGGCATTGGACAATGGAACTATGGGCTGGGTTTATAAACAGTTTTTCTTCAATAACAATTACAAAATACCTCTCTTATCGAAGATCGGTGATCATCATTACAGTCATGATGGCTATATACAATGGCATTAGAATGCAGTGGTTTCCCGTTGCCTTCTGCATCCTTATGCCGTTGAATTGAGTTCCTCTAGCTTCGGGGCCAGTTTCCCAACCCCAGGACAAAAGAGTGCCCTGCACGGAAAACACTGTGATTTTCGCATATCTCGGCTCACACTCGGTCCCCTGTCTGTTCAGTCGCCACTACGCGCTTCCATCTTCACCAACATTATAGTTAGAATGTATTAATTCTACGTACTCATTTTTGAAAGAGTTCCCTCATATTTTAGGACCCTGAATATTTAATATTGTTGTTGGTGCACTACCGCGCTTCAGGTGTTTCCCACGAGTCTTATAAAGTCTTGTTTGATTTCAGGTTAAGGAGACAGCTAGGAATTTAGAAATACTGAGCATCAAAATTGACGATGATGACGTTCGTGGGGAGGTAAGTCAATCAATCAATATAATCATACAATATGCAATTCATTAATTAATTTTGTGATACCATGTACAAAAATACCGTAAACCCGGTTGGTAGTATTCAAAATCTTTGAAGTATGTACCCTGTAGGCGGTTATTGAGTTGCTGGTGAAACCCGTAGTGTAGAGAATAAAGATCAGGACTTTTGTAAAAGAAGTCGCGGATTCCATTACGCCACCTATTCACTTCTGTCTAATTAGAAGTAACTAATAGATTGAAGCCAAGTGGTTCGAAATCAGCTGTAATCAGGAGGTCCTCTCATTCATATCATAACAAGTTCAAGCAAGAAAGGCTTGACGCTAAGCTAAGTTCCTTCGTTGAACCCATGTCCGAGCAAAATTCGTGCAAACGCCATAGACTGTGCTATTTTGAATTGTGAGTCCCTTGAAACCACCCTGAAGGAGGTGCTAAAATGACAAAGGTAGATAAAAAAGAGAAATTCTTTTCTCAATATGCTAATTACAAAGGCTTGTACGGCTGGAGTTACTTGACGAAGCAGTAGAATCCGGGATGATAGGTCATGGTCGTTCGTACTTCAAATCGTACTTCAGCGTACTTGGAAGTACGCTTTCAGAACGACCACGGCCTATCATCCAGGATTGTACTGCTTCGTCACGTCAATCCGGCCGTGAAAGCCTTTTCTCAGTTTTATTTAACAGACCATCGGACTCTCATTTTTAAATAAAATTCCATTTGACTGGAAATATTGGTCGTAGAGCCGTAAATTTCATAATGTAGAAGATATGCTTCTCTACATTTACTCATTGTGAAAAAATATTAATGTATATAATTATACATTAAATATTATGTACATCCGGAAGATGATTCGGAGGTCCGTGTCCAGGCCCTGAGAAGGGCCGGTTTTTCTGACGGGGATTCGCAAGTTCATGGTCAGGCGCGTGGTGCGGCGAATCGCTGTTGCTCATTTAGCGTTACCCAGGAGACACGTGTGGCGGTTTGCCACGGACGCGAGCAACTTTGTCTCCCAAGCCCTCCTGCCCGCAGTCATACGTGTCTGCAAAATCTAGTGTGAATAGTGCAGTAAAAGCCTGGAACAAAGATCGCCTCCAAAGAAGCAGCCATGGAAAAAGCTGGGCAACTCTCGTCGACTCGCCCATTCCAAAACACCTACCTAGAGCCGTGAGCGTCGCAGCATTCAGAACAACCACCGGACATGACTACCTGGCATCTCACCTGCACCGCATTGGGGTCCTAGAGTCCGATGCGTGCCCTATGTGCGACTACGCCCCAATGACTGCTGCGCACCTTCCTAACTGCCCAGCCCTAACTGACGACGCAATAGAGGATGATGAGGACGACTTCGCGGGGATAGCTCGTCTATACTGGTCAGCGCGTCACCAAATGGCTCAGATGCCAAGGGTGGGCGTTGGCTAGTAAGTAAGTAAGTATATTATGTACATCCCCTACATTTCTATATGTTGCAATTATATCGTACACCAATCGACCACAGCTTTGGAACTCCTTTGACTTCTTATCCTAGGCGTCCTTTATTTTTGACGAATCAAGTTCAGCTAAAGCGGCCTATGGGTCTTAGTGACGGTCATACGATGTACATCAAAATGTAGAGGAATATTTCTTCTAATTCATGGCATTTTACTTATGGTTCTTCGGCCGTTGTTTCCTGTGAAATTCGATATTTTACACCCATTGGGTATTTCTCTTTAGACTGAAAACCATTGGCGTAAATAGGGGGTCCTGGGTGGGCTTAGCCCCCCCCCCCCCAGGAGTTTTGGTGACAAAGACGTTTTGGAGGCTAAAAGCATAGTATCCACAATAATGAAAGGGAAACTAATTCTTAGTATGATTATTTTACATGAAAAAAATCAACATATTTACCAAGTACTTTCACAAAAAAATTTATTATTCAAAATGCTTAAAACCCCAATACTTCAGACCTATTTTTTCCAAATTTTTCTCCGGGGGAGACCCCCGGGCCCCCCTCAATGGTAGGTTTATTCGTCGTTATAATAACTCAATTGTACCTCTTGCAAACATTGGCGTAAATAGGGGGGTCTTGCCACCCCCCCCCCCCCCAGGATTTCTGGTGACAAAGACGTTTTGAGGCGAAAGGCATAGTATCCACAAAAACGAAAGGGAAATTAATTCTTGGCATGTTTATTTCGCTTGAAAGACATCATGAAAAAAATCAACATATTGACCTATTTTTTAAAAAAATTTCTTCGGGGGAGACCCCCGGGCCCCCCTCAGTGGTAGGTTTATTCGTCTGTATAATCTCAACGGTACAGTTTGCAAATGCGTATAACCTCCTTAATTTGGGCCTATTCATCAATTTTTTTCTCCGGGGGGGACCCCCGGGCCCCCCTTTCTTCAAGATAAAATATTTGTAAAACCACACTTCCCCTTATAATTATCAGTTTTTTTTTTCGGGAGGGGGCTCCCCTTTCTCCAGGGTATAACGAGCGTAAAACCTCATTAATTTGGGCCAATTGATCGATTTCAAGGTTTCAAGGTCTTGGGGTCCTAAAGCCCCCCACAGAAATTTTGGGAATTTACGCCAATGCTGAAAACACTCCCCCCAATGTGGCCGAAATAATTAGATTTCTAATAATTAAATTGAAAAAGGGAAATACAGTTCAAGGATCAATCTTCGGTGGGTTCTTTTCTAGATCGAGACTTTTTATCTTCAGCTGTACCATATTGACGTGGAATTTGATGCTTGCGGCTGTTACAGATTAAACTTTGAATTGATTCATTCGGTGAGTAAACGCTAGAAATACGTATCGATACGTTAATTAGCAAACCGAGGACATGCTACGTAGAAATGTTTTTATTGACTTTTTATTTTTTTATTTAATTAACGAAGCAAGTCATTAAAGATTTGGCTCATGGAAGTTGTAGAAGACTGCTTCATACATCATTTAATAGGAAATATTAAATTTTTGGTACCTTAGTTCTTTCATAAATACCAGAAGGAACTAAAATTACGTGTATTCTGGGATTTTTGGAAGAACTACAAAACAAACAAAGTAAAAATACGCGATTATATGATGAACGAAGTATTTACTCTTCTACAACTTATATAAGCCAAATTTTTAATAACTTGCTTAGTTAATTAAATAAAAAATGAAAAGTATTTAGTTTTGGAATGCCAATTTTCTACGTGACATATCCTCTTAACTCGAAAATGGTGAATTTTCAAGAGAGACAAAAAACCGTTTTAAAAAGTCAATGTTCTTTTAAAAATTGTACTACGATGGTGGCAAATTCATTTCCTGTCATGCCACCATCTGACTGATTCCATAGGTAGTGGGTTTGTTGTAGCTTTGTTTACTGCTGGAATTTATGCTATTTCCGCGCCAAATCACACACATTAAACACCTTGGAGTTAGGTTCTTTTCTATTTCACCAATAGAGGCTTTCATATTTTTTCGGATTTAAGAGTTTTGCCAGTCTATAGAGGATTTTTTTCCCTATCACGAGGATACCAACAACTCATTTTCAATTTTTTTGGAGTAAAGTGGTCAGCTAATTTGGTTATCGAAATACCTCTTTCGTATAGGAAAATGCTTGTGGCTATCATTCTTTTTTTTCTATTTGTTTAATAATAATTGTGAAGCATGGGACTTAAATGGGGCACTTTCAGAAGATGTCATATCTAGATTTCAATATTGCCATAACCCAAAATTTTACTACTTTTGAGAGCCGAAAAAATAACCTGGCTTAACGGGGTATTTTCGGGTCAGTAAATGCGAAAACGAGGTATGTCATTACCGGCACTAGCTAGCATGCCGAATTCTATTGGAACTAATGATATGGCACTATTCCACACTGTGGCAGTTGTCATGAGGATCCGGTTGATTCGAAAAAAACATTTTCTATTTTTTTAAGTTTATGGCAATACATATTGATAGCTGGGTGCGATGTGTATACGTATGGATGTGTCATTGGCAGTTGGGTATGTTTTTTGGCCAACTGCTAACGGGAGCATATTGAGGAACGAGGTTACCCAAGGACCGTCTAAAACAGTTTATAGTTGCCGGTTTTGAATTGTTGATTACCATATTGATAACGGCCACAATTTTTATTTTTTATTTTATTGGTAGCCTACAATACAGTTTTACACCAATTATATTTTACAAAAACTTTCAATTGAACAGTAAAATATAGTCTAAATCGTAAAAAAGAAAAAAAACAATAATATACAACTACAATATATAAACAATAGTAAAAGTAAAGGAGTAGGTAGTACCTTAGAGCTTATTAAAAACTTCTACATAATTGATGGGTATGTACGGAAAATAAGATTGCTAGTTTACAAGATCATTAAGAAGGTATAACTAGGTTGTGAATTATGAAGTCTGTACTGTAGGCATGTTAACGTCAATTTCCAAATTTTCTTTCCAGATGATCGGGACCATTGTCACTTATGGAATCATTTTGCTCCAATTCCGTAAATAAATTTTATATAAATGTATATAATAAATCTAATGTTTATATTAAGTTCTCTTTGTGTAATTAGCTTTTCGCTATTTATGTCTAGTTTCCTTCCGAATGAACATAGCCACATTTCTAACTGGCAATTAGATTAGGTGAGGGCATGTAGATTATATGGTAGCGATTCCTACTTTCAGCCGAAAGGTTGTTGGTTCGAGTCCCATTCATTGTTTGGCCATGCTTCAGAAGGCATGTTAGGTAGTTGAGTAGTAGTAGTAGTTGAGAGGCTATATAATGTAACAAGAAATTATTTGTTTATTTATTAGAAAATCAGTCCGCCAAGTACAGTATATCAATTTCAGCGCCTCTGGATTGTGCGCTAATAATATATACTTTTTTGGCAATGGTAAACCATTGGACTGGTTAAAAATATGCCCCTGGCTACGAACCCGCATCAGATTTATCGACTTCGATGGCCAGGTGGTAACGTGCTTGTAACTGTGCGAGTCTTTACACGCCATGCAATCGGAGACATGCCGTATTCATCACGGGTAATAACCTACAGAGGCGACTGAAAAGGTCAATCGGATACATTCATTAAATTGTTTATATGCGATTTATCTTTTTAAAAAAACTAAAATGATAGATACATCAAACTGTCTTCACGTAATGCCATGCCTACCTAGTAATCCGGGACCAAGGGCGACGGCAGGAAGGGGCAAGGGGGCCATTCCCCCCCCCCCAGACCATCAGCTGCCCCCCCCCCCTAGACCATCAGCTGCCCCCCCCCCCCTTTGAGCCCCTTTATGCTAAGCTATAATCGTTCTTTTGCGAAATGACTTTTTAAGGGGTGGGGACCTGGACCTACATAACCCCCCCCCCCCCCCCAGCTGAAATCCTGGCGTCGCTATGTCCGAGACCTAATAATATCAATCAATCATGTATTTAAATGTTAGAACCATATATGGCATACATTACGTCATTTTTTTATAAATTATGTCATAAGTTAAATATAATATAATATAGCCTAGTATAAGTAGCCGATGAGGATCCTTGTCAAATATTACAATACACAATTATAATTATAATTATAACTCTCCCAGCCTATCCTCCAATGCCTCGGCCAGGGAATAGTATGCCCTCCGTATAAGAGCCTTCTTCACCCGAACCTTGAAATTGCTCCTGCTCAGTGCCTTTGTGCCTTCTGAAAGGTAATTAAAAAACTTTATGCCCCAATAATTTCCGCAATCTTTGACTCTATTTATTCTAGTGAACTGCACCTGAAGATTTCCAGCATTTCTGGTGTTATAGTTATGCACGGCTGAGTTTGTTATATAAGAGCTTCGTTCATCGAACACATACAACAGGCATTTTAGTATGTAGGCACTGGGCAGTGTCAAAATTTCAAGTGAGATGAAGTCCTCTCTGCAGTCTTCCATGTAGCCTCTGGAGGCCAGCACTCGTATGCTTCTCCTTTGCAAGCCGAACACTCGTGTTGCATGCACTGAGTGGCCCCATACCGAGAGAGCATACTCTATATGGCTATGAAAGCATGCAAAATAGCATGAACGTAAAACGCTGACCGAGACACTGGACGACAGGCTACGTAGTAAGAAAGATAGGGAACTTAGTTTTTTGCACAATAGGTCACAGTGTGTCTGCCAGGACATGCCTGGGTCAAGATGAACGCCTAGAAACTTAACGCTCTCCACAATGTTCGGAGGCATTTCACGCATTGTAAAAACTAGATCTACAGTTTTGGCTTCATTCAATGTGAGACCGTTTGCATTCATCCAGCTCTTTACTTTTCCTCTAATAACTTCATTTCTCTGCTTAGCCACATTCAAGTCCGCCTCGACAACACTGGTGGTTTTATCGTCGGCGAAAATAAAGTAGTCTGCATTTGTACATATTTGTGGAAAATCATTTGTTTGTATTATAAACAGGACTGGTCCAAGAACTGAGCCCTGTGGTACACCTATCTCTACTTTTAAGAGCTCTGATTGGATTGAGCCGTCAACTACAGTCTGATATCTGTCACTGAGAAAAGACCTCACGAAATCCAAAGCAGACTGTCGGAAGTGGTACTTTTTAAGTTTCATTAGGAGGAGCTCGTGGGGAACGCAATCGAAAGCTTTCGAGAGGTCGTAGAAGGAACTTACAGAAAACATTTGATCAAAAAATGCCTTCAATAATAATTGGCTCAATACTATATACACGTACGGGATGAATGCAGGTAGGTATCAGTACCATCCGAGCCCGACCACGGTAGGATGCAATTTGAAAGACTTATAAAAATCTAATAAACTCGGTGTTGCGCTTTATGCAAGTCTTCGAATTAACAAAGTGTTCCAAAAGGCATCCGATCGTGGTCGGGTAGTACCAAGTTCTCAAAACAGGATGTGCTTTATAACGATTTTGGTGTCCCTTACTCCAAAACAAGGGTTCCCAACCTTTTCAGTAATTTTTTATAATGAGTTCCTAAAGTTCAACTGTTCATAAACCTAAAGTTAAAAGGCATACAGCCAAACCATTCGCCTATCTGGTTCAGGTGACGGCACTAGTGTAAGTGTGCTACTAGCGTTATAATTGCCGGAAAAATCCAAGCGCTGAAGCGCATAAATTAATAAAAGCGGGCTCAGAAAGCTGTAAACACTTATAATCAGTTGCTGCACCTTAATATTTTTTCTTGGAATACTGCGTTAGACTTTAGAGGATTCATGGCCCGAGATAAATTTTTAAGAAGTGATTCCTATATAGCCCAAATGCAGCTCAGGTTTCAGATACTTCCCAGACTCTGAGTCTGTGAGATTTTATATATTATTATGGGATAAAGTTGCAACTTTTAAAATTAAGCGGTTTCGGGGTTGCCAATAAATGTTATTAGCAATTGTTGATTTGTTATGTTGGCAACTGCGGGATGTAAACAAACAATATGGCGCTTTTCAGCGAAGCAGGTGAAGATTGTCCACGCTAATAATTTGTATTTTATTGAGAACTAAGTTTATTATGCAGTATTTATTGGCTGTAAAACGTTGAAAGGATAAACTATTACTGTACTATTGTATGCATTTCGCATAACCTTTATAACCGTGTTATCCTGTTGATGTAAAAATAATAAGGTAAGCCTAATAAGATAGCCAACTCCATAATTTACTGTAATAATGTTGATTTTTATTTCAATTAAGATTTACTACAAGTAGCCGCAGCATTGCATAATGGATAGATAAGTGTATTGAATATTTTAGACAAGCCAAATCGTATACGTAGACAGCCTCAGGCAAAAATGCATGGGCTATTGTTTAGAGACCAGCAGGTTTCCAGCATTTCTCAAAATATTGACAATGCCTTGCCGGTAGATATTTCGGTGTTATCGCTACCTTTGTTATCCGAAAAATAGACACCCTTCTTATTGGCAAATGCAGATCAAGGGCTCTACCGTGCCCAACCAATCAAAACAGGGATTTCACGTAATTTCTATATGGACCTCTATATGAAAGAGGTCTATTGTGGTCCATAGGCATACGTTAACTAAGAAAGACATTGTAAATAGGCCTACGTGGCGTAGAACCCGGGCTGATCGGCCACGACTTATTAACCTGGATTCTACTTCTTCGATATAAGATTCTGATAGTGAATTATAAAATAGACATATTGTCGTAGGAACATAGCTGTTCATGTTTACTCAAATGTTAGACTTTTCAGATGTCTGCTGACTTGGGAGAGAATATTCTAAAAACTCTTGCTTCTCGCGAGCAAATTGATACTTTGGAACTTGCACCCCTTTTCAATGTTGATCATCAGAAAGTCGTTGGGGCAGTCAAAAGCTTGCAGGCGTTAGGTGACATAGTACAAGGTAAACGACGTCTTTATTTTTTATTGCTCATTTATCCATTGAGAAATGGAACAAACGTTACCTGCCTTAACATACCACTCACTCATTTTTTAAATTACAATTTAATGATTGCATATTCTCATTTTTTAATACGGTAAATAAATGCTTTGCGCTGATGCGCTCCTGGTTGCCTGGTCTTCAGCCTCTCGCTCAATCTTCCAACTTGGACCAGGAGGCACGAAAGAAGTATGTCCAGCCCTTGTTCCACAATCCAGACATGAACCAATCATCATAGTGAAAAACAGCAGTATTTTTTACTTAATTTTAAATAGGGTTCGCGCTTATGTTATCGTTAACCCGCTCCTCTGAGTATTCAGAAGAGATGGGTTGACTTGAGAAGCACAATGAGAAAAAGTGTGATCCTTTCGCCACTACCGCTCAGGTGTTGCAATGTGTACGAAAGAGGCAGAAACTCTCTGAAGCCAGCGCAGACCGGGCAGGTCAGCATGACATACCACAACAGTGGGAGGTCACAGTATGGCAATTCGATGGCGTGTCGTTTGCCATTTACAGTAATCATTAATAGTTACAATAATTTGTCTGTGCTGCCACAAAGCGATCTACGAGTAAGCCAGGGCTTGTCTTCATTGTCATCATCTGACAAGAGTAGTCTGAGACTTGATACAGTTAATATAAAATTATACATTTTATTTTTAGCGGAACAAAAAAGTCAGACGAATTGGGAGTTAACTGCTGAAGGAGAAGATGTCGCAAAAAATGGTAGTTACGAGGCGTTGGTGTTCAATGCAGTGCCCGAAGGTGGAATAGAGCAGCCAGAATTGATGAAAAGTGTTCCTAACGCTAAAGTTGGATTTAGCAAAGCTATGTCTAATGGCTGGATTTCCATAGACAAAACTTCGGGTGAGTACTGATAGTCAGGACTTATACTCACACACCAAGACGGTCTAGATAGAGGGCAGTGGAAGCGCGGAAAAAGAAATATTAAGTAGGAGGCCTTTATTGCGAAGAAGTGTGTGCAGACGTTTAAAGTTTGTCTATATTAGTGTATTTCAAAATGAGGCAAGATTAGAAATTAAGTGATGTTTATAGTGCGGGGCGGAAGAGATAGTGAGAAGTAGACTGCAAGGGTTCAGACGCGTTAAACGAAGGGATAACAGTAGATGCGGAGGCTGGAGAAAGGAAATATAGGGGACACGAAGAAGAGGAAGACTAACGTTATATAATTGTTTCAGGAAAACCCCTTGTCAAACGAAAAGTTGCCGTGATAGAAGACATCATTCAAAAGCAACTCCAAGACCTTAGTAGTATTCCTGAAAATGTGAAAGCCGACTACAAAAAACGTAAAATTATTCAAGAAGTCGTAGTGAAAAGTTTCATACTGAGGAAAGGTGCGGAATTTAGTTTGTCGATAGAGAAGCAGGAAACGGAGCTTACGGCAGAGCTGCTGGCCAGTGGCAGTTGGCAGTCAAAGAGTTTCAAAGATTATAATTTTGATGCCCTTGGTGTTCTGCCGGAGTGTGGCGCTTTGCATCCGCTGATGAAAGTCCGGGCTGAGTTCCGGAAAATATTTTTGGAAATGGGGTTCGAAGAGGTATGCTATTGTTTGTATTTACTAGTATCATAGGTAAGGGTTCACATTTCCTACATCTTCTTCAACTTACAGCCGGCTGGCTGGTTGGCAGCAACATGTAGCATCGATGCCTCCGCTTTCCTCGATCCTGGCACGCCCTCTTCAGCTCCACGTCTGTATTGGCCCCTACATCCTCCATAAGTTGCTGCAGATACTCTGCTCGGGCGCTCAGATAGGTTGACGCCTTCTATTGTTCCTTCTATGATGCAGCTTACGAAGTTCTCGTGTCGTAGCAAATTTCCTACATACAATACATTCCTTTGGCGCAGTCAGTCTAGTGAGACCGTTGGCCTCTAAATATAGTCCTCTACCTTTCACGGTCCTCAGCCACTGGTCGCCTGGCTGCAGTGGAGAAGTCCTCCCATCTGCCCATCTACGTCTTGATCTTCCTCTAGGTCCTCTTCCACTTGATCTTCTACCTACCCCCTAATGAAATCACCAAATGTATTTAAATGTGTTTGGTCAGTGGATCCTTGTAGTCTGAAAAACGTTTGGGGTGGTGTCGGACTATAGAATTTATTTAATTAACAGCAGAGTAGAGAATATACGTACACACGTATATATTGCCTCAAGACCTAGCTGTCAAGAATGACTCATTATTATGCAATTGAGGACAGATTGTCAGCACAACAGCTCTACTGTAATTATTAACTAACATGGCTGTCAATTATTGGATGAAAGATTTATCTGGATAACTTTCTGATGAGATATAGCGTATTACCCCCGAAAGGCAAATATGCTGTCTTCGAATGCGATCTCCCCAATTTTTATTGTTTCCCTCTTTCGAACACTGATTGACCATTTTCTCGATGCTGACTGTTTTTTCAGATGCCTACGAACAACTTCGTGGAGTCGTCCTTCTGGAATTTCGACGCGTTGTTCCAGCCTCAGCAACACCCAGCCCGTGATTCTCACGACACCTTTTTTTTGTCACATCCGAAAACTAGCGCCAACTTTCCCCGTGAATACTTAGAAAAGGTAAACTACAAATAAATGCTGTACCCTATATATTATATTGTGCTCGTACTCTCAGTTAGCCTTATTAAGAGTGAAGTATATAAAATCAAATATCTCATGACATATCGATATAAAAAATAACGCATCCCTTAGGCGGGGATTCCACAGACCTGCAAGTGCAAAATACAAATACGGTGACGTGGTAGCAGACATTCAAGACTTAGGCGGGGTTTCCACCGACCTCTCATTGCAGAATGCTATAATGAAATTTACGGAAATGTTTGTTTTACTCTATGCCATAGTTAAAATTGATCAATGATCATAGAGAAAAATCACAAACAAACTAAAATTAAAAAATGGCGTCCTGGGATATGTTAAGTAGAAACATGTTAATAGATTTCTATAAAAAGAAAAATTCTAATTTCCGTCAATGTCATTTGCATTCTGCAATGCGAGGTCGGTGGAAACCCGCCTAAGTCATGAATGTCTGCTACCACGTCACCGTATTTGTATTTTGCACTTGCAGGTCTGTGGAATCCCCGCCTTAGCAGAAATGCTCCTTTACATTGTGATATATCAAATGACATGCAAACAAGGATATAATACGTATGATTTTTTATGCCTTAGCCATATCAATTGTCCAATATGCACTAGCTGGTTGTGTGATACGTATACGTGAGACGTATGATACTAGTTTGAACAGAATTAATGTAGCGCAAAATAATATCCTCAGAGTGTCTTTCAATAAACCTTACTACTTCTCGGCAGTCTCACTATACAACATTCTCAATGTTCCGACTCTATTCGATACCTATAAAGCAAGTATACTCAAAGCAGTAAATGCTCTTAAAATCAGAGTTGACCAACATCAATCGTTACATAACTACCCTACAAGAAATCCTCAGATCAGACTTCCATTCATTACTAAAGCTCTCATCTCCCACTCACCCCAATACAAAGCAGCAATGTTCCTCTTCTGATGCCAAAGAAATCACTCATATCCAAATATTAGCAAATATATCATGTAATCTTTTTAATTAGCTATTTATATTATATTGCTATTAACAAATCTTTTTTGCAATAATATAGTTTGAGGCACACATGTTATTGTTATTGAATTGAATTTAGTCTAGTATGGTATGTTCCGAAATTTTTTATAGTTCTGATATGCATATTTCTTGTGAAATTCGACTTTGCACATGAACCGCTATTATTACCTACTAATTCATTTTCCACTGAAGTTGGTAATACAGGTAGAAATTGGTAGAAATTTTCGAATCCGAGATATCAACGGGATTTAACGGTTTGAGGTCCATGAAAAAAAAAATAAGTGTGTGAAATGTGAAATGTCTGTCCGCTTGTGGACAAACTACTCAAAACTACTTCAAAATTCAGCACGTAGGTTTATGTTGTTGTTTCTAACGCCTGCTTTCAGCATTTCTGCTTTAAGCAACCCTGTCAGCCTGGCGGGGGGAGTGAGTCTGTTTGTTAACTTGAGGCACCCTAAGGGCAGATTCATTCACCTCGGGGAAAGGGGAGTTGACTGACAGGGTGGACCTCCTGATTATAGTGGATTCCGAACCACTTGGGGAACATGGTAAAGTCACAGGATTAAATCGGAGGTGACCAGGACTCGACTTATACTGCCTAAGCGAGTTATCATGTACCACCAGGTTGCCCTGCCAACACTGTGCACACTACCAAGTTGCTGCAGTTTGAAACATGCTCTGCTCTAATGGAATCAACATGGGAAGGCCGTTGGCACACGTAGGTTTATAAAAATCATGTCTCGGAACAATTTTTATTATATTAAGCCAACTCAATTTTGGGGTGTTTTAACCCCCCATAACGGCCAAAAAAACGTGTTACCTATGCTAATAGAAAACTAGGAAAGCATATACGGGTTCACTCGTACTGGTTTTTTTACCTTTTTCTTTTGTTCGGCGTTCGGCCTAATGTCTCCCATCAAAGCGTTCCTCAGAAGCTTCCCTTAGCAACAAATTCTCCATCCGGACACAATAAGGGAGTAAAAGAATCGATTCGTGCATATCTAACAGAAGTCCTCGATCATTATCGCGTTGGGTCTTAAGTTCCTCCACTTGGGTTGCCATGGAGTTTATGTTTTCCTTTAAACCTCTCAGTTCGGACGAAACGTTATTGAGTGCTTCCATTAATTGCGTTGCCAGATCGTTGTTTTCATCTCTACGTGCTTTAGAAAGAGCATTCTTAATAGCAACTGACTGTTCAGTGGTTGCTGTTTCAGTCAGTTGTGACTCAGTGATGCAATGATGAGGCGATATAGGAGATATACTCGAGCCCAATGTAGAGGATTCACATTCATCATCTGTTTGCTGCGCTGGTGTGCGAATTTGCTCCAAAAAGGAATTAATGTACTCGGAGTTAGAAGAAAGAACATTGCTTTGCTCGGGATTAGGCGTTGACATTGCATGCTGATCACTCTTAAATGATTCAAATGCAGATAATGGCGAATTTAATGAGTTAGGCAGATTTCTGCTGGAGCTGGGAGTTATTCCAGCAAACATTGAAGACTGTCTACCGTGCGTGCTTAACGGGGTGAATATATTACTCGTGGAAGCATCAAGTGTCACAGATGACGCCTCATCAGGGGTGCCAATTTGAGCATCTCGAAACTCCTTCCCTTTTTTCTCCATACTAGATCTTAGAGATCGCAAGGATGTCACTGGTTGTTTGTGAGCGTAAACTTTGCCAGCAGTTGACGAGTTACGAAGATCCAAAGCTATAACATATCCGTCAACTGTTCCCATAATAACACGGGATTCATCAGTCAAAAGATTGTCTACACAGGACAACGGCTTGCCCATGTCCTTTTCAAAGACGGGTTTTTTCTCGCGCGTATCAAAAACTTGAAAGTTTTGCGACACTGAAACTGCCATCATTACAGTTGAATTCATTGATGAAAACGCTATTCCTGCGCAGGCTGATAAAGATTTACTTTTAAATTGTGCTTTTGCCGCTCCCGTGTTTGTATCCCATAAAAGTACTGTGCCTGATAATGTGGAGCATGCCAAATAGTTTCGGGTTAAAGGGGAAAATTGTAAATCGGAGAATTCTTCTTCAGTTTCAAATTTCAGAGTGCTTACTAGGTGATTGGTTGTGCAACTGTAGAGGTGAATTACGTTAGAAAATGGTGCCGCAGCAATATGGTCGTCGTCCGAGTTTATACTGAGGAATTTGATCGGATTACTTTCCTGACAATTAAATTCAACTGTTGTCTTGCCTGATTTTACATCCGAAATTGATATTGCGCCGTTAAGAGCGCCTAAGACTAAATTACTGTTTGTCCAATTAAAAAATGCGGCAGCAGAGGCGTTCGGATGACTCAGCCTCTTCAAAACAGAAAGTATTGAGTTGCGGTTTGTGAGTATTGGTAGTGCACCTGAAACAATAAAAGCTTCGAGTAAGAACCTAGCCTCAGTAACGAAGTCGGTATCAGTACAGTATACCAGGCTCTTGTTAAATATCGGAAGAAAATAGATGCAGTACGTACAGAGGCCATAGGGTCGAGGAACGTTTTGAAACCTAATTAAATAATTGGGGCCATGGATGAGTAGAATGCACGAAAAGTAGAAAGCCACAGCCTCAGAAATCTTGCCAACTACCCATTTTCTCTTATGACAAATTTCTCAGCGTCTGACGGCGACGAGTACCGGGCCTTGGTGAGTAAAAAAGAGTAAAAAAGTTAAGATACCTGAATCTTCAATTGCACACACCAGGTAGTTTCCAGCGCAGCTTATGCGCCCACCACGCAATTGTTTTAAAACACTTTTGTAAACGTGACTGCCTGTTTGTTCAAACTCTGTACCGTCATAAGTGAATACCTTCAGATTTTCTCCAAATGTAGCAATAGTAACCATTATTAATTATTATTATTATTAGTGCTAATGCAAATAGTGAGCTCGGAGTGGTAGGGTTAAACAAATATTCACATTATCGACATCTCAACTTGAATCTGAATTGTCAAAACTTGAACAATAATCAAGCGGTAACAAGTTTTTCTTAATTTTACCTTATCTTCATTTAAATGCCTCTTCTGTCGAAGATTGGCGATCATCATGGTAATGGAGACTGCTGCTCTGAAAATGGAAGTCTTGCTCTTACCAAACTTGTAATGAGTCATATAAACTACGGCATATTGGCCTGGGGAGGGACCTCCGTAGGGAACATGACACGACTGGATCCTATACTACAAGGTTTCGTCTACCTTAGAAAACTCCCGATTGAACTGAGAGCGGCGAGAAATGCTTCTAACTTCCCTAAATTGCTTAGAAACCAACTCTTAGAGAAAGCTTTTTACACTGTCACTGAGGCACTAGCACAATGACAATGACAGAACTACCTGATTTTGACGATACTCTGACGATTTTATCTTATACTTTACATGTATTGTATAATTTAAAGGAAATATATATTGTATTCTATTGTAAACCACTGCCTCAGGTTTTTCAACCAGGATGTTCTCCTTCTGCCAAGAGCCCTCAGTTCTTCTATCTTCCCTTGGATTATTGCATGCAAAAGGAGATACTTTTTGCACCACACCATGTGGCCCAATGTTGGTTTCAGTTTCGTAACCATCAGCGGAAACTCGGTTTGTATATCCATTCGCTTCATGACCTCACCATTAGGGACACAATTTCTCCAGGGTATGCGTAGCATTCGTCTGCTCTTCGGGCTCTCAGACACCATGCGGACGACACCCATAGAATGATTTATGCCACAGATCAGCCAGAAGTTCAGCAAATTACCTTAACTTCTATGTTTGATATTATTTTTCTAGGTAAAGAAAGTTCATAGCACGGGTGGTTTTGGATCTACCGGCTACCAGTATCAGTGGAAGGAGGAGGAGGCGCAGAAGAACTTGCTGAGGACGCACACCACAGCTGTGAGTGCTCGGATGCTTTATCGGTTGGCGCAGCAAAAAGAGTTCCAACCAGTCAAATATTTCAGCATTGATCGTGTTTTTCGGAATGAGACTCTCGATGCGACTCATCTTGCAGAATTCTTTCAGGTACGTAATTATCTGCTGTTCTGTACAGTACATGCCATCATTGAGGGCACAGTGAAGGAATTTATGGATCAACTGAAGAAGGACGCAGGAGCTGAAGAGGGAGGCGCAGGACCAAGAGAGCTGGAGGATGATAAGAGGTAGTTGCTGCCAACCAATCGTTGAGATTGTGACCTCAGAAGAACAATATTCACGTAGTTGCTGTGATCTGCATCTTGACTATAAATGCTTCTATGTATATTTATTGGTTTTTAGGTTGAGGGAGTCATAGCTGACCACAATCTTACACTTGGTGACTTAATCGGAGTTCTAAATACTTTTTTCCTCAAATTGGGATTAGAAAAACTCAACTTCAAGCCTGCATATAATCCTTACACGGAGCCTAGTATGGAAATATTCTGCTTCCATCCAGGACTAAAAAAGTGGATTGAGGTAAGTACTGTACAACTACAGCTCGGATAAGGAATAAAATAAAAAACCTTCATAAGGTGCCACGGAAATGTAGTTCGCTTAATAAAGAACTACCTCGGATATAAAATGTACTTATGGCGCTTATTCCACCTACGTCAATAGTGCATAGTAAATGTGGTATTGACGTGGTAGCAGACATTGAAGACAGTCTAAAAATGTCTGCTACCACTTCAATACCACATTTACTATGCACTATTGACATGCGCCTTTTCCGAGTCAAAGGGAAGTCACTCAAAAAAATCAAAAAATGAGTGTATCAAATGTGTATCAAAAAAAGCAGAAAAAAATTCTCCGTTGAATGAAACAGAAGTAAATCAGAGAAAAAATCTGTATTCAAATTAAATGAGTTAATTCTCTTTCTGAGCAAAAAAAATCCCCACATGTTACGCTACTTGGTATAGAAGTAACTCCACTTCCTTCTCTACGGCCCGATTTATATGGCTACAGCAGCCTGCTCCAAACGGAAGCAACTCGAGCTCCTTTATTTATTTTATTTGAAAAAAATCAAAAAGAAAAAAAACGCCAAAACTGTTTTTGCAATTTACTCGAAACTAAAAATTTTTAGTTACTTCCCTTTGACTCGGAAAGGGCGAAGGTGGAATAAGCGCCTTATGAGACTTTACATGTAGAATTGAGCCAAAATGGAGATAAACCATATACAGTAGAATCCGTTTATTATGACATCGAAGGGAATTGACAAACACGTCACAATAATGCGGGTGTCATACAAAGGGTTTTGGAAAAAAAAAAGTTTATGTAAATATTAAATATGCATTTAATATATGATAGAGAAACATAGCAATAACAGTAAATCAATTATTAATTACAATTACAATTAAATTATAATTACATAGAGAGTACTTACTTTTAATTTTTCCTTTTGTCCCTATGAGGACTCAGCGATACGGCAGGTTCTTTTCCACTCTTTGCGGTTCTGTGCTTCAGCTGCAAGTTGCTCCTAAAATTTTAAGGTTTTCTACCGTTAGCCTGGGCCGTCCTCGTCTCCTTCTTCCCTCTACTTCAATATGTTTTATCCGCCTGGTGAAGTCGTTTGGCTGCCTTCTTTCGACGTAGCCCAACCATGACAGTCGTCGTTCTAGGGCTGCATTGTTTGTTTTGGTCGCGTTCACCTTTATCCCATATTTATAGACAAAATACTAATTTTACCTATTTTTCGTTTCAGATCGGCAATTCTGGTATGTTTCGGCCTGAAATGTTGCTGCCCATGGGTCTTCCCGAGGATGTAACCGTCATTGCCTGGGGTCTCAGTTTAGAACGACCTACTATGATCAAGTATGGACTGAATAATATCAGAGATTTAGAAGGACCAAAAGTTGATTTGCAAATGGTGAAAGACAGTCCAATATGTAGATTGGATAAATAAATGAAGTTTTGCCTAGCAATTGTACTCTGTTTCCCTGTTTTCCTCTGTTTCTCTGTTGGTCTATAATAGGGGTATTCACTGCGTTGATAGAAAAGGGAATAGAAAAATAGCTCAGAGTGAGGATACCTCCGTCAACCATAGAAATAGAAAAAACTAACCTAGCTTACCACCAAAGTTTCTTTGCCTTTGGCTGTTAACATATGAGCATCTGCTGTAGTCCACCTCTTGTCACATGTTTCCTTTTGTTGTTTTTTTATTAATTTATGTCGCAGAGCCCATTTTTTTAAATTAAATAAAAATAAAAAGGAAGATTCAAATTCAAAACTACAGCAAATATGGCCGTTTTCGATTTCCCAAGTGCAGTTCCCCAACCTACCGGTTGGGTAAAGTAGGAAACATAGAAAAACGCGTATCCTTATGGCATTATTTTTCTACGTAGAAAAACTGGAGTTCTATTCCCTCAGTTTCCTACTTTCCCTTAGGGAAAACCAAACGCAGTGAATACCCTTAATACGGTATTGGAAATATCAATATTTGACTTTTGATAGCATCCTAGTTGAGTGTAAGAGTGGACCACTAGGTTAATTCAGTAATAGAGTATAAAGCATATGAAGAAAGTATGTAACTTAATCATTTCTTTAATGCATACAGTACACTAATATATATATATATATAACTTATTGAATGACTCCCCTTCTGACGAGTTCACCCCATTAATGCTGAGGTTTACAAATATTGAAAGGTCTGGGTATTTTTTATTCAATTAATTAAAAGAAAGGGCGACCTTATGTCGCCAATTAGAAGGAAGAAGGATACTATCCACAGTTTCGATTTAAGCAAGATAATGACGGAAATAAAAATCGTATTATTTTAAACTCTAAAATGTATTGTATAGATAAGCATATTGTACTGATATATAAATTAATGTCAAACTATACCAATTAAGCTAGTTTTTCCCATCTTATCTTTAATAGATTTTTCCATTTTTCTTACAATAATAAATGACTGGAATGGAAGCAAACCGGACAAAGCCCATCGGAGTTAATTTTTTGGGTGAGCCAAAAAAAACTGTAGCTAATGTCCATGTGATTGCTTCTAAATCTAATCTCTGAAATAGTTTTACGCTGGTCAAAGCCGGAATTAGCGTCTGACAAGTGATAATAAATTCAATGGATAGATTTTAACCAGTCGAATCCATCGGTGCCAATGAATCGATTTCAGAAATATCAATTAATATGCCTGTATTATTTAAGGCCACACAAATAAATAAATAAATAAATCTTTAATCGTCATATTTTACGCTGAGAGCCATATTACTTTAACTGTCTTGAAAAGATTCATGTATTAGGAATATCCTTGTTCTGCTAAAAGTTTTGAAATCCGCGCTAGTAGTGGCACCAGGTGAATGTCGTGTCAGAAGCAGACTGTAAACAACTAAGACCAAGACTAACAAAAATCCAAAATGTCGGAATGTTGTAATTTGTGTCATATGTGTGGTGTGTGTTCATTTCTTTAATTATAAAGGATATTAACAAGTGAGCTTCCTGAAGCCCACACAGGTAAGCAAGAAATTTTGTCCATGTTACTGATTAATAGTCAGATCAAAGGATTCTTTCAAGTTTGTGATATATCCGTTGCATAACATTGTGGTCTCGACAACCACAAAGACAATAACAATAACCGTGTAAATGTCCTATGACTGGATGTTTAAAATTGAATACCGTTTATGAGGCGTACAGGACAGAAAGACGTGGAAACTACATAAAAAAACAATTTTTGTTTTGGCGGGAGGTTATATTAAAATCCGTCAGCTCTTCGCCTGCTGACTGCCAATTGCATTTGGTGGATTCAGTCGCGCTTATGGCTCCGTGAAGTGAGGTTGGTAAAAATAGCTTTCTTGTTTTTTCGGATTTTGACGGAAAGTTTGTGTTTATTTTCTCTCTGTTTTTCTGTGGGTGTCCAGTTTTAAATGCTGTTTCAATTCCCCGATTTCTATGAAGCTCTTGACTTTTAGAAATCGCTGCTACATTTTATTTAATGCTATGCTGGAGAGGCATCTGCCTGGTGAGTGTAAAAACAACAAATTATTATTTGCCTTGCAGTGGAATAATAATTGTCAATTTTTGTGTTAAAAAAATTTGCCTGTTACAATTGGTAGCCTATAGATCTATAAAAGGAACGATCGATTGCACAGATTACTATCTTAACTGGCTAAGACAAATAGGAACAAATCTCGTCTTGTTTTTAGGCTTTGCTCACTCTTTTGATAAAACGAGGAAAATCTCTGTAAACCTAACTTATGCCATTAGAATGACAAAATCTGTGCTATGCTGTATACCTAGTACAGGTGCGATGTTGCTTACATGATTTTGCTTTAAATTTTTGCATTAGCTGTGAAAGTCATTAATTATTCAATTCATCTCAAGACCCAAGACCAGGTAGAACTCGTATAATGAGAACCTAGTATGTCTGGCTTGTTTTACTACATGGGTGCGAATTGTGAAACCTTGCATATTAGCGAGAAAGACCGAAACAAGTTTAATACAGGTGTGATGTGGTGGTACAGAAAAATGCTAAGAATAGTTAGGTCTGTTGCGGTTATATGTATTTTTTTTTTGCCGAATTTGATGATGTACTTCCTACTTTCTGAAATGCTAGTTAATTCTATTATAAAATCTTGACGTGCCCTTATTAAAAAATCTAAAACAAAATAAGTTTCATGCGAAAGCATACGTTAGAAACGGGGGGGGGGGGTTGTTGTTTATGCATACCATCAATAGTAAAGTCGGGCTATTAATTCGGAGGTGACCAGGACTCGACACGCCCTGAGATGACTGGTAGTCTCAGCGCGTTATAATGGCCCACCCCTGCCTACGCTGTAGACACTAATAAGTTTGCTGCAGTTTGGAATAGGCTCGGTTCCGGTGGAATGGTCATTGGCATACACATACACAAGTAGGTACTGTATAGGTACATAGTTAAGTAGACGAAAAGTCGTTGTTAGATGATAAGGTCGGTTGCAGTAAATTATGTATTTCGTTGTGTTTCCAATGAGATTTTACTGACAGACAGTACAACGAGCATTTTTCATCCTGTTTCTTTCTCCTTTTCGTTGGAAAATTTATGTTGTAGTTAATTTGGTGGCCCCCTGTAGATGACTGTTGAAATCGGAGTGAGCTTTAGTGAGATCAGTGTGCCCTTTGTATTCAACAGTGGAGGGGCTTTGCGAAATGTTTGTTCTCCGCTATACCTTGTCTCCATATCACCATTAAATGACACATTTAGTCCCCATCTCTGTGTTTCCACCATTTTTATTTTCTCGACCTTCGTGCAGAATATTTTTTTGTCCTGAAATTGTGGTGATTTGGTTATTAGGACCAACTCATGGGCTGTGCCTTATTAGATCGGTGTTGGGTTTACGAAATTCCCATTTTCAATGATGTAGAAAATGCAAAATTAACATTTCACACCAGACCCTTTTATTTTGAAGGTCTGTTATAGACGTAGTCAACTTTAGTGGCCCATTGAACCTGGCCCTGCCAACGGCCTCATAGATTTTTTTTAGGATATTATTGGTATTGTTTTTGTATGGAATTTGGCGATCATCATGGCAATTTAAATGGTTTCCCGTTGCCTTCTGCTTCCTTATGCCGTTGACTCTCGAGTTCCTCCGCCTTCAGGGCCAGTTTCCCACCTCCAGAAAAATAGAGGGTCATGCACAGAAAACACTGTGTCTTCCGCTTATCCAGGGTCAAACTTGGTCCCCTATCTTTTCAGTCGCTTTTACGCGCTTCCATCCTCACCAAGAGAAGATACAAATTAGGGATTTTTGCGTCTTCGCCTCTGAGACCATATAACTGTCACACTCCGAATACCACTAATTGGGACATTCTATGGATTAGAGTATTCTGAGTGGACTTATGTGAGGGGAATCATATAAACTTGGTAACAATGGCATTACTCAGAAGCTCAGAAACTTACAACAATGTAACAGGCGTCTGTGTGACTTAATAGAGAATATACAATCGAAAGGGGAATAGCTACAAGTGTAAATAATTAATTATCTCATGAACTTCTACCTATTGTAGAGCTGTCGAGAATATCACATCCCTTTCATTTGCAAAAAGGCTGTGTATGTACAGTATGTATATGGTATGTACTCGTGTATAGGCATAGCACGGATTGGCCTCAATTCCAGAACTTGATATGTCAAAAAAAAAAACGGTTGGTAAGGGCGTCTGTTGAAAGGTGTTCTTAAACTAAACTCATTATTAGTGTGCGCTATCTTAATATATATATTTCGACTGTCCGTGTGTTGTCCCGGGCCTCCTCTCAAACGACTGGACCGATTATGATGAATTTTTTTTGTGTGTGTTCAAGGAGATTCGAGGATGGTTTAAGTTAACAATTTGGTCCACTGGAGAATGTTTTTATAATTAATTTTAGTAGTTTAAGTAGTTGTTGATTTTGGAATGTTTTACATTGAACCCGGCAAACCGACGTCTAACGGCGGGCTGTGCTACCATTAATTTTCGTTTATCCCGACAGTTGGCGCTACCATCGCCAACAGAGATCAACTGCCATCTGACCACGCCTATTTATAGGGGCATTTTGGCGAAATTCAAATTTAATAGTTTTATTAAATGTTTTCTTTGTTGTTTCACATATTATTATATTTGTTATTTACATTTATTACATATATTGTTTAAAACGGAAATAGCCGAAGTCGGGTGGCTTCAATCCGAATGTTTACGATGAGTCTATAATTTTACTATGTCTATGGTGTGACCACAATTAATTTACATGAGCAGTGACTGCGAGGCCGTAGGCCGAGCTACCGCCCGCGGCAGGCGCAAGTGGTGGAGGCAGCAGCCGAAGGCTGCGCCGGGAACTGCTTGTATATCATATTAAATCAAAATGTGGACGAATATTTATTCGAAGGGATGCTAAATTTTTGATAACTATTTTCTTCTTGAAATGCCTTTTCTATCGAAGATTGGCGATCATCGTGGCTATTTGAACCGGGTGCTCTGAAAAGGGAAATCATGCTCTTGCCAAACAACTGCCTCAGGGGTTTCATCCAAAATGTTCTAGGGGCCCTCTGTCCTTCTATCTTCCCTTGGATTATTACTCGCAGAAGGCGATATTTTTCGTTACCAATCATATGGCCGAAGTAGGTATGTTTTCCGTTCCTTAACTGTCAGCAGCAACTCGACTTCGGTATCAATTCGCCTCAGGACCTCAGCATTAGGAACGCGATCTCTTTAGTATATGCGCAGCATTCGTCTGTGTGCGCACATTTCAAATGCACTCATTCAGTTCTCCTGTTCTCTGTTCTCCTGAAAACTCAGTCAGTGTTAACTTTTTTAACTTTCTTAAAAAAAAAAAAGGTTTAACCGCGTACAAACAACTTAATGAATGTATCTGATTAATCTCTTCAATCGCCTTACTAAGTCACCGTCTCCGACCGCAAGGTGTGTAGATACTCGCACTAGTAAAAGCACAAGCACGCTACCACCTTGCCACCGAAGTTACTATCTACACAAGTTACGAAAGGTTTGCCCATGTCTTTTTCGCAGAAATTTCAGGCTTGAAGGCTGTAATTTAAATCTGTAAGTTAACCAAGTTTGGATACGAGTCTGGCCCGTCTGTCTGGGTGCATAGTAATTCAAATCGAAGCTGAGAACATAAGCTTGTCAATGACTCATTCCTGTATGCAAGGATGACGTCATGGCGAAGGTGTGGTGGATGTAATGGCCTTCTCACCCGAGAAATATTGGAATTTTCCTGTTTATTTTTGAAAGTTGGACGTAACGTGACAATTGTACATTTAATTACGCGTAGGTGTATTTCTTATGCAATCATAAGTTGACCTTGTTCTTATGGGCCAATAGGTGTGATAACGATGGGAAATAGTTTTTTTTATTAATAATAATAATTATTAGAGTAGTGGTACAGACTCCGACTTTCAACCGATGAATAATTCTTCTGACCACTTTCATATCTAATGGGCTATGGAAATTAATTATTTAATTTCGTCAAAAATACACAGCCATTGCTTGGCAACGAATTATTTTGAAATCTGTCCCTTAAGACGGGTTTCCCTGTGTTCATAGCTTTATTGATTTCTATCATCTCTAGGTAGTACAGCAATTTACCCTTACCACCCAGGGATAAGATTTTAAAACCATGAAAATTACTAGGATCGAGGTTGTTTGTATGTTAAGCCAGAGTGGACGTAGTTTTAGACTTGCCTATTCCCCCTTTATGGTCTTATTCTGACAATATCTTTCGGTCTAGCCCACATATTTTTTAGTTCTACCAACTTGAAAAAGTTATTTCTTCTGGCTGTACAGCCCTTGATGAGCTTTGGCCTGTTCGAAAACACTCCTCCAGTCATCTCGGGTTTGTATAACGCTCCACCATCTACGGACTCCCAACTTGCGAAAGTCAGTTTCTAACTCATCCTTCCAGCCTTTTCGAGGACGTCCCGCCAGTCGTCTTCCTGTCATGCTTGCTTTGTACATCTTGTTCGGCACACGGTCGTCTGACATTCTCGCGACGTTTCCCAGCCATCTTAGGCGTTGCGACTTTATAAACAAAGTTATTAGCATATATTACCTTCAATGACCATTCCTGTATTCCAATAATTAATTTCAATTTCCCGCGCATATTTTAACACCGTCATGTGACACCTTACTAATGCGGTATTAAAAAATAAACCCCGGGATTCAAGGCCGTAGCCAGGATTTTTTTTCGGGGGGGGGGGGGGTTGAGAATTTTTTTCATTGGATATTGCATAGTGGTTTTTATTTTTCCTCTCAAAACCCGATTCTATCTAGTATCAAGCCATTTCATTTCGGGGGGGGGGGGGGGGGGGGGTTGAACCCCCATGAACCCTCCTTTGGCTACGGCCTTGCCGGTATTATATAAACCCCTGTGTTACGTTAATCCCAAATCGCCATAAAAGGGCTGCAGGATTGCCAATGGTATGGCTATGACTCTGATAAGGCGCCCATTCCACCGACCGGCTAGGGCTATTTACAAAAACGGTGACGTGGTAGCAGACATTCAAGACATAGGTGGCGTTTCCACCGACCTCGCATTGCAGAATGCAAATGACATTGACGGAAATTAGAATTTTTCTTTTTATAGAAATCTATTAAAATGTTTGTACTTAACATACCCCATGACGCCATTTTTTAATTTTAGTTTGTTTGTTTGTGATTTTACTGTATGATCATTGATCAATTTTAACTATGGCATAGAGGAAAATAAACATTTCCGTCAATTCTGCAATGCGAGGTCGGTGGAAACCCCGCCTAAGTCTTGATAGTCTGCTACCACGTCACTATTTTTGTAGATAGTCCTAGCCGGTCGGTGGAATGGGCGCCAAACTGAAATCAGGAGCCTAATACTTTCATCAATATCGGTATCGAGCAGTCGTTTAATGACACTGGTCATTATTGATGACATCATGATGTGATAGGTATGACGTCATCAAGGGCGAGCTGTTTGGAGTTTCCTGGAAGGTGTTGACATTGACTAATGACGTGCGTGCCACCCTGCCAACTATTACTTAAGTTACTTTTAGATTAAGGAAATAAAAAAAGGGGAAAGTCAAATTACAAATTTATTGATTTTCGGGAGAATGTTGCAAGAATGGTAGTAGCCATTGGCAAACAGGGGTGACATTTGGGGGGCGGCTAGGGGGGTAGTGGTAGTTTCCCCCCAAGGAAATTTTCCCCTCCCCGTGTTTTTTAAGAAAATAAACCGGGGGGAACCTAATCGTGAAAAAATTAGTGAACATCAAAATAATAAACAAACATATTACTTTGCATATCAGATTTCCTCTGTTTTTTATAATGGTCGATACATTTAACTCTTCGGTTAATAAATGGCGGGAATTTAGCTTCCATTAAACCATGTAATTAGGGGGCGTTGGAAATTAGTTTTCTTAATTTCTTGTTAAGGGTGAATCGTAAAACAATGTAAGTTAAAACTGAAATGACGCCACTGTTGGCAAAGGCAGAAAATGGGACTCGAACCAACAATCTTTCGGGTGAAAGTCGGAGTCTGTACTCATCATGTCCTGTACATGTTAGGTTAGGTTAAGGGGGCCTACAAAACAATTTGTTACGCCAATCATTTCAGAAATTTTCAGAATTGTTATTATTACTTTCCAATTTTAATATTATTATGTTGGACTTGTTGGATTTTGGGGAAAAATCAACTCCTAGCCAGAACTTAATAAGATAATAAGTTGCGGTTTTCGCCAGAAAACGTGTATCCGGCATCCGTTAAAAGATAGTTTAACCAGTATAAAAGTAAGATAAATAAGATTCAGTTGGAACCATCCATGAAAACCGCCGCAACTATCGGTTTTTCGCCGGAATATTCTTGTTTCCATCTGAGGGCCAATGAGGTTCTGTAGGGACAGTTTTGGTCACTAGGTTCGCTAACGACAAACCGATATCCATATTATTCAAAATGGCCGCCGTTTGCATGTGAAACTAAGCTCTTAGAATCTAATTAATTCTTTTAATATTTTTTATAATATTTTTACTATGCCTGGACCTTATTTCGCTGTATATAATTTAATATATATATTCTCCATGATTTATAGAAAAATATCACTTTAAAATAATACGTAATTAAAAATCATTTTAAAATAGTATTGAGGCTTATGGAAAAATCAACGCTTTGATATCATTGCAACTGGTGCTGCCATCTACAAAATGACGTCACAAATGAACCTCATTATAGCGGTTACTATTATCATATTCTTGGGGTTTAAAATGTAAACAAAACAATTTTGAACAGTTCCATTATAAAGTCTCGCCCCGTAAATATAAGACGTTTAAATAAAATATAAATAAATAAATAAAATTATCTTTTTACTTTTTTAATCCCCGGATAAGATTGATCGACATAATAGGCCCGCTGCTGGTAGTTTTCCAGTTGCTGAAACAGACAATAATTGAGCTGATATCATAAAAAGTGGCCGCCATCTTGGATTAAAAAAATAACAATATCTCCTGAACAAGATTTGATATTATTAAAGCGTGCCGTGTTTCCAGCAGTAATAGATAGGTCGAAAAAATGCGAATAATAAGTTAGTTAAACGGAAATGATAACCTCTAAGAAAATGGCAGCTGGCAGTTGCTATCGAAAATTAGTTAATATTACTTTGATGAGCTGATTCATCGAATCGTGAAGCACACTTGCGAGATGGGCTGGGGACTCCCTAATCATTAGTAAACTTTTTTTTTAAATTTATTTATTTTTATTTTTAAATTGGGGTACAGGTGTTACCTGTGTGCACTTATGCCTATTGGCCTATTGTGTGGCATCGCATCGCAGGTCCTCCGCACCTTCATTACAGAATCTGCAAGACTATAGTTGTCTCCCCCAAGAGACTCCAGATATTTAACCCCAGGACCAAAGACGCCAAGGCCTGTTCTTGGTTTTGTACTTCCTAGCCTAGAGCCATCAGTAAACCACTTGCTTGTGTGACTATTGAGAATTCCTGCTGATTCGCAGCATTCTTTCATTGTCCCTAATATAGTTTCGAATTCCCTCCTAAAACAGTATTTTGGATGGATTTTATCGCTTGGTATATCCAGGCAGTGGTCAGACGTAGTCAGAGAGGCTGAGTCTCTCTTAATTGCCCTTCCATTCCTAATAATGCCATTTCGGCTGAAGTTTCCACTGCAACATGGAGGGGTGGGAAGTCCAGTACTATCTCCATTGCTGCAGTGGGACAGGATTTCATAGCCCCCGTAAAGCATCATGTTAGAGAATACGGGCTTCTGAATGTAGCCATAATTTGGATTATTCAGAGAAAAATTCTCATGTGGTTTGATATTGCCGTGTCCATGAAGCCATGACCAATGGTATGGTTACAGCAGGAAAAGACAGGCTGTTTAATAAGCCTTAGACACTACAATATAAATACTTGTAATAAAACGAATCAGTACGAGTGAATCCGTTCATACTTTCATATTTATCAATTAGGATAGGTACTGAGACAGATAATATAAGTATGGTATTAATTGTCCTAGGGTTAAATTTCTGTTACCTCCACTTTCCCTATCCCAAAGCACTGAATTGATCGGTGGGATTGCATATTCTAGAACGGGCATACCAATATATTTAAACACAGTAACACATGCGACACCCCCCCCCCCCCAATTTGAGTTAGACTAAAATAAGATGGTCTCGAGATACGATGCGAATGATACGATTATTGTGAACTCCAACGAACTGAACTGATATCCACCGAGTAAATGAGTAATTTGCATCTTGCCCACTAATCGACTCACAGAATACAGATGAAGTACTACTAACTACTTGAGTTGGGTAAACACTTTATACAGGTTAGCGACACCCCGACTCGTTAAGCCGGTTAATGATTGGTTAAGACTGTTAAGCCCACCATTCGACCAGACGATTTGTCGTTACGACCGAGAAAATCGTACGATTCTCAGTCTCTTTACGTGTAGCACGTACGCGTATATTATATATATATTATATTATATTATATTATATTATTATATGTGGTTGAACGATGAAATCACAACTATCTAGTTTAAGCGCACTGGCGCTCATTCTATATGAAAAAAGACTGTATAATAAATAAAAGGAGGAGTAAGACAGAATGGACTAAGAGATGGCTTCTGAAAAGACAACAATATTCTCACATCAATGTTCTTGAAGGAACTTGTTCATCCTAAAGATTGGCATAACTAGCTTAGGATGTCAGAGGAACGATACTTAGAGCTTTTGCATAAGGTACCTTCCAAAATAATAAAGGCAAGCTATTATTCCTCACGAACGTCTAACTGCAACACTGCGATTCCTGGCATCTGGAAGGACTTACGAACATTTAAAATTTACAACGTTGATTTCACCACAGTCATTGGGAAGGATCATTCCACAAACGTGCGAAGCCAGGACATGTAGCGTAGTGGTACGGGCTCCAACTTTCACCCCAAAGGTTGTTGGTTCGAGTCCCACACTGGCTACATTTTCTGGCCATGCTTCGGAGGGCATGGAAAGCAGACGGCCCCGGACCTTCTTAGTTGTAAGAGAGGGCTTTATAGTCCTAACTCCGCTAGGTTGGCTTAGTAATAGGAACAATAAAAAGTCCTTATTTATTTATTGCTTTCCAATTTATACGTAGTATAAGGAAAGCTTTGTGATGGTCGAAATTTTCGATTCCGAGATTTCAACGGATTTACACGTTTTGAGGTCCCAGGAACCCAAAAAAGTGTTTTTTACGAAATGTCTGTCTGTCTGTCTGTCGCTCTGTCTGTGCGTCGATTTCCGGGCAAACTACTCGATCGATTTTGATGAAATCCGGTATGTAGGTTTACAAAAATCATACCTCGGGATAATTTTTTTTATTTGGGGCTAACTTAATTTGGGGGGGTTTTATTCTCAAAAAACTCCAAAAAAACGTCTAAAAAAAGTATTTCTCAAAAACGGCTCCAACGATTTCTTTTAAATTCACATATCTTGTAGTCGTTATTATTGTAAACGAAATGCGGGGGGTCGCTTGCCCCTTGATAGGTTGCTTCTGGGGGTAAAAAAAATAAAAATAACTAAATTTTAATGAAAAATGACTAAAAAATAATTTTTCTGTTTCTGTTTTCCATCGATGATTTCTACCTTCAGGCATGTTTTAGGTGTTAAATTGAGTAACGAAACCGGACAGGTTGCTTTCCCAGAAAAGTATTTGGTTTGGTACAAAAAAATGTTTTTTTTTTTAAATGATAGGAAATTCACGCTCAAATGCATTGCGTGCCCTGCCAGTATTGCTGTGTGGTAATGTGCTGGTCTGACCTATCTAGAATTTGCCTCACCTCCAGTGACGTCAGGTGGGCAACCCCCCCCCCCCCCTCCCCGAGATATCGGAAATTTAATCATAGGAAAATTATTTATCATGAAATTACTCATTTTCTATATCTACTAATTTTGATAAATTGGAAAGCATGCTCGAGTAAACTCGGACCTGTTCTATGTTGTGGTGTACAGCCTGTGGTATGAGTGAAAATGAGCATAAACATTGATATTGCCGGTTGCAATTTCTAATCGTAATATTTTGTGAGCAACTAAATTGTGGTAACCCACCAGCCGCCACTGGTCGGTGTGCTCAAAGTATTACTTTTCCGACCCCATTATACGATAAATGTTGTATAGCTTCCCAATTTCGATCGTTTTATCGATAACAATTTGGGAACTGGGTCTTTATGTTTAGGAGTTCAATGGGAAAGTCTGAGCCAATAGAAGAGCACAAAAGAGCCTTTACTTTGGGCATAATTGGTGCCAACCTCTCAGTCAATGGCCGCAAAAAGGAAGTGTTGGGGGGGGGGGGATTTTGTTAAAGGGTTTCTCCCCCCTGGAACGTATTTTACGACGTCGTTTGAATTTGTTATGAGAAAATCTTACACCCCCACGTTTTTTGTGCTTGTCGAATTTCTATGAAATATCGATCATAAAGCCATAAATGAGAGTAGAAGAAGTAGAAGAAATGCTCAGTATATTTTGTTATGTAGTATGTACCGGTGTTAATCCCGTTTTGCTGTTTATGAACGCGTGGACCGAACCTAACCTTGCGTTTTGCCTTCAAAACCGGTGGGTGCGTGTTACTGCCGGCTGCACACCACGCGTTTTAAAATGTAGAGAAGTAGTTTTTCTACCACGCATTTATGGCTCTATAATAGACATTTTATGAGAAATGCAGGCTTGTAGAAAAAGCGATTGTCTACTAAAAATGTATTTATTGAGGAATATTTCATCTACACAGTGCGACCTTGATGGTAGCTCTACGTCCTTGTTGATACCGTAGCTCTTTGCAAACGACATAGCGTGAGAGCTGATTAATTAATTTCTCGTTCCAGGACCCCTACATTGGCAAAAATGGTCTTTGAAGATCTGATAAAATGTATATTAAACTGTGGCAATACACTTTAGATTATGTCAAATGAACTATAGTTTATGTATATAATTCGATGTAGTAAGTCAATTTTCTGAAGTGCCTCTGTCCCAGTAATACAAGTCTCTTTGAGTACTTAGTACTGGGGCAGATATTGAAAACTGTAAATGAAAAAACTGTAATATATTCTTTACTTACTGACTTCTTTCTTTCAAATTAACATATTTCATAGATTAACAATAGTTTATACTAGTAAATGTGGCCGGCCGCCATACCAAGTTGAATCCAGCGGACCAGAGCAGGTTCAAAGCTGCAGATAACTTGGTCGTGTGCACAGTGCCAGTAGGGAAACATGGTAGGACTTGTCCTGGTCACCTCCGAACTAACCGTGTGACTTCACTGTGTTTCTCAAGTGGTTCGGAATCCACTATAATCAGGAGGTCCACTGTCCTATGGGCTGGCGTAGGACAGTCAAGTCGGGGTCGCTCTATGGGCCCAAATATGAGGCCTAAGTCGTTATTAACCCGACGAACACTACTACTACTAGTAAATGTATTGTGTATATTATCAAATTTTATTTTATTCTATTTCTGCGATTTTGCCAATATGGTAACCATGGAACTTGAAATTCGTGAATTAGCTGACACGCCATGTTGTTTTCCAAACATTTGGAATGTTCCCCTCTTATTTTTAAAATATTTTGTCGTATATAGATGTGAGTGTATGTGTGGCCCTTTGTCACGTATGTTTTGTTTGCTGGGTTTGCCTATGTGTGCGTGGTCGCAAATGAAATTTGAGCTCGTTGGGAAAGTTCTAAATAAATACAAGGTTTGCTGACCGCATCCCGAATTAGTCCCGTTTATATGGCACAGTTGAGGTTTCTAGGCTTTTTGTTTCAGTGTGCAGTACCGTAAAAATTGCATTATTGACTATTGAGTGCTGAGTGCTGACCCCATTTACCCATCAACGCTAGATAAAATAGAATAGATAAAAATAGCAAACGGCCATAACAAGCTGAATCCACTGCAACAGAGCCTGTTCAAAATTGCAGAAAACTTGGTAGTGTGCTCAGCGTCGGCAGGGGAACATGGTGAGACACTGGGACATGATATCGCGCTGGGACTAACAGTCATTATAAGTAACTGGTCATCTTCGAATTAATCGTTTGACCTTACTATATTCCACAAGTGGTTAGGGATCCACAATAATCAGGAGGTCCACCCTGTCAGTCAACTCTTCTTCTCCCTGAGGTGAAGGAGTCAGTCCCTAGTGTGCCTCAAGTTCATAAAAGGGCTGACTCCCCCCCGCCAGGCTGACAGGGTGGCTTACAACAGAAATTCTGAAAGCAGGCGTTGGAAATGCAAACCAAACCAACATTGCTTCATGTTGATGCTCTTGTAGCGACATGGCAGAAGTATACAATCTGATTTCTGAATCATGTGCTCTCTTCTTCTTCTTCAAGTTACAGCCGGTTGGCTTGTTGGCAGTAACATGTGTCTTCGATGCCTCCACTCCCCCCGATCCTGACACGCCCTCTTCAGCTCCACGTATGTATTGACCCCTGCTGCAGATACTCTTTTCTCGGGCGCTCAGGTTGGTTGACGACGCCTTCTATTGTTCCCTCTATGATACAGCTTACGAAGTTCTCGCGTCGAAGCAAATGTCAAATCCAGTGGACCTCTTCTTTTACATGTGCACTCTGTGTTCCTTAACCCTGATTAACCCCCGTAGCAATCTCGTGCGTTGGGGACTTTCTGATAACCCCATGTACGACTGCGGAGCCCTGCAGGACGATCGGCATCTTCTGATCTGTCCAATGATGAGCTGCCCTACCACGCAAGGGGACTTGGACCAGGGAACTGACAAGGCCATCCAGGCCGCAATTTTCTGGCGGAACGTGTCCTGATGGCCCGGACACGTAAACTAACTAACTAACCCTGATTTGTATAAATCTTAACAGTATCAGCAGCCTGATCGGGGCGTTTATAATACCGGTATTTATTTAATCCACTGGTAAACAAGATAATTTTATAATGGAAAGTGCTACTCAAAATTTGTTTGTTTACAGTTATAATCCTAGGGTATTTATTTAACCCCGGTATTATAAACGCCTCGATCAGACTGCTGTTTCAGAACTTTATCCGTAACCCAGCTCTAAAGTTAACACTATATTCAGCTTAGGAAACATTCACGAGGCCGCGACCCTATCCTGAGTCCTGACGTATTTAAAGTTTCCAGGTTTTAACTTTCATGCGTTAGCGCTAGTCCTAGTATAGCAACGGGTGGCCTTGAAGTCCAGTGGCTGGACTATCTTATCTCCCGACTTCTGTCGTTCGTGTCCGTGATGGTCGCTTCGAGGTACTTGAAGTCCGCCACTCCTTCAAAGTTGACCGCCAGCATGAAGTAATGGCTGTTGGGCCACTCTCCCACCGCGGCCACCATCACCATGCACATTGTCTTTTCCTCCTTCACGACAAGCCCGACTTCTCGGGCTTTATTTCTGAAAGCGCTTCTCCTAGAACCCTCCTCGGACTCGTGTCTGTACTTGGTGAAGTCATGCTTTCGCCTGTTCCATTGCGTCAATGCTAAGCTTGTAGCCGGTGTAGGTATCGAGGACGTATACCAGTTTGCCAATGACCAAAAATGTATAAAACCATCGTCCGTTCAAAATTATATTTATGTATATAGATTTTAGGAAACCCTCTAACTTCCTTAAATATTGTTCGATTTTGATGAAACTTACCACAAAAATTGATCATACATAGGTCTTGATCGAGTTCGTTAACCAGCTAGATCCACTATTTAGTTACAAGATGGTGGCAGATTGAAACCTTATATAATTCATATCTCAGTTAATCTCAGGAATGAATTAAAATGTGACTAAAAGCCCGTATTATTATCTACGATCATGGTAATCAACACTTTTTACGACAAATCAACCATTTTAAGATAGCATCCAGTCAAAGTGAAAATAATTTGATAAGTATAAAAGTCGGCATTGTGGTTCGAAATTTGGAACACAAGAGTGTTTTGTGTGTTGATGTTGTGGTCGGGAAAATAATGAAGTATTTTTTATTTTTTATTACATACGTATAGCGTAGAGGAGAAGCAGGGTTTGCGGAATCTCCATGCACCTGCAGCCTGATCGAGGCGATTTTAATACCGGTATTTATTTAATCCCCTGTTAATAAAAATGTAAACAAGATAATTTTATAATGGAAAGTGCTATTCAAAATTTGTTTGTTTACAGTGATAATCCTAGGGTATTTATTTAACACCGGTATTATAATCGCCTCGATCAGGCTGCTGATTAAATCCTAAAGAAGATGCCGGGCGGTCTTATAAGTTCCTATAGGAACTGGATGATATCATCTGTGGCTGTTGTGTTGTTTCCTAACGCTTCGGAGAGGGAGGAGGGGGCGCTCGTAAGACTGAGGATCGTTGGACCGAGTAGGTTGGGAAATCGAGAAGAAGGTGAGCTGCTATGAGGGCCACTCCGCACCTCACAATCAGGTTTTTTGGAACCAGATTCGACCATCCCTCCCCCCCCCCTCCTCTCCGAAAAATAACTGGCTACGGCCTTATAGGGAGGTTATAGAAGAACAGGACAGGACTTATGGGCCCAACTAGCGGTCTGAGTCCCTGAAGCCATCAACAACTGCTAAGGAGGATGGGTAGTACGCTCGTGCCTGTAGGTTAGACTTACTTACTTATCGGCTTTTTACGCAAAGTTCCCCTAAATAAGGGTTGCACGTAGCTGTCGACAGTTGGTGGCGCCTCCGCAGACGTAGGACAGACAAGATACTTCATTTTATTAATTTTTTGATTTATTGGTAGAAAAATGAGTGAGGTTGGCATCATGTAATCATGAAACCTTCGCTATCCATGTCAATTGATTTTATTATTGAAGGTTTCGAGTGTATCATTATGGAACGTTTGAATTATACTCTGTAATTATTACGGTTGAATTCCTACTAGTTGGCTCATTGTCTTGTAGTCCTCATGAATCATAAGAAAACAAGGAAGAATTGTTCAGCAGTATGCAGGTTCGACTGTCGCTTGAAATATAGGTGACAAATATACTGGACGGCAAGGATTTCCCGGGGGGGGGGGGGGGGGTCCAATTTTGTTTTAACGTAATTTATTATGAAAGACCATTCTATCCAGTGTTTAAACAATACAGGTTTACATTAAAAAAATTATTTCGGGGGGGGGGGGAGTCCGGACCCCTTGGACTACCTCCCTGGGCACGGCCATGCTGGACGGCACCGTGATCTACCAATTCATGACTTTACAAGCGATGATGGGAGCAGCCCCAAGTAAGTCTGACACCGAAACATGGTGTATAATTGCCCGGAGAATAAATATAAATTTCCGACAATTTGGGATAAGGAAAATTTGTACTCGTAAGGCTGTAGTTTCTATTCGGACCAGATTTGTCAATCGTTCTATATCGTATGTAGGGATGGTTGACCCCAGCTGTGGAGAACAGAATCAGTGGATTTGAAATGTGCGTATACAGACGAATGTTGCGCATATCTTGGAGAGATCGTGTCGTGGAGATCCTGAGGCGAAAGGGTACAGAAGTCGAGTTGCTGCTGAAAGCCAAGAAGCGCAGACTAGCATACTTCGGCCATGTGATGAGAAACGAAAAATATCGCCTTCTGCGTGGTATATTCCGAGGGACGATAGAAGGACTGAGGGCTCGCGGCAGAAAAGGAACATCCCGGTTGAAAAACCTGAGGCACTGGGCTGGCAGGAGGACGTCTTCCCTTTTCAGAGCGGCGGTCTCCAAAACTAGAAGAGGCATATAAAGAAGAAGAACACCGAGCTTATGCCGGACGGTGCCACCCTCTGAAGTCCTGTTCATTGACCTCTCATCAAAGTCTCAGTCTTTCGTCCGTCTAAGAAATAAAAATAGTGCTTGCACAATTAACGATACAGACGCTTTGGTTAGTAGCAACAGGCCTCTCTTGCAAGACGATTTTTTCAACAAATAACTTAGCAGCTTAGTTTATTCAGTATTCAAATTGTATTTAGTGGAGCGTGTTGTTTATTTCATCACTGCTTCGTGAAATAATGCAGACGAGAGTCTATTTGCTGCTTATTTTTGGTTGCTTTGCTTATTTCTTTGATAGGCATCGCTCACGTGATCCCTGACACTGGTTGTTGAACAGTAGCTGAGTTTTGTGTTGGGGAGACGGGACATTCTCTCCCAACAAGAATATATTTAGACCACGGCCCATCAGCCCAGAACCCCAGATTTTTCTTTTATCAAAAATTGGCGATCATCATGGCAATTTGGACCTTGGAGACTGCTGCTCTGAAAAGGGAAGTCGTCCTCTTGCCAAACCACTGCCTCGGGTTTTTGAGCTAGGGTGTTCTTCTTCTGTCGGTAGCCCTCTGTTCTTCATGTACCTTTGGATTCTTGCATGTAGAAGGTGATAATTTTCGTTCCTCGCATGACCGAACTATGTTAGTTTCCGTTTCTTAACCGTCAGTAGCATCTCGGTTACCGTATCTATTTACCTCGGCATACAGCATTAGACCGCAGATTGTCCCGCTTAATCACGATAGGGCCAGGTGTTGTGTCCACGGCGTATTTTGATTGGTCGAAGAGGTGGCATGTGACACCTTAAATTAAATAAAAAAAAGGATCCTTGGTTGGGAGCGAATACCCCATCCCTCCCGTATAGAAAGAATCGATATAGGCTCAAAAATGCCAGTGAATTTTTACTGCTTGCATTGCATGCGTATACAGTATATCGCATACTCGACGTTGCCATACATTATTTCGATGCTGGCAACAATGGATGGCTATCATGCATACTCATTCAAATTTTACGGTAACCTCTATACTTTGTGGCAAAAACCTCGGCACGCGATACTGGTGTTAACTTCACGAAGAAGTTCATCAACTTGATTTTGCTACAGTGTTATAGCATTTTTTATGCATTAACTTTGTGATTACAACCCTCGTTTTTTCACTTCATAGATTAATAGTTTTTTTCGTATGCAGCAAGGTACTCACAGCCCTGTGATATACTAGGGAAAAAAGGAGGGTTCGTGATGAAGGCACTCCATGTGCAGATTGATACAATTCCGAACTCGGGTAAGTGTTTTCTTGTTGTAGTAAAAAAAAGTGGCTTGCAAAAATAAAAAGACTTGTATCCTGGACCACTAAGTTAAGAATATATAAAGCCCTTATCAGACCTATTGCAACATACGGCTCGGAAACCTGGAATCTTACTGTAAATGACGCAAAAGAAACTGCGTGTAAAAGATAATAAGGAGGCTCCATGGACCCCTACGCGAAGACGGAGAGTGGCCATTTTACGGTTTATAAAAGCGTAACGAAAAAGATGGCTGGGACACGTCGTAAGATTGTCAGACGACCGTATGCCGAAAAAGATGTACAATGCAAGTATGACAGGAAGACGACTGGCGAGACGTCCTCGATAACGCTGGAAGGGTAAGCTGGAACTGACCTTCGCGAGTTGGGGAGTCTGTAGATGAATGGAGGGGCGTTATTTAGCAGGCCAGAGCTCATCAAGGGCTGTAGAGCCAGAAGAAGAGAAGAAGTTAAAAAGTGACCACGTATCCTATAAGTATAGAATCTATTTTAAACAGTGCGTTAATAATGTTTCCAACTTGGGAATCTCGAGTGATGATGGTGCAATGATGGGGGCAATTGGTGAGAATTAAAGGGGGCATTGCGAATTTGACCCAACATAGACATTTGACATTTATTATAAGCTATGATTTAAATTGAACGGGATCAAAGATCAACCATGACAATGGAAATAGATTCGGTTGTATGAGCAGAAACTTGTTTGTTTGTTTTCTACGGCCTGCTTTCAGCATTTCTGCTTTAAGCAACCCTGTTAGCCTGGCGAGGGGAGTAAGCCTGTTTGTTAACTAGAGGGACACTACGGGCAGACTCCTTCACATCAGAGAGAATGTCAGTTGACTGACAGGGCGGACTTCCAGATTTTAGTGGATTCCGAACCACCTGGGGAACATAGTAAAGTCACACAATTAATATTCCTCTGCCAGTTCGCTTCGTTTGAAACAGGCTCTATCTATTCTGTTGGATTTAATATTTAATTGGGTATGACTATTTACAGAAGCTAACTAATAAACAAAGCCTGAAATATGACAGAAACTAGTCTTTTTCTGGCTCTACAGCCCTTGATGAGCTTTGGCCTGCTCGACAACACCCCCCAGTCATCTGGGTTTTATACAACGCTCCACCATCTACGGACTCCCAACTTGCGAAGGTCAGTTTCCAACTCATCCTTCCAGCATTTTCGAGGACGTCCCGCCAGTCGTCTTCCTGTCATGCTTGCTTTGACAGAAACTAGTAGACTGGAAGATAAAAATAATTTAGCTATGAATGTATTATTATTTTTTGATGTGCTTGTGTGACCCACGCAACCTTGACCTGTCAATAACCTCATTGATTTTTCGACATTATTGGTACTGCTTTAAAGTAGCTGATCTTCTGAGTATTGCCATATGGTCTCAGAGGTGAAGACTCGAAAATCACTAATCTGTACCTCCTCTTGGTTACGATGGAAGCGCGTAGTGGCGACTGAACAGATAGTAAAACCGAGTTTGAGGTGGCTTGAGCGAAAAATGCAATCTTTGCTGGGCACTCTTTTGTGCTGGGGTTGGGAAACTGGCCTTGAAGACGGAAGAATTCAATGAAGAGTCAACGGCATAAGGATGCAGAAGGCAGCGGGAAACCACAGCGTTACAATGCCCTAGTATAGTCATCATGCTGGCTACAATTGCCAATCTTCGATAGAAGAGACATTGCGAGAAGAAAGTACCGCTGTCGCTGTCACTGTCACTGTCGCTGCCGCTGTCGCTGCCGCTGCCGTATGAATTTTGACTGCTGGAAAACTGGTTCACGACTACACTAACACGTCCTTGATGTCAACCCACACTGGCTGCAAGTGACAATGGACAAGCTGAGACAAGTATAACATTGACACAATCTAACAGGCGTAAGCCTGACTTAACCAAATTCCGGTACGAGTCTGCATACTTGATAAGCGGGAGAGCATTGAAATTCAAAGAGCAGTTGTTGTTCTTCTGAGACATGGCAATATGGCTTCACGTCACGTTTGGGAATAATTACTCCACTTTGATAGATACCTGAGTCCTTGGCTATACAGAGCTTATCCCGATGCCTTCAAGGCACGGCCCTGGCTCATTTCCCCCTTCTGGTCGATATGCTGTGTCCAATCTTACACTGAGCCAAGCCCGTAGCCAGGATTTTTTTTTGGGGGGGTGGCTGTGGCGACTGTGATCCTATCTAGTGTAAATTTAATTCTTGAGATTTAAATTGTATCTAGTGCATTCTTTAGAGGTTATGGTGTTACTCGTATGTATGATAGGATAGGCACTTCGAACATCAATTTATTGGAGGATTTAGTCTCGGTGCGAACACAGGCTTTATAATATTTTGCAGATATGCGAAATAAATCGTAATGTTACCATTACGTCGGTTTAGATAGTACAGAAGTAATATTGCATTTAACCCGAAGAGGGGGGCCCTGGGTCTCCCCCGGGGATTTTTTTGTTGAAAATATAAGTGCAAAATAGTGGGGTTTTACGCATTTTAACAGCAGTAAAGTATGGAATTTACAAAGCTTACAAAATAAAGCTTATGCATAAAAATAATATTGCATTTAACCCAAAGAGGGGGGCCGGGGGTCTCCCCCGGGGGAAAAATTTGAAAATGTAACAGCAAAACAGTGGGGGCTTACAGCAGCAAAGCTTGCAAAGGAATGCATATTCATATTGCTCCAAACAGGGGGACCGGGGGTCTCCCCGACAAAATGTTTTTTTAAAAAATGGGTCCGAAATAGTGAGGTTTTACGATTTTACAGCAGTAAAGTTTATATTTTACTGAGGAAGACATATTCATGTTACCGATTTACCGAACTAGATTTATTTAATTCTCAACTTTTCATTTCGGGGGGGGGGGGGCTGCAACCCAATAAGCCCCCCCCCCCCTTGGCTACGGCCTTGCACTGAGCTCTATAACGCTAGTCGTACCGTCGCATCGGTGTAGGACCTGCCTTGGCCTTCAAGCGCTGGGGTCGGATGTCTTCAGGTGCCCATTCCATTGACCGGCTAGGGCTATTTCCAAAAACGGTGACGTGGTAGCAGACATTCAAGACTTAGGTGGCGTTTCCACCGACCTCGCATTGCAGAATTGACGGAAATGTTTATTTTCCTCTATGCCATAGTTAAAATTGATCAATGATCATACAGTAAAATCACAAACAAACAAACTAAAATTTAAAAATGGCGTCATGGGATATGTTAAGTACAAACATTTTAATAGATTTCTATAAAAAGAAAAATTATAATTTCCGTCAATATCATTTGCATTCTGTAATGCGAGGTCGGTGGAGACGTCACCTAAGTCTTGAATGTCTGCTACCACGTCACCGTTTTTGGAAATAGCCCTAGCTGGTCAATGGAATGGGCGCCTAAAGGAACGTGGATGACCTGTCTTAGCCATCAATTCTGCTTAATTTTCACAGATGGTCTGGGCCCCCCTTTTCCCTTGGCTAGATTCGTAGTCCTCTATATTGCAGTATTATAAGTGTACACTAACATTAAAGTAACTTTGGTTGAAGAGGTAACCTCCTCGTTATTATAACCGAAATTAGAAGATATACAAAAAACTGGACTTTGTGGGAATCGAACCTGAGATAAACCTGACTTAACCGGTTATAAGAGTGGATCGTGGGTTCCAGTTTTTTCTATATATCTGTTACTGAGCCCTATATTAAAGCATGTCGCATGCATGCGAAGAAGTTCATCTAATTCATTTTGCTCCAGTAGCATTTTTTATGCATCAACTTTGTTTTGTGATTGTAATCCTCTTTTTTCACTTCGTTTGTTTTTCAGCTCGCTTTAAGCAACCCTGTCAGTTTATCAATGGGGGTTTGTGTACATTGATTGCGACTGCAATAGATGTGATTTTTAGAAGAATTGTTCGAGCCGTTTTTGAGAAATAATTGAATAAATTAAACCCCCCAAAATTGAGTTAGCCCAAACTAGGGAAAATGGTGCCGAGATATAATTTTTTCAACTTGCATACCTAATTTCACGAAAATCTATCCATTAGTCTACCCCCAAATCGGATGGCAGATAGACATTTCTAAAAAAAAGACTTTTTGGTTCCTGTCAATCCTATTCATGTTTGTAAATCCGTTAAAAAAGGAAATTCCGACCATCGGAAAGCTTTCCTTTTATATTTCCTTTATTCTATCCTTTATACTAACGTATAATTAGGAAAGAAAAGAAGAATTTCGATCAAAAAGCGTAGGCTTGAGTTACGTGACAGGCGAACGTCGCTCAGACCCGCGTTAGCATTAATTCCGTAGATAGGAATGCACCGATTTATATATTTTTTCGTTTCAAGTGAAGATGAGGGGGTGTTTTATGCGAGGGCGTATTTTCAAAAGCCAGAATTGTTTCAAAAACACAGGATACAATCAATGTTTTTTAATGAAATTGTTAGTGGGCCGGCCACCATACCATGTTGAATCCAGCGGACCAGAGCAGGTTCAAAGATGCAGATAACTTGGTAGTGTGCACAGTGCCGGTAGGGAAACATGGTAGGACTTGTCCTGGTCACCTCCTTAGTAATCGTGTGACTTCACTGTGTTTCCCAAGTGGTTCAGAATCCACTATAATCAGGAGTTCCACTGTCCTATGGGCCCACACCGTGGCCTGGGACTGTGTCCAACCATTCTACTACTAATGAAATTGTGAGATTTCTAAAAAGCTTTGAGCTAGGTTCTGGGGCAAAAAATTAATATTTAATACAGTACTAAATATTCATGAAAAGTGATTAAAAAATAATAATGTATCTGCGGAACATTCCTTCTCTAACTTCAAGCATGTTTTAGGTGTTAAAAAGAGTAACAAAACAGAACAGGTTACTTTCCCATGACACGTGGCTCGAACACGCGCTATTATTGGTCAGTAGAGATTTGCCGTGGCTTGTCAATGAGTCGCGCCTTGTCATTCCCACGGCGCGCGAAGGGTTGTGGCTTAGCAAACCGCGGACGTTCGCGAATGGCTCGCTTATCGAAAACATAGTTTATCTCATACGAACCACTCGTCGTCGGAACAATGCTTGAGACTATTGATCTGTGACTCGTGATCTGTCGAGTCGTGGCTCGCCGAGTCTCGTCCGAAGTTCGATAAACCTCGTGCCGTTGGTACACGAAAGCTTGTGATGCGGCGAGCAGGATTGTGTGGGCGCGTCTAGGCTCGTTCGTACCCACAATTTGTCGGTAAAACCAAATGTGCAGGTCACGAGTTACAGATCAATAGTTTCTAGTAGTGTTCCAACGACGCGTGGTTATTTGTTTAGAGTTAAACGATGTTTTCAATAAACGAGCCATTCGTCAACATTTGCCAAGCCTTTCCGCGCTTTGAAAATGACAAGGCGCGACTTACTGACAAGCCAAGGTAAGCTTTACCGACAAATTTTGGGAACGAACGAGCGTATGCGCGCCTGCACAAGCCTGCTAGCCGCACCACAAACTTTCCTGTTCCAACGGCTCGAGATTGGTCGAACTTCAAACGAGACTCGACGAGCCAGGCGCCGTGGGAACATAGCTTTAAGGGCAAACCGGGGTCGCCGATATTCCATTTTCTGTTCAAACTTCAATTTCTCGTGAAATATGGAGCGCTGAACAATGAAAAAATGCTGAATGGCAAGAAATTTTTTTTCTCCTAATTTTGATGCATAGTATGTGGCCTTAACTAACGCCAATTCGCCACAGTTGATGAACTCCTTCAGCTTGAACTCCTGAGTGACCGTTATTTTTTGCGTATCAAGTTCACTAACTATAGCCGATCGATATTGATGATTGCAACATACTATACATCAAAATTAGGAGAAATAATTCTTCTTTCCATTCAGCATTTTTTCATTGTTCTGCGTTCCATATTTCATGAGAAATTAAAGTTAGCACAGAAATGGAATATCGGCGACTCCGGTTTTGTGGGTACGAATGAGACTATGCGCGTCTGCACAAACCTGCTCACCGCACCACAAACTTTCGTGTTCCGTGAGACAGACGTTGTGGGAACATAGCTTTATAAAGCGTGTCGCGTCATCGATCGGGTGCCTTGAAGGAACGTGTATGATTTGTCTTTGCCTTCTAATTTAGTTTATGCTTGCATGGCTGACCCTGGCTCGGATACGTTTACCCAGTGCAGCGGAACTATTCTGCCACCTAGAGAAAGTCCTTAATATTGTTGACAGGACGTACTGTTTATTATCATGTACTTTGCCGAAGGTATCAGGGGTGGCCATGTTTTTACCGACGACAATTAATGTGGAGCCCATTGTCAGGGGAGTGGGTGCTACTCCCATCATCTGACTATGTCCTGAGAAGGACTTATGGTTTTTGTGTTTTGGAATTAAGAGCACCATGCTGTTGCCCTAGCTGTTCTTTAACCTAGTAACCAACGGGAACGAGATTTGTCATTTTGACAATGAGCTCATTGAAAAGGGTATTGCTTTCCAATTTATACGTAGTATAAGGAAAGCTTTGTGATGGTCGAAATTTTCGATTCCGAGATTTCAACGGAATTACACGTTTTGAGGTACCAGGAACCCAAAAAAGTGGTTTTTACGAAATGTCTGTCGCTCTGTCTGTAGCTCTGTCTGTATGTCTGTGAGTCAATTTCCGGGCAAACTACTCCGTCGATTTTGATGAAATTCGGCATGTAGGTTCACAAAAATCATACCTCGGGACCATTTTTTTTTATTTGGGGCTAACTCAATTTCGGGAGGTTTTATTCTCAAAAAACTCCAAAAAAAGTCTAAAAAAATTATTTCTCAAAAACGGCTGCAACGATTTCTTTTAAATTCACATATATTGTAGTTGTTATTAATGTTGATAAAATGCGGGGGGTCGCTTGCCCCTTGATAGTTTGCTTCTGGGGGTAAAAAAATAAAAATAACTAAATTTTAATGAAAAATGACTAAAAAATAATTTTTCTGCGAAACCTTTCTATCGATGATTTCTTCCTTCAAGTATGTTTTTGGTGTTAAATTGAGTAACGAAATAGGACAGGTTGCTTTCCCAGAAAAGTATTTGGTTTTGTAAAAAAACAATGTTTTTTTGAAAAAATGATAGAAAATTCACACTCAAACGCATTGCGTGCCCTGCCAGTATTGCTGTGTGTCAATGTGTTGGTCTGACCTATCTAGAATTTACCTCACCTCCAGTGACGTCAGGTGGACAACCCCCTCCCCCCCGAGATTTCCGAAATTTAATCATAGGAATATTATTTACCATGAAATTTCACATTTTCTCTATCTACTAATTTTGACAAATTGGAAAGCATGTTCGAGTAAACTCGGACCGGTTCTTTTCAATTGAGTTACAAACTTTAGCCCAATTATGGCAAATGTTTATTTTTGTCACTTTCACCCCTTGGCCTCTAGGCGCTTTAACGGAAGTTTTATTTATTTTTGAAGTGAAACTTCTTTGGGCGCACCAGATGCAGATTTTATCAGGGCAATGAGTTGGGCTGGCCCTCCTGTGGCGCGACACGCAGCAAAAACTATGTAGGGCTGTAGTCTGAACTATTGGACATACTGAAGGAGGGGACTCCCCGTGGTAATAATGAATTGGAAGGGTCGCCCTCTCGCCCTTCGAGCAGGTATGCCCCTTAAACGCGAGTGAAACACCAGCAATCCCATTTGAATTGCATGGGCGGGTTAACTTAACTACTTAAGGCTGAGTGTTCAAAATGTTTTGTAAACAAGATATTTTGCTAATTTTTTGACGAAAATAATTTATTGCTCATTCCACAGATACAAAGATAACAAAGTGAACAGATAAAAAACTCATAAAAAATCCAAGTTATCGCAGGAAGTTTATATTTTCTAAACTGAAATATTATTGCATTAAAAAAATTGGATAATGAGCCTTAAACCCATTTCGTAGCACAGTTGTAAATCTGTAAGGGAAATAGACAGCTATCACAGAAAGCTCGTATTTTTAAGATTTTTCATCTGTTCCCTTTTATATCTTTGTGGCTGTGGAACGAGCAATTAATTAATTACATCCAAAAAGTACGATAATTTCTTGTTTACAAAACATTTTGAACACTCAGGCTTAAAACAATTATTTGTTTTACATTGTGAGGCCAGTTTGTGTATTTAGCGGTTTGGTAATATTGAAAAATACTACATTTTGAAAAAATTATATATATTTAAAAATAATATACTGTATAAAAAAAAACCGAGTGTGTGCTTAAGACCGCCCAGAAGAAGTGAAAACTTCATTAGCATTCCAAATCAATTTAGTCCAATTTTAGTACGTATATGTAGTAAATAATATTATGCATTATATAGTATTATTAGGGATTGTGTTCGTAGATTGAATGAGAAACAAGTCAGAAATTAATACTATATAATAATAAGCGAGCGTATGCTTAAGACCGCACGGCAGAAGTGAAAACTTCATTAGCATTCCCAATCAATTTAGTACAATTTTAGTACGTATATGTAGTAAATAATATTATGCATTATATAGTATTATTAGGGATTGTGTTCGTAGATTGAATGAGAAACAAGTCAGAAATTAATACTATATAATAATAAGCGAGCGTATGCTTAAGACCGCACGGCAGAAGTGAAAACTTCATTAGCATTCCCAATCAATTTAGTACAATTTTAGTACGTATATGTAGTAAATAATATTATGCATTATATAGTATTATTAGGGATTGTGTTCGTAGATTGAATGAGAAACAAGTCAGAAATTAATACTATATAATAATAAGCGAGCGTATGCTTAAGACCGCACGGCAGAAGTGAAAACTTCATTAGCATTCCCAATCAATTTAGTACAATTTTAGTACGTATATGTAGTAAATAATATTATGCATTATATAGTATTATTAGGGATTGTGTTCGTAGATTGAATGAGAAACAAGTCAGAAATTAATACTATATAATAATAAGCGAGCGTATGCTTAAGACCGCACGGCAGAAGTGAAAACTTCATTAGCATTCCCAATCAATTTAGTACAATTTTAGTACGTATATGTAGTAAATAATATTATGCATTATATAGTATTATTAGGGATTGTGTTCGTAGATTGAATGAGAACCAAGTCAGAAATTAATACTATATAATAATAAGCGAGCGTATGCTTAAGACCGCACGGCAGAAGTGAAAACTTCATTAGCATTCCCAATCAATTTAGTACAATTTTAGTACGTATATGTAGTAAATAATATTATGCATTATATAGTATTATTAGGGATTGTGTTCGTAGATTGAATGAGAACCAAGTCAGAAATTAATACTATATAATATATAATATTGTATTACTTACTATTTACATAAGTTATAAATGGATTGGGATTGCCAATGAAGTTTCACTTCTGCCGTGCGGTCTTAAGCACACTTGTTTTTTTTTTTACTTTTTATTTAGGTTCCTATTTGTCTTGAATTTTTTCACTTTACCACAGGTACTGTGAAATACTAGCATTATCAGCATTTATCGCTAGAATGTGTTCAATTACCATGGTTGACATTGTACTTGCACAAGGAGTGGCTGTTTATGACACATGACGTCTGACATGGCTCTTGAAGCGTCGATTGCTTGAATAACGATGAGCTACTACTTCATATCTGTAGGTAAAAAACAAACAGGGAGAATGTTGCAAGAATAAAGAACCGGTCCCAGTTTACTCGAACATGCTTTCCAATTTATCAAAATTAGTAGATAGAGAAAATGAGTAATTTCATGGTAAATAATTTTCCTATGGTTAAATTTCCGATATCTCGGGGGGGGGGGGGGGGGGGTGTCCACCTGACGTCACTGGAGGTGAGGTAAATTCTAGATAGGTCAGACACATTACCACACAGCAATACTGGCAGGGCACGCAATGCATTTGAGCGTGAATTTTCAATCATTTTTTCAAAAAAACATTTTTTTTTTACAAAACCAAATACTTTTCTGGGAAAGCAACCTGTCCGGTTTCGTTACTCAATTTAACACCTAAAACATGCCTGAAGGTAGAAATCATCGATAGAAAGGTTTCGCAGAAAAATTATTTTTTAGTCATTTTTCATTAAAATTTAGTTATTTTTATTTTTTTACCCCAAGAAGCAACCTATCAAGGGGCAAGCGACCCCCCGCATTGCGTTAACATTAATAACAACTACAATATATGTGCATTTAAAAGAAATAATTTTGAGAAATAATTTTTTTAGACGTTTTTTTGGAGTTTTTTTGAAAATAAAACCCCCCAAATTAAGTTAGCCCCAAATAAAAAAAAATGATCCCGAGGCATGATTTTTGTGAACCTACATGCCGAATTTCATCAAAATCGACCGAGTAGTTTGCCCGGAAATCGACGCACAGACAGACAGACAGACAGACATTTCGTAAAAACCACTTTTTTGGGTTCCTAGGACCTTAAAACGTGTAAATCCGTTGAAATCTCGGAATCGAAAATTTCGACCGTCACAAAGCTTTCCTTATACTACGTATAAATTGGAAAGCAATAAATATTGACCGGGAGGTCATTCAGAAAGCGTGCTTATGTACATTATGCATGTATCTAAAATTGACCTGTCGTACTCAGGTATGTCTTAATAAAAGTTGAAGAAAATTACATGCTGCTTCTGCTGGTACGTACTTAGTTCTGCTATGTTTTCCCATTATCATTTATGCTAAAAACGGTTTTTTTCATCCCATTCCACTATTGACTATCCCTCATAAAAAATATGAAATAATTTGACAAGGTATGGCGCACCAAAGGTTTTGCGAGGGGGGGGGGGATGTTATAGACGCCACTGTAGTATGTATAATATGAAATAATTCAATAATAGTGTAATATCTCGTGGATTCAGGCGTTCGTGTGAAGACATTCAAACTGGCTAAAGTTGTAGGTAGCCTTGCTGGCTGGCGTGACTTACTCCCACGCATATTCTTTCTTTAGTGCTCCCCCGACACCTGTGGAACCTCTCTTCGGCCCATTTTTCATGCCTCCCTCCCCTACCTTTTCTAAGGTGTAAGGAATTACACGTTTTGAGGTACCAGGAACCCAAAAAAGTGTTTTTTACGAAATGTATGTCTGTCGCTCTGTCTGTCTGTATGTCTGTATGTATGTCTGTCTGTCTATCTGCTCATCGATTTCCGGGCAAACTACTCGGCCGATTTTGAAGAAATTTTGCATGTTGGTTCACAAAAATCATAACTCGAGAAATTTTTTTTATTTTGGGCTAACACAATTTGGGGGGGTTTTATTTTCAAAAAACTCATAAAAAACGTCTAAAAAAATTATTTCTCAAAAACGGCTCCAACGATTTCTTTTAAATTCATGCCCCTTGATAGTTTGCTTCTGGGGGTAAAAAAATAAAAATAACTAAATTTGCATGAAAAATGATTAAAAAATAATTTTTCTGCGAAACCTTTCTATTTATTATTATTTCTACCTTCAGGCATGTTTTAGGTGTTAAATTGAGTAACGAAACCGGACAGGTTGCTTTCCCAAAAAACCATTTGGTTTTGTGCAAACATTTTGTTTTTTGAAAAAATGATAGAAAATTCACTCTTAAATGTATTGCGTGCCCTGCCATTATTGCTGAGTGATGTGTTGGTCTGACCTATCTAGAAATTACCTCACTTTCAGTGACGTCAGATGGAACCCCCCCCCCCGAAATATCGGAAATTTAACCATAGGAAAATTATTTACCATGAAATTATTCATTTTCTCTATCTGCTAATTTTGATAAATTGGAAAGCATGTTCGAGTAAACTCGGACCGGTTCTTTGAAATGTGTCACTTTGCTCGTGCAAGAGCGATGTATGCAATTGCCATGATTATCACCAATCTTCGATGGAAGTGGCATTCGAAGAAGAATGACGATGGCCCCATATGGTCTACATAGCCTAATTTTATACTATTACAGTATATAGGTAAACAAAGGTAAAGAATATTCCAGATGGTAGAGAACAAGACCATGAAACGAAAGGTCGAGGTTCGAGGCTCGGACCGGTTCTTTAACTTTGGGAAACAATTATTTTTAAATTCAATTGGATACTCCTTACATCATAATATAATAATCTAGACACACCATGTTGGAATTTGCGAGGGACCAACATAAAATTCCTAACAAATCTGTTGCTACGTAACTGCTAAAAAAATAAATCTTTTGCCAGCGGGTGACGTCATTTATGTTGGTGCCCAACTTTCTCATCCAGTTTATCTAGAATACCGTGTGTAGAGTATTATATGGTCTAAGAGAAACTCAGTCTAGTCCATTTTTATCCAAACTCAACTTGTAAATAAATAAATAAATAAGTATGGACTTTTTATTGTTTCTATTACTAAGCCAGCCTAGCGGAGTTTGGGCTATAAAGCCCTCTCTTACACTCAACTAGGTAGGCCCGGGACCGCCTGCTTTACATGCCCTCCGAAGCATGGCCCAGAAAATGTAGCCAGTGTGGGACTCGAACCAACAACCTTTCGGGTGAAAGTCGGAGTCCGTACCAGTACGCTACATGTCTTGACAAGACTTGTCACCCGGGTGACCAGGAAATCTAGCAACAAAGTATCTGTTGCTAGGTAACTGGTCAAAAAATAAATATGGTCCCCACAGGAGCATATTAGAATCAACCCATAGGCGCATATTCCACCAACGTCAATGGTTCACTATTGACGTGTTTGACGTGGTAGCAGACATTAAAGACAGTGTAAAAATGTCTGCTACCACGTCAATATCAGCAATATTTTGACTATTGCCGTCGGTGGAATAAGCGCCTTAGTGCAAATGTATAATTGATAGCATCTACCTTGTACCCCGCAGCTGAAAATGGGGCAAAGGGAAATTTCTACCCTCCTGAATAGGTTTCCACCCCTTACTGATAGTATCTCTATGATTATTGCTGAAACGGCCGTGGGGGCTGGTCAAGGTTGTACATTTTTTCCACGCGAAATTTTTTATTATGAGGATAAAGGTAGCTGAATCAATATCAACAACTAATTTTTAATTTTGGTTTCTTTTTTACTGTTCCGAGAAAGAGGCCTCGGCTTGTCTCTTCCGAGCGTGTCTCCCCTGATAACCTTGACAACCTTGACAAACTTTTTTTTGCTGTCGCTTCTCAATTTTCCTCCCCTAATTGTGTCAGTTTGTTGATTTTGTCTGTTGTACAAAGTAGGTTGACTTCGTGACTTTTTCTTGTAGTTTTTTTTCTAGTTTAAAGCTACCTAAGATATTTTTACTTGTGCTTATGTCGGTGATGTTACATGGGCTAGAAGTTTTTTTTTCGAGTTTAAAGCTCCACTTTAATATGCTTTCTATTTGTGAGTCCCTCGATATACAATGGTGTATATCCTGGAATAAGGTTAATTTAATAATAAAGTTAAATTATGGCCATCACAAACCGCGACTGGCCACAGTTATGTAAATTGATTTTTTTTGTATGGACAACTGGATGGAAAATCCATATAAGTGTCCACAACCAAAATTCACACCGATTGGCTACAGTTAAGAAAATTGATTTGTGTAAAAACCGTTAGTGTGGGTGTGTGGTCGTCACTAACACCGATTGGCAACATGAATGAAACATGATTTATATAGAAGTAGATAGTGACTGTGGCCGTCACTAACACCGATTGGCCACAGTTGTTATGGAACTTGATTTGTATATAAACGGATAGTGTGCGGGTCCGGTGAAAAGAGTTCCACGATTGTGTTCAACCAGTGTGACCGTCATGTATTGTACCTTATATAGAAATGTAGAGCAACACTTCTTCCTTCCTTTATTATATTCTTATTTATTTATTCCTTTTGATTCCTAATTGAAAAAGCAAGTGAAACCGCACACGGCTGACTGAAGCCTTGCGGTACATAATTTTATTGTAGTGCACACTCTGTATCGAAATTGGATCAATATAATAATAATCTTTCTTTCTTTCTTTTCCTTGTCCAGTATTCCCTGGACAAGGAGCATATATTACAAAAATACAATACATAATAATACCATCCCGCATCCCCAAGCTAGCGCTTATTTGGGACAAAAGACTCATACTACAGTGCTGTTAAAGAAGGCTTAATCATTTATTTTTGTTATTTATTTATAATGTTTATTTTATTTTATTTTTATTCTTATTTTATTTTAACTTGTTATTTTAATGTCAGTTATTATTATTATTATTAACTCCCATTGACCAGCCATCATTTTATACCCGCTTTTAACTTTATAATAATAATAATTTTTTTCCCAGCCGGTACCCCCAGCTTTGGGAGCATTTAATAAAAAGAATACAATACAACATTAAAGAAAATAATCGTTTTTACCGGAATACTGCATGTAAGCCCCAAAAGGGAGGCTTGTGGCCTTCTTTTCTTTCTTTCTTTCTTTTCCTTGTCCAGTATTCCCTGGACAAGGAGCATATATTACAAAAATACAATACATAATAATAACATCCCGCATCCCCAAGCTAGCGCTTATTTGGGACAAAAGACTCATACAGTGCTGCTAAACAAGGCTTAATCATTTATTTTTGTTATTTATTTATAATGTTTATTTTATTTTTATTTTTATTTTAACTTGTTATTTCAATGTCAGTTTTTATTATTATTATTAACTCCCATTGACCAGCCATCTTTTTATACCCGCTTTTAACTCACCCATCTGTTTAAATTTTTTCATTTGGGGGAGAAGTTCATTTAATATCTTTGGTATAAGTACTTTGTTTAATCTCTCTCCATATTTGTTATATGTTATCTCAAACTTAAGCTTTTTTGGGTTTCTTGTATTATACTTCCCTTTATCATCTATTTGGTACTCTTTTTTAAAATAGTTATCTCTTATTAATTTATACTTGAATAATTTTGTTATTGGCAAAATGCTAGCATGTTTGAATTTTTCGTCGTATTCTTTGTATTTCTTGTTAATTTTATTTGATAACATGTTTTTTATTATTCGCTTTTGTATCATTTCTAATTTGTAGGTGTATGTATTTCTATCTTTGAAGTATACTGTTATACCGTAGCTTACTATGGATTCGACCAGGGCGTGGTACGCTAATTTAATGGTTTTAAAAGGTACTCCATATTTTAATCGTGCCAAAGCCGCACTCCCTGAGCGTAGTCGTTTGCATAGTCTTTCTATGTGGTTTTCCCACGTCATTCTACTGTCAATTTGCAGACCTAGGTACTTATGCTCTTCTACTACTTCAATTTTGTCTTCGCATTTACAATTTTCTATTTTTATTCTGTGCAGGCAATCGTGTGTATGGAATAAATATTTGTTTTTTATTTGCAAAGGTCCCCTGTTTCGTATGTGCATGATTTTGTTTTTTTTGCTATTTATAGTTAGTCCGAGGTCGTGTGAGAGTTTTCTTATGTGCAGTATGTGCAGTTTTCTTATGGCGAGGTTCATGTGTACAGTCGCCTCATTGATATCTTTGTTTGCTATTACTAGCGCCATATCATCGGCGAACATAAATGTTTGAATTCCCGTTAGCAGGGACTGCAATTTATTCGTTGTTATGATATACAGGGTTGGACCGATTAAACTACCCTGGGGTACACCAGACTCCCAGTTTAGTGGGTGGCAAGTTTCATCGTGCAACTTGACTGTAGCTGAACGAGCGTATAAGTAATTTGTGAACCAGCTTTTTTCATCTCCCCCTATTCCGATTTGCTGTAGCTGCTCTATTATGACGTCATGGGGTAAAACATCGAAAGCCTTGGAGTAGTCTATAAACAAAACAAGAAGGTTATTATTCAAATGGAGTTGGTTATTTACGTACTCACTAAAGTCAGAAAGGCACTGCTCAGCGCTTTTATTCTTCTGAAAACCGTACTGCTTGTCATTTATTAACTTATTTTTGTTTAAGTATGTTACTAACTGACCATGAGCGGCCTTTTCCATTACTTTCTCTATTGTATTTAATATACATATAGGCCTTTATAATAATAATAATAACTTTCTGTGACATTTGATTGGGTGCATAAATTGAATAGGGGAGATTTCAGGTGGTCACGTAAGGGAAGCAAGAGTATCTGCCGATAATATACGTTTCATTCACTATAAGAAATAAAATATGTGATGGACTGCACGTCCATCACATATTTTATTTCCTTGCTTTTCCATTAGTAGTTTTGCTGTTTTTTTTTTGTGTGTGTGTGCATATTATATCATATTGTAGCTGTCAGTTCATTATTTTATAATGATGTGTTTCTTGGATTTCTTTGTAAGTGCCTGTCTGTCTTGTAAGAGAAACTTCATTGTAAATTTTATAACTTTCCGCAAAAATCTTAAGTCATCAACTAGGAAACCCAATTTATTCTGCTTACCTGAGGCTTTTATAGTTTTAATGCCAGTTTGTTCGCATTTTATATTGTACTTTTAGTATTTTTACAATTCCGAGCACGGGAACATCGACTTCGATGGCCAGGTGGTAACGTGCTTGCACTTCTGTGAGTCTTTACACGCCATACGATCGGAGACGTATCGTTACTCAACACGGTTACTAACCTACAGAGGCGACTGAAGAGGTCAATCGGATACATTCATTAAATTGTTTGTATGCGATTAATCTTTTTTTACAAAAAGGAAAACATTGCACAAAAGGAATTTGCTGATAGATTTGCTCTAATTTGAGCATATGGAAAAACTGAATGTTTTTACTGTTGTTATTCAGTTATTCAGTTCGCCGTTCACCGTTCAAGGAGATGGAGTAGTTCACAAAATTTTACTGAATCAGTTCATACCATTACAGTTCTATTTCTCTCAGGTGAATTCGTTCATCAATAATTCAGTTCACCGTTCAAGGAAATGAAGTAGTCCTGTATAGTTCACCGAATTTTACTGAATCAGTTCATACCATTTCAGTTCTCTTTCTATCAGGTGAATCCGTTAATCAATAATTCAGTTCTCCGTTCACCGTTCAATAGTAAAAAGTAGGGCTGTATAGTTCGATGGCAAGTTGGCAGCGTGCTAGTACTTGTGCGAGTCTACACGCCATGCGATCGGAGACGTGTCGTAACTCAACACGGGTACTAACCTACAGAGGCGACTGAAGAGGTCAATTGGATACATTCATTAAACTGTTTGTTTGTATGCGATTAACCTTTAAAAAAAAAAGTTCACCAAAAATTACTGAATCCGTTCACTGTAATTCACCATTCAAGAAGAACTATCTGTTCATAAGAACCTATCGAGTCAAACAGATCTTTTTCAGTGCCTGTCAATCAAAGGGATTGAAACTCACAAAACACAATTAAATTGACAAAACGGATGTCGATTCAAAAATACCCGCTAGATCTAACAGTTGTTTTAGAACGGGCGGCCTGAAGCTGAAGGGCTGACGACCTGTTGATGAAAGAGGCTGGGTTGAATAGCTCTCGCCATAAACCGTGAGAAATGCAGCCTGTTGAATCGTGAATCTCTTTTTTATGTTGTAACTAGGCAGTGAATTGTGTTGATAGCATGTCAGCTATTTAGCAGGGCCTGCATTCAGCACTATCCAATGATTATTGAGTAAAAACTAATACCGGAGATAAATAACAATGGCGGCGGTCAAACAACTACCTAAATGACACGGTTTAACCAGCTCAGGTGTGGATTTCGATAACACGCTGGTTAGCTTGGTTATAGGGTTCCACGGGTGTTAACTTGGCATAACACACTTAACTAGGGTTAACCCGATAACACAATGATATTGACCCTAATTAACTCTAAGTATGCCTCACGTATGTTACCGTCATTTTTCTGCTGTTTTACAGTTTTCCCTATCCTATGTAATTTAAAAATGAACACCAAACAATTACATAAATTAATACTAAACTTACAAACTGATCACAAATCCGACGTAACGAAAGTGCAAACGGAACCGTCTAATCGACTATTTTAAATGTAGCGTATAAAACCAAAGTATATAACACCGGACAAACTCATTTTGAGGCACTTGAAATTATGAACCTTGTATATTTTCATTAATTTTTATTTTTATTTTTAATTACACCATACAGCATTAGGCTTCCGCCATCAGCTTTCTTGCAGCCCAATACAACACATAATCTGGTGAACCTCTGCTATTGACGAGAGCCGGGCACGTCTTAAGGTGTTTTCCGTCCATCTCTTCCCGGGTGTCGCATAAAGGGCAGAAAGGCTCCGCTGCTACACCTATACGGTGGAGATGTTTCTGAAGGTAGTCATGACCCGTAGTTAACCTAAATTCCGCAACTGACTGGTATCTGGGTAGGTTCTTTGGCGGCCTGTCTTTCTTCTGCACTAGTTTTTCCCATGTTTTTCCAGCGGCGTCGGTCCTGTGAGCTGTCCCGCAGTTCACCTGAAAGAATTCTCTGGTATGCCTCTTTTATAGTCACTTAAGCTGCGTCCAGACTGGTGCATTAACGCAATGCATTACGGCAATGCCGTAGTGCTTTGCATTACGGCCTCCGTCCACTCTACAGTTGCAGTGTGGACGTGTGATTGCGGGATCAGTATCGCTCGCAATGCTTCAGGAAAAAGATGTAGTGTTGGCCGCCGCTGCTGCCGTGATTTTGCCGTGTGCACCTATGCGCAGGATGAAAAGATTTTGTATTCGACCGAGTCTAAAAAGCAAGATTACCTACAGCGCCAGTGATTTAATGAAAGATCCCGGGGGGGGGGGTCCACCTCAATATATTAAAAACCCCTTATATATATATTCAGGAACGAACAGACCAATACATTGTAACAGTAAGTAGTAACAATGACCGGACACGCAATGTATTGCAGCGTGAATTTTCTATAAATTATTCAACAATTTTTCTTTTTCATGAACCAAAAGTTTTTTTGGGAAATCAACCTGTTTGGTTTTGTTACTCTATTGAACACCTAAAACATGCGTGAAGGTAGAGAATGGTACCGCGGAAAAATTATTTTTTAGTCATTTTTCATGAAAATTGGCTTGCTTTTAATTTTTTACCCCCAGAAGCAAACTATCAAGGGGCAAGCGACCCCCCGCATTTTGTCACCATTAATAACGGCTACAATATATGTGAATTTAAAGGAAATCATTGGAACCTTTTTTGAGAAATAATTTTTTAGACGTTTTTTTGGAGTTTTTTGAGAATAAAATCCCCCCAAATTGAGTTACTTCCAAATAAAAAAAAATGGTCTTGAGGTAAGATTTTTGTGAACATACATGCCAAATTTAATCAAAATTGACTGAGTAGTTTTCCCGCAAATCTACTCACAGATGACTGAAGCCTGACCACACGGGTACAGAGAGCATGCGCAATGACGAATGCATCGGAAATAGGGATCACGCGCCGTCCAGACTACAGCATGCCGATCGGCTTTCCTTTGACAGAGACCGCAAACTTTCGGATCCCGTAATCCCTGGCCGTAATGCATTGCGTTTCGGCTCTTGTTGCGTCCACACTACGAAAAAGCACTACGGCATTGCCATAATGCACTGCGTTAATGCATAGTCGGGACGCAGCTTTAGAGTAGGGTTTGTCAGGATTTTTCATTGATGTCCTGATTTTCAAATGTATTTTCTTCAGAAACTAAGCATGCTCCTGTTATACTGATTGGCCTCAAAAATAGACCACAGTTTCACGAGTAAAGTCATCAGTCTTTAAAAAAAATTGCAGTTATACACTTTGGCTTCTTCTGCTTTCTTCTTAATTAATTGTAAGAGTGGGCCGAAAGGCCCAAAATTCGCCCATATGGAAAATAAAGACAATTTTCTTTCTTCTTCTCCTTCTTCTTCTTCTTCTTCTTCTTCTTCTTCTTCTACTAGCTCTACAGCCCTTGATGAGTTTTGGCCTGCTCAACAACACTCATACAGTCATCTCGGTTTTGTACAACTCGCGAGGCTTGTACGTTTTCCATTGATGGCCTAATTTTTATATCCATTTTATTCAGAAACTAAGCATGCTACTGTTATACTCATTGGCCTAAAAATTTGTAGTTATACACATTGGCTTCTCTATACGCTTCAAATAATAAAAACCTCGCTCTAATGTTATTAAAAAGTCAAGAAATGGTTGAAGGCCCGTTAATTTCATGGGTGCATGATGAGCGTAGACAGGGATTTGTTTGTTATCTGAACAGAAGGCGACAGTTTTTGATGGTGGGGGACCGGGTCTCGTGATTTCCAGACAACGCCCCGTTTAATGGGGTCCTTCCGGTCCCCCCCCTCCTCCCCCCCAACTATAACCTACTTCTCTGTGTATCCACCCATAGAGCAACCTTCGCATGTTTAGCACTGTTCTTTGTACAACACCTATAAACTTTTTTTTTTATGGGGTAGTTTCGTGGCTGCCTTGTCCAGGGAGCATTCACAACGTACAGTATGTGATTCAGCATGCTTATTGTTTACTATTTTAAATTCGGCAATGCAAACATTGCTATGGTGCCCATTCCACATACGTACAACGTCAACGAAAAATTGAAAAATGACGTAAAAATGACGTAAATTGACGTGGTAGCAGACTTTTTAGTATGTCTTTAATGTCTGCTAAAACGTCATTTTTCAATTTTTCGTTGACGTTGTACGTATATGGAATACCCCCCTAATTAAGCTAGCACATAATATTATGTTTGGTGTGTTGGAATGGTGTGCCGGTCGCAAGTCATTCCGTAAGGCGCCCATTCCACCGACCGGCTAGGGCTATTTACAAAAACGGTGACGTGGTAGCAGACATTCAAGACTTAGGCGGGGTTTCCACCGACCTCGCATTGCAGAATTGACGGAAATGTTTATTTTCCTCTATGCCATAGTTAAAATTGATCAATGATCATAGAGTAAAATCACAAACAAACCAAAATTAAAAAATGGCGTCATGGGATATGTTGAGTACAAACATTTCAATAGATTACTATAAAAAGAAAAATTCTAATTTCCATCAATGTCATTTGCATTCTGCAATGCGAGGTCGGTGGAAACGCCACCTAAGTCTGGTATGTCTGCTACCACGTCACCGTTTTTGTAAATAGCCCTAGCTGGTCGTTGGAATGGGCGCCTAATGTATCATACATTTTTAGTTTTGTTTGTACATAGGCCTAATTGTATGCCGAGTATTCTTCTACTTCTAATGCCTCTTTCAGTGTAGATTGGCGATTGGCAATCGTAGTCATGATGACTATGCTAGGGAATAGTAATGCAGTTGTCTTCTGCATCTTCATTTAGTTCCTCCGCCTTCGGGCCTCGGGGCCACTTTCCCAACCCCAGGACAAAAGAGTACCCTGCACAGAGTAAACGGGGTTTCCCTTATCCCGGCTCGAACTTCCATATCTGTTCAGTCGCGAATACGCGCTTCCATCTTCACCCCGAGGAGGTACAGAGTAGAAATGTTCGTATCTTCGCCTCTGAGACCATAAGGCATTATTCAAAGGCTCAGCTACATGGAAGGCACTAGCCCAGCCTTGGTACCACAGACAAGGAATATTCCAACGAGAATGAATATCAACGGATGTCTCATATTACCCAAATTTACAAAGGCTCATACAACAACATCATTCTTGTACAAATCATATTACTACTATAACGAATTCATTAGTAGTTACAATAAGTTCGCAAGGCCAAATACGAGCATAAAATGTTACATTGATATATATATATATAAAACAAACACTAATGGCAATGTAACTAATACTAGTATTATATCATGATTGTATTAAAATGAATAATGTTTAAACTGTACTCTGTAGGGTGTATCCCGCACGCCTCTATGAAGGCATGGGAGCCCTAATTGTATTTTTGTCTAATTATTGTATTTGTTGGAAATAAAGAATTATTATTATTATTATTATAATACCATAATTATTGGTTGGGTGGAAGCCATTTTATATAAGGAAGAGGTCCACTGGACGACTATTTTTTCTGCAAAATTCTTGAAGAAGTGCAGAATAATAATGTCTTTTTTTGTTGTATTTAAATGTGCCGGAAATTGAAGATGTTTGATTTCCGTTTGAGTGCTGATGATGGAACGGCGGAAGTGTGCCCCGTTCCATTAGTTGACGATTTTCCGGGACACTTTTCGTTACTTTTCTTCGATACTGACCTTTTTCTATGTACTATTTCTTTCATCAATAACTTTCTACACTCTCTAGGAAGGTTTCTTTCGGAATATTAGCTATTGCTATGGTGAGTGGGGAAAAAAATGATACGCCTACCCCTGTTACTTTCCGGTGTAGAGAATGAGGATAAATGTCAGAATTTCCTAGAATAGTTCAAGTGCAAAAAAATGTAGCCTATAGTATTCGCAGCAGATATTTAAGGAGGGCACCTTATATATTTTTTCTCTCTCTCTTTTCCGTGTCCAGTACTCCTTGGACAAGGAGCATACTCGTATATTGACCAATACAATACATATTAATTCGTTTGCCAATATTTATCAATACAATTACGTACTGTACAATAATATAAATAATACGGCCCTCAAGTATGCAATATATTGTATTTTTTATTTATTTCCCTTTAGTTAATCCACACGCTAGGGGAGTATATTAAACAAAATTTTTTCTTAGCAAAATACAATAACACGTCAAACTAAACGTCTCATATTTACAGGGCGAGACATAAGACTAGAAAGTATTTTCAGTCTAACCCACGTCCAAAAAATCCATATAGTTTCCAAAAAACAAACAAAAAAAAACAGATTTAAAACTTAAATAATCTTATTCTAAACGTGTTTCAAAAGACATTGATATCTATACTGTAGACATAAATCGTACTCTAAACTAAAGAGCAAGTAGGAAACAGCTGAAATTTATTAATTTGTTCTGATTTCTGTTCCTAATGTAAGTAATTTTACCAATTTTTTTGGTAACTGGCTTTTAAACCCCCAAATGCTCGGCTGCGATCTGATTTCCTTATCTAGGAAGTTAGCCTCGTGTTTCCCAAAATAAGAAAGAAGCCTGACTTCAGAAATCTACTGGACTCGTATCTTGGTTAAGTTATGCTTTCGCCTGTTTCATTGCGTCAATGGTAAGCTTGTTTCAGCTTGTCCATTATCGCTTGTGGCTGGTGCAGGTTGATATCGAGAACGTATACCAGCTTGCCAATGGCCAAAAATTCATACGGAAACAATACAAATAATTACTGAAATCCATGGGGTCGTTGGCATGGGACAAGGGACCTATGGGCAGTATAAGTAGGCCTGGGTCCATAAAAAGTCCTTCAAAAAAATTACAATTACGTAAGAAATCTACTGTACTCACGATCGGCCATGACGAAAAGAATTTATTGGATTCCACTTGAGCCATGACTCGCGAAGTCGCAAGCGGCCTTAGCTCTAAATTAAAGATATTAGCACTACCAAAAGCTGTAAATTAATGTTAAGTGCACATTTATAAACTTTACTTGAGTAAAGTAAATGAGGATTGGCTCTAAAGCTGCGTTTACACTATACATTGACGAAAAGTATCGATGTAAAGCCTTAATCCTTTTTGGCAATTGAGGATTCCATAAAGCATTGAAGCGTTAAGAGACAGTACTTACTTCTTGGTGCAACAGCCCGTGAAGGGCCTTGGCCTGTTCTGCTGCATCTCGCGGTCCTACCCTCTCCTTCGCCAGTCATCGACGTCAAGGGTCGCCGTATCCACCTCGACGTCGTCCAGCCATCGTACCCGTGGTCATCCCACTCGTCTCCTCCTTTGGTGCATTTTGTGTAGGGCTGCTCGTGTAACCCTTTTGCCTAGCATTCGTTCCACTTGCCCTAGCCATTTGATGCGGGCTCTCTTGATTTCAGCTACTATCGTAGGTTCTTGGTGTCGCGTAGAGTTCATCACTTCAACGGATAAGCTACTCTCTTAAGAGACAATAGGAGGGAGAGAAAAGCCCTCTAAGTGTAAACATTAAATGTCATGAAGTATCAATCTTAGAGCTTTCGAAAATACCAGGACAGACAGAAGAAATGTTTCTGAACATTTTGATACGTGATCTTTCCAACACGATTGACCTCAATGATTGATTTGATTTGTACAAGAAACTATTGGTGTTGTAGTTGAAGAAGATCAAGAACTGCGGCCAATTAGTGATAGTGAAAGCCATATATATATATATATGTCATATTACGAAATGTAGAGGAGCATTTATGCTAATTTAACGGCTATTTATGACGACTCAACAATTAATATTTCCTGTGAAAATTGACTTTGTCCAAACAACGGGCAGTGGGGGTGCTCCGATTTGCACGTAAAGAACATGGGGGTTGTCCATTAATCACGTGATGTTTTTTTAAAACAATTTTTTAACCCCTCCCTCCCCCTTGGTGATACGTGGTGGGGTTTAAGGCTACTCCCCCCCCCCCACCAAAAATCACGTGTATTATTTGGTTTTTTTTTTAATACAGGTATAAAGTAAAATCTTATTTTATTCTAGAAAAGGACCATGATACAAATGTCTAGACTGAGCGACGCGCGAGGACACTTCGTTCGTTGCCTGGCAACAGCGAGTCAAGGTCACACTACACGCCGCTTTTCGGTTTAGGAATCTCGCGTTTGACGAAAAAATAAATACACGTGATATCTTACTGTACTCCCCTCCCCCTTGTGATATTTCGTGATTTTTGCCGAACCCCCCCCCCCCCCTTTCGAATCTCACGTGATTAATGGACAGCCCCATGGATGCAAGACGCGGAAGTAGACGTTCTATTCTTTTGTCGTTGAGCCTCGAAGTTCAAACTTACTTCTCATGAGCTAGCTCCTGACCTGTGGACTTACACAGCTGTGACCAATCGGTGTTAGTGACGGCCACATGTTTTACTAGTTAGTTTTACTAGTTATCAAATTGTAGATGAAAACTTCAGCTTTCCACTCTTACACTCAACTAGGATGTCCCGGGACTGCCTGCTTTACATTCCCTCCGAAGCATGGCCAGAAAATATAGCCAGTATGGGACTCGAACCAACAACCTTTCGGGTGAATGTCAGAGTCCGTACCACTACGCTACATGTCTTTCCACTATTCTCTGTAAGATAGCTCTAAGATCAATATTTCTAGCTAAAGTTGATTAATTGTGTGCAAAAAAAGGCTGGTGGGGCCCTTGTGGGGATGTCCGGTTGTATTTTAATAAATATCGTGCATTTTGTTGCGTCAGACAACACTGGAAAAAATCGTCCCCTGCCTGGAATTCGTAAGAGAGCTCAGCAATTCCTATACAGGCTACACTGGAATTAAGTTGCAGGGACGGTTGCGTGATGTGCCTGTCAATATTTCGTTGTTCTGCTCAGCGAAGAGCATTCAGCTAGTTTGTCGTTCTGACCTCACCTCACAATGAAAATGTACCGTCCGAGTTTCCCTTTTCAGTTTTTATATTTTGGTAGTCATAAATAATCCGTAGCTGTCTGTCTGTAACTTAATTGGGAGCCAAACTACTGGATAGAATTTCATATGAAATTCAGCATGTAGGTTCAAAAAAATATTGACCATGGGTTTCTTTTTCATTTTTGGATAATTTCATTTTGGGAGGTTTATACAAAAATAATGACTATTTTTTTCCCTTAAAGACGGCTACAAAGATTTCGTTTAAACTCGCATATATTGTAGTACTTAGTAATGTAAACAAAACCCACTAAGTCGCAACCCCCTTGATAGTTTGGTTCAGGGCGCATCATGATAAAAAGCTAATTTTAATTTTTCTTTACCCGTAGAAAACCTGAACGATAGTATGGGTCTCCTCTTCACAGTGTTTGTGTTATCGAGTTTTACCTAGTTAAGTGTTTTATATCAAGCTAAGTTAACACACGTGAAACCCTATAACCAAGCTAAGGCCCGTATTACACTGTAAAACATTTTATAAAACATATTTTATAAAATATTTGAAGAATGGTTCTTTTATAAAAGAAAGTTTCAACAGTCCAATTGAACTTCGCCATTTTGGAATCTTCTTCAAATCCTTTTATAAGATGTAATGCCGACCTATTACATTTTATAAAAGAAATTTAAAAAAAGAAATGTTTTATAAAATATGGCCTATTACACTATCAAAGATATTCGTCAAATAAATTTTATAAAATGTTTTACATTGTAATTTAATACGGGCCTAACCAGCGCACTTCCAAGTTGGATAATTGTGTTATATAGCTAGTGCTGCGATTGATAGCTCAGGTTTGACCGCCGCCATCTTTGTATTTGTCGATTGATTTGAAACACGCGTTTAAAATGTTGTAGTATTTAAATTTATTTGTATTATCTATTATGTCACAAGCAATTACCGTAAATACTAAAAACTATAATAACCAAATTGAACAAAAAATATAAACAAATGTGGCACTAGAATAGAGTTCTGCCACTTTCTTTAAAACCGTGCCACAAACGTCTGACTATTAACACGTTGTTTACTCTGTTAAATATTTTCGATGTAAGTAAGTAAGTAAGTAAGTAAGTAAATAGTATATTACAGTTTTTCTTGTGCAGTTTACGAAGTCTACCCCAATACTAAGTACTCAAAGAGACTTGTATCACTGGGGTAATTTCAAGAATACATTAAATTTTAAAGGCTTATTAGAGAACAATTACAATTACTTACGGTCAAAATAAAAATATAAAAAACGATCAATATTATAATTAAGGCTCTGATTGAGCCTTAGTCAATGTAAATGTACATTTTAGAATATAAAATTAAATATTTACAGATGCTGGTCCAGTATAAAATATTTAAGAAATGTTAGTTTAAAAATACAAAATGGAGTTGAACAATTTAAGAATACTATATAAATTAACAAATTAAAATAACAGCAACAGTAAGTACATATAGGTTAAAATACCATTTAACATAATAAAATAACAGCAACAGTAAGTACATATAGGTTAAAATACTATTTAAACATCTTAGCAGTGCAAATATAGCCCAATAGGGGTCTTCACAGTGTTCGTGTTATCGAGTTATACCTAGTTAAGTGTGTTATATCAAGCTAAGTTAACACATCGATAACCCGATAACCAGCTAACCAGCGTGGTATCCTAAACCCACTTCCAAGTTGGTTAACGTGTTATTTACCTTGCTATAGCTCATGCTTGACTGCCGCCATCTTTGTTTTTGTCGATTGATTTGAAACACGCGTTTAAAATGTTGTAGTATTTAAATTTATTTGTATAATCTATTATCACAAGCAATTACCGTAAATACTTAAAATTATAATAACCAAAATGAACAAAAAATAGAAACAAATGTGGCACTAGAATAGAGTTCTGCCACTTTCTTTAAACCCGTGCCACGAACGTCTGACTACTACCACGTTGTTTACTCTGTCGATATAGCATGATAACTCACTCCCGAGGTCCACTCACGATTGTGTGTTAACTTGAATAGCACATCTAACTCGGTAACTCGATAACACGAACACTGTGAAGACCCCTAATATAATTATTGGAACAGTAGCATTTTTAATGTTAAGTCATCACAGCCCGCTACGTATTCTTTCAATAATTCATAGTATTGCTTGTTGGGATTTCTTATAGATTTGAGGCCAGTTGGTAACGCATTAAATAATTTGCAAGCTATAAAATTTGGAGCATGCTCGTAAATAGTTTTCAATGCAGGTTGAGTATATATGTTATGCGATAGACGATGTCGCATGATAACTCACCCCCGAGGTCCAATTACGATTTTGTGTTAACTTGGACATCACATCTAACTCGATAACACCAACACTGTGAAGGTGAATACCCCTAATGTTGGGCGGCTCATCGATCTTAAAGCGGAAGTTAGTGTGGCGCCGGGTTGCGTGCATCAGTCTGTTAGAGCTTTTTTATCTCTTACTAGAATGAATAGATAAAAGTTCAATTGAATGGGTTTCAAGAGAGAGAGAGAGACCTAAATCAAATTCCTATAGTGATCTTACTGCACTGCTTTTTACATACGGATTGGGTTTATCTCGATTAAAAATACTATCTGCTATTCTTGTCGTCAATCATGTTACCTTGTGCATTGTGATCTGATTTTAATTATGTGTTACTACTGTGTTATTTGCAATTACCTGAGTTTTATACTATTCATGGACATCGTACAATGAACATGCTGTGTGTCAACACATGAAGGTCGATGGTTTTATGCATAACTATAATTATACAGCCATTCATTGTAACCAATATGATTACATAGGTGTTGGTGTGTAACATATATGTATATCCCGACCACCTTACGAAGACATTCGGTGGCTTTACTTGTTATAATGTAGGAAAGGTATATTCGTCATATTCTGGATAATCGTCATTACATTGGTAGTATAATTGCACACTTAATGACATTGAATTGAGTATTATGCAATTATTAATTTTACAGTGGGAGATAATTAAAAAAACTAGACTTGCGAAATGTCTTCAGAACGTAGTCGGGTAGTACTCTACCACAATACAATAAATTTCGAATATTTGAAGAAGAAAAGCTCAGACAGAAAAATCTTCTTCAGCAAATATAATTCGTGCCGCATCGTAGAGCTGAGCTATGATGCACGAAGTAGCCTTCTATAATTTCAATGAGGCAAAATTTTTATAACTTGCTGAGCTAATGAAATAAAAAATGAAAAGTATTTAATTCTGGGGTGCCAATTTTCTACGTAGCATATCCTCTTAATATGTCATTTTTAGTTTTTACGTTTTGCCACTTGATCTCATAATAGTGAGTGCCCCTGATATAATAAAAAAAGGGGGGCCACCTCTATTCTGCCAATGACCTGGTTTTTGCGAATAAACGACCTTTATATGACATTTAAGTTTCCCACGGGAAAATCAGAAGCTCAACCTGATTTAAGCCGTATGCGTCTCAAATGAAGTTTTATTTATTTTGCCACAATATATAATATATTTAATTTAGACTCTTGCGTCTTTATATTGTATATCCTTTTGGTACACATATATTTTTGGCAAAAGCGCCTGTAGAAATCAGTCTCTAGCTTTGTCGACAGTCTCGAATGACAGTTTCTGAGATTTACAGCATAAACTACTCCTGGAAAAGCTAGTGTGCTACGGATGAAAAGCATTAAATTGGATTCCAAGCTTTCTATCTGACCGAAAACAACACTTAGAAATCCAAGAACAAAATCCAGAAATTGAACATCAGACAAAGGAGTATCAATCAGAAGTAGCTACGAACAACATAGGCATAGGGCAAGGCTCCGTTATTGGATCACGATTCTATCTCTGCTATGTCAACTCACTGCTTGAATGTGATGAAAACGGAAGGCTGATGTTCGTGGACGATACTACCTATACATAACTGGCCCTTCAATAGAATTCAATAAAATTTAAATTGTATAATTAAATAAGGTGGCAATTCCACCGGTGAATTTACTTCATTTGTGATTTGAGCTTGTTTGTTTGTTTTGTTTTAAGGAGACTATTATGTAGATACTTAACTTATCTATTATAAATTATGTTATAATATTATTAATGATGTCTGCTACCATATCATAACTTAATTTATGCGGAGCTAGGGCATGCTTCGCGGCCCCGGCCCATTGCGCATGCCGCGGGCGGCAGCTCGCCCATTTGGGGCCTTGCATTAACGTGGTTCCATTGAGAATTACGCAGCTCGCCCCTTCGGGGCTCGCGAGTGTTTTCCTCGTTTTTTTTCCCGCAGTCGCGGATATGTGACTGATTCAAAAATGAGATGAAAACAATCCTTGATGCGGATTATATATCGTGCTAAAATTTCAGCTCGATCGGTGCAGAACTTTTTGAGTTTTTGAAGCGTACACAAACCAACAGAACATTTATATATATACCGTATATATATATATATATAGATAAGTTAATTATCTACATAATAGTCCCCTTAAAACAAAACAAACAAAAAATCTCAAATCACAAATGAAGTAAATTCGCCGGTGGAGTTGCCGCATAAACAAGCGATACAATGAAATACAATTTGCAGCATTTGGCTGTTGGCCATAGCCTATGGAAACACAATACGCCATGTTTAGCCTGAAAGTGCATTGAAATGGGATGGAAATTAATCCTAGTCCTGCAATTATTAGCTCGTCCCGTATCCCGTTCTACAGGAAGAAATCCCTCGTCCAGTTATTCTCATCGCTCTTTGTTTCTGCGATTTCTGAAGTTGTGGACTGTCCCGTGTGGTGTCTCGTTCCGTCCAGAGTCCTATTTGTATCCACATCCGAATAATATTTTTGCATTCCAATTTATACGTAGTATAAGGAAAGCTTTGTGACGGTCGAAATTTTCGATTCCGAGATTTCAACGGATTTACACGTTTTAAGGTCCCAGGAACCCAAAAAAGTGGTTTTTACGAAATGTCTGTCTGTTCGGCATGTAGATTCACAAAAATCATACCTCGGAATAATTTTTTTTATTTGGGGCTAACTCAATTTGGGGGGGTTTTATTCTCAAAAAACTCCAAAAAACGTCTAAAAAAATTATTTCCCGAAAACGGCTCCAACGATTTCTTTTAAATTCGCATATATTGTAGTTGTTATTAATGTTGATAAAATGCGGGGGGTCGCTTGCCCCTTGATAGTTTGCTTCAGGGGGTAAAAAAATAAAAATATGTACATTTTAATGAAAAATGACTGAAAAATAATTTTTCTGCGAAACCTTTCTATCGATGATTTCTACCTTCAGGTATGTTTTAGGTGTTAAATTGAATGACGAAACCGGACAGGTTTCTTTTCCAGAAAAGTATATGGTTCTGTAAAAAAAAAAAATGTTTTTTTGAAAAAATGATGATGAAAATTCACGCTCAAATGCATTGCGTGCCCTGCCATTATTGCTGTGTGGTAATGTGTTGGTCTGACCTATCTATCACCTCCAGTGACGTCAGGTGGACAACCCCCCCCCCCCCCCCCGAGATATCAGAAATTTAACGATAGGAAAAGTATTTACCATGAAATTACTCATATTCTCTATCTACTAATGTGCGTCAATTGGCCTACCAGCCAAGGACGAGCGATGGCTGAAGAAGAAGAAGAAGATCTACTAATGTTGATAAATTGGAAAGCATGTTCGAGTAAACTCGGACCGGTTCTTTTAATAGATAAGTTTTTAATTATGTATTTCTGGTTATTTTCAGAGGTAGCGGTTGTTCGTTGGAGCTGATGGCCGGGCCGCGAAGGTACCCCCGCTGCCCCCGCACCCCGCTCCTCCTAACATGGCAAAGAAGCTGTCCAGCAGAAGATCCAGAAGACTTCCCAAGAAAGGTAAGCTGCCAGGTTGGTCTTACTGGTATAGTTTGCTCCTTAAGGCAGAGATGTCCAAATAATTGGTAAGCAAACGAGGTCTGAGTTTATTTGACTAAATTCATTAATTTCTCAAAGAAATGGAAATGTCTTATGAAAAATTTATAAAAAAAAACATTTATTTAGTAGTAAATTTGCTATTTTGCACCTAAAATTCTTCAGAATACAATACAATTTACAATAAAAAAAAAAAACATGATAAAGTGCATTAAACAGATTGTATATAGGTAGAATAACCGTAAATCAGTCGGTTTTTTATGAAGCTTGTATTTTTTTAAACATTTGCACCTGACCATTTTTCTACCTTTGCATTGTGAAATGAGAGATTAATTAATTTCGCGAAAAATACCGGGGAATCATTTGTTTACAAAACATTTGGAAATTCATGTGCTAAAGTGCCAATTTGCGGCAGCTCCTATCCATAGAAATACATTAACTGGAGCGGCGGGAGCCATAATATGCCTTACGAGGCACCCGTTAACCATTAGTCAAGTATCAGAGATAAGTACCAACGCAAAAAATATCGAAGTCTTACACATTGCAGCATAGCAAAACGGATACGTGGACCCGGTCAAAAACTCTGTACTTAGCTTGTGCAGGCTACACTAATCACTACTTTTCCCCGCCAAATTGCGTACTTCTCTTGTGCAGGCTACACTATCAGCCATATTGATAACGGTCTCCAGCCCCGGGATGCTCCTATCCAACACTAAACGCCATATTATAATGGAGGCCATACCATGAGAGTCCGAGCCAGACAATGACAGAGTAGAGTCCTGGCTGATGGGCCGTGGTTGATTTGGAAGAGTATTTCCAAACGTTTCTACAGTTTCTACAGTTACTACTGAGTCAACAAGGTGCAGATTAATGTAAGATACCCATTAGGGTTGGTAGAAAATTTGTCTTCTTATATTCAGCCTCGAACCTCGACCTTTCGTTTCATGGTCTTGTTGTCTACCATCTGGAATATTCTTTACCTTTGTTTACCTATAAACTGTAATGACATAAAATTAGGCTATGTAGACCATATGGGGCCATCGGTATTCTTCTTTCGAATGCTACTTCTATCGAAGATTGGTGATAATCATGGCAATTGCATACATCGCTCATGCACGAGAAAAGTGACACATTTCAAAAAATTGCAAAATTGAGTTATTTATACAAAAATGTCGAGGAAAATATAGCGAATTTCATGAATGTAGTGTCACATATCTAGTTTAATTTGTTTCCATAAGATTGCGTTTTGTCACTGATCCATTGTCAAGTTTGACTACTTCGGGTTTGGCAATACTGACATAATTCGGAATGTGCTCCAGACGTTGACGTGGTAATTACACTACTCTTTCAAGTAAACTGTCACATCTCAAAAGTGTTAAGTGCCTCGATAGTACTACAAGTAAAAACTAAAAAATAGTCAGAACTAAAATTTGAATTATCTCAAAAGTCAATATTTAGAAATGTGTCACTTTTCTCGTGCATGAGCGACATGTAGATACCGTACATCAGACTCCCCAAAAAGAAGCCAAGTATGTTGATTATCGTCGTTATCGACGGTACTTAGTCATGATGACTGTACTAGGGAATTGTAATGCAGTGGTTTCCCGTTGCCTTCTGCATCCTTATGCCGTTGACTCTTCATTGAGTTCCTCCGCCTTTGAGGCCAGTTTCCTAACCCCAGAACAAAAGAGGGCCCTAGTAGTGGTTGCTTATTTGGTGGTGCTTTTTGCCCATGCACATAGTCATCCTCGGGCTACAGTGGCTTTTTCTGACAAGCCTGCATTGCCATCTTGCCACCAGACCCTCCGATTATGCCGCTGATTGGTCGGGGACTGCTTATTCGTTATACTCGTAGCTAGCCACTATATCTGGTCGCCTTTTCTGCTATCCGCCTCCTGCGACCCCGCTAGTTCCCTAGCATCGTTATTCGCTACATAAAGCTAGCATTGGCCGCAAGCCAGCCAAGACGGGTTCGAAGAAACCTGCCAGATGGATTGGCCATTAATTTAGCCATGAGGAAAAGCTAATAAGGAAACCCCTAATAAAAACACAATTATATATTGCAGCCAAGTGCAACATTTTCGTGACCTGCTTTAGCTTGGAAATCTTATGGTTTTGGAGGAGAGATTTTAAATTTTTTGTAAACAAGTGACTCCCTATTTTTTATGACGAAATTAAAATCAAATTGGACACCTGCACAATGCGTTTTTGGTATTAAGTGGAATTTTACAGGAAATCTCTCTTATAGAGGTACTAAAAATGTCTCATTCCTTAGAAGAAATACACCTCTACATCTTGATGTAATGATATGATACATCTTAGGACATAGATTGGCCACAGATTTGGAATGACCCCACCAACTTTTTTTTTTTTTTTTTTTTTTTTTTTTAAATTACATATTGAGTTCTCGCTATTCAGTGTTACACAGTGTTGTATCAAAATGTACAGGAGCATTTCTCTTGGCAGGACTCGGCAACGTGGGGCTCGCGAGCTCGTCGGCTCAATGAGCTCTTCCCTATATATCCGGCTCTTTGCACAAAAATTAAATAGGTAATGAACATAGCAAATGACACGTATCTGTACTTGGTTATGTCATGCCTTCGCCTGTTTCATTGCGATAAAGGTGAGCTTGTCTCAGCTTGTCCATTATCGCATGTAGCCGGTGTAGGTTGACATCGAGAACGTATACCAGTTTGCCAATGGCCAAGAATTCTTACGGAAACAATACAAATAATGTCCGAAATCCATGGGGTCGTTGGCATTGGGCAAGGGACCTTTGGGCCTGGGTTCATAAAAAGTCCCTAAAAAAATAGCACATCCAAAGGGCTACCTGCTTTTCATAGTGCGTTCGTATTATATAGATACCTAATAACCTGTATAGAGTTTCTTACAAAGCTGGTTGCAATAAATTTTGTTGTTTTATTTTTTGGCTTGGGATCTAAATCTGGCTACTTCGAAACTCAGCTGATTAAAAAAAAAAAATTGCCGACCGGCCCCTGTGCTAGGAAATCTGATATTTTAGAGAAACTTGGTAATGAAAAATGGAAAACGATTTTATTGAAAAATAAAGAAAAAGCGAACAATAAGACAATAAAGTCTTGTTTTCTTGCTAATCCTAAAAACCAAAAAATTTATAAGTTAAATAGAAAAGAAGAGTGGGGGAAAAATAAGTGTAAAATATATAGGGGGGGGGGGGATCCATTGTCATCATCTTTAATGCTATATTTGATTTTGTACACTTGTAAGGATTTTCCCAATCCGTATGTACGAGTATCTTAATAAATTCTTCGTTAAATAGCCAGAATGGTACGAAAATGGTCAGATAAAAATCCATAGAAAAAATCATAGTCCCTTTAACAAGAAAAAGAGTTATCGTATATATTTTAGAGTAATAATTTTTTTAATGTGAAAATTTAAATTTACCGCGAAAGTTACTAACTTACTTTTTAATATGAGTTTTCCTTTATATCTTTGAGGCTGCAAGACGAGAAATTAATTGATTTCGTTAAAAAAAAAACCGGTCGTTATTGGTTTACAGAAAAATTTGAAATATGTTCTGTTATCACTTTTTGTTATATTACTAAGCCAACCTAGTAATTTTTCAAGAATAAATAAAATATGGCTCTATTCACATAGTGCTTTGTAATTTGCTTGATGGGAGTTTCTAGAACGGCAGCTAGCCGCTCACGCATAGACTAATTGGTGCTATCTATTTGTAGATACATTCTTCACAATTTGTTTTTCTTCTAAGTGCATTTTATAGGATTTAACGTAGTTTCTCTAATTGTACTTTTACACGTAAGAGGTTAATTATTCGGACAGCCATTGTTATGTACTTTGCGTGGAAAAAAATTTAATTTGCGATCAACCTAACAGATCATGGGTCCAAGTGTGTCCTACCGATCAAAATAATTTAACGGCATTTTTCTATTTGGACATCTATTCGTAAGAGGTGCATTATTTAGATTGCCATTGTTGAGTACCTACTTCACGTGAAACATATAAATAATTTGCTGTCAACCTATCAGATCATGGGTCCAAGCGTGTCCAACCAATCCAAATGATTTCTCTATTTGGACTTCTATACGTAAGAGGTTCATTATTTGCAGAGTACTTCACGTGCAAAAAAAAAAAAAAATAATAATAATAATAATTTGCGCTCCACCAATCAAAGCATTGGGATTTGACGTCATGTTTGCGAAAGGAGAAATGAGCACCCTCTCTGTGCATTTCCAGCCGTTGTGAGCTTCGGAATTTTTCCGGTAGAGCGTGTCAGTTTTCTCCCCGCACTTTTCCCTGCTAAGTGAAATGTTTATTTAATCGCCCCTGTGCCGTCCCTCCCCCTCGCAAGTTGTTATCTTGCATGGTAACTCTTTACTTAGCTGCATATCTCCACCCCCCACCCCCTCTTCCTTGTTAACAGCGACCTTGAGCCGGTGACAAGGAAAATTTCCCCCCATTTTACCATTATATCTTCCGTTAAAACCAGCGGGAAGTCTTAATTAAGTGCGTAGTTGGTAGTCTTCGCTTAGTAATCGTCAGTCAACTTTGCAGGAAGCATGTTTTCTTTTTCCCTAACGCCTGCTTTCAGCATTTCGGCTCTAAGCAACCCTGTCAGCCTGGCGGGGGGGGGGGGGGAGTGAGTCTGTTTATTAACTTGGGGCATCCTAAGGGCAGACTCCTTTACCTCGGGGGAAAAGGGGAGGTGACTGACAGGGTGGACCTCCTGATTATGGTGGATTCCGAACCACTTGGAGAACATAGTAAAGTCACCCGATTAATTCGGAGGTGACCAGTTTACTTACTTACGTACTTACTGTGCTAGCCGAAATAAGAGGATACAGAAAAACTGGGCTTGGCGGGATTCGAACCCACGATCTACGCCTAACCGGGGTGTTGTCTTAACCGCTGGACCACAAGCCCCGACAAGAACAGTTGATACATATTCTCTACTTTATATGCTCTTGGTGACATGTTATGCTAGCATCTGATGGGCCACAGTTATTTATTTTCCTTTGGAAAAATATTACGAAATAACTCGCGTCGAAAGAGTTCCAAAACTAAATAAGGACTTATTGTTCTATTACTAAGCCAACCTAGCGGAGTTGGGGCTATAAAGCCCCCTCTTACACTCAACTAGAAAGGCCCGGGACCGCCTCCTTTACATGCCCTCCGAAGCATGGCCAGAAAATGTAGGAAGTGAAGGACTCGAACCAACAACTTTTCGGGTGAAAGTCAGATTCCGTACCACTACGCTACATGTCTCGACTGGTCTTAGTGACGGTCACATACTGTTTATCAAAATGTAGAGGAATTCTTCTTCTTCTATAAGACATCATTTATAGCTCTACAATGTTTTCTGTGAAATTAATTATTTTTAAAATAGACACGGACTGTGAGACAGCACAAGTCCCATTGACTGTTAATGGCGTTCTTTAAAAATTGTTTGAGATCATCCAAGAAACGAGAACACTGAGGCTGATGGCTTGGAGTATTAAGGTCGCAGGATGCAGGAGGGAAGGGGGGGGGAGCTTAGTCAAACAACGAGACAAAAACTTATTTCTCCCCGCTCCCTTTTAGGTTTTTGCATCGCTGGGTCAGCGAATCAAGGTGCTTTCGAAATCATCAGCCAGAAATCCTATTCTGGACTATTGATCACAACGGGACAAATACGAAACAAATCAAGTTAAATTCCGCATTAAATATGCCAGAAGCTTTGAAGTTGTGTTGCTTTGAAATTTGAGTGAAGTTCTGTGGGCGTGTTGGGGTTTCAAACTGATGTAGAACTTTCGTAGTCTGTCGTGGTAAGTTCGTCTTCTTCTTCTTTTAATGCTTCTTCTAGTGAAGTTGGGCGATCATCATGGCAATTTGGATCTTGGAGGCTGCTGATCTTAAAGGGAAGTTGTGCTCTTCCCAAACCACTGCCTCAGGGTTTTCAACCAGGATGTTCTTCATCTGCCGGGAGCCCTGAGTCCTTCATTCGTCCCTTATTACTATTTTTTATGGGGGTATGTTCTTCTTCAAATGCCTCTTCTATCGAAGATTGATGATCATCATAGCAATTATAGTAATGATGATAACACTAGGGAATTGTATTTGCAGTGGTTCCCCGCTGCCTTGTGCATCCTTATGCCGTTGACTGTTCATTGAGTTCCTCCGCCTTTGGGGCCAGTTTCCCAACCCCCGGACAAAAGAGTGCCCTGCACAGATTGTATTTTTTGCTTAAGCCGCCTCAAACTCGGTCCACTATCTGCTCAGTCGCCACTACGCGCTTCCAAATTAACCAAGAGGAGGTACAGATAAGTGATTTTCCTTTTTCGTATTTTAAGTGGTTCTATGAGGCTTCTTTATCAGTTTTCCAGTTTTCTCAATTTTAATGATGATAATATTCTTGAATTATTAAAAAATAGAAGAGCTTTTACCATAACAATAACTGGTCGGCCATCTTTTTAAAATGTTAATAAACCCCGGTATTACTATAATCGCCATGATCAGCCTGCTGCTAGGGGAGTATATTACACTTAACAAATTATTCCAATTAAATACAATATCACATCCACCCGAACGTTTTCGCTTGTCCAATAATAATATTTTTTTTCTCAGCCCTCAGCACTGAAGCAGGATTCGCAAAACACAACGAACAATTTTTTTTGTTTATAGAACGTTATAGGAACTAAATTTACATGGAAAAAAATATTTTATTAAAAAATCAATGTTAAATGTAAATAAAAAACAATTAAGAGAATTTACGTAACGCAGTATAAAATGAATTCTTCTTCTTTTTCTTCTTCTGCCGGTACTTCCCTGCACCGAAGAAATATATTTATTTAAATCAGTTATCAATTATGCCCTAGTAGTTCAGAAAGCTATACAATAGCAACATGTTTTCTATTTCACGTCTGTGTTATTAAAGAACTTAGTTTTAATTTCAAATCAGTTTCACCATTTAAAATTAAGATTTAAAGTAAAAATTAATTATAGTAAAGTAATTAATGTAATAAGTAAAGTAAGTTTTAAATATTAATTGTAATGCGAATAATAATAATAATAAATGTAAAACGGGGTAAACAAATGCGTACTTTATTGTGGCGCCGCGCATTGATCCGTCAGCGGACGCATCCTGCAGCTCCAACGGCAGAATAACCGGCGTTCGGTGTGTGGAGTGTGAACGGGGCGTGCGGCCGGATCGATCTGTTGCCCTATGTCTTGCCCTGCTGTACTGCTCTGCCCCAAGTACAACCTACCCCTCTGTGCCTCTTTAAGCCCTCTATTGTACCATTTTTGTACCCTCAATGATAATAGTAATGATGATGACGGTGATAAGTGCTGGTGTGTTTTTTTACGTGTATTTTTTGGAGAAGCCTTGACAACGCCATGTTCGGAAGTGAAACCGGTGTCTCGTTGCTGTTTTTCGTGGGTTTTTTATTCTCTTTCGAGGCTATATTATGAGTTTTAGTTGCTTTATATGGTTGCTTTCCTTAATACGTAGTATTAGGAAAGCTTTGTGATGGTAAATTTTTTTGATTCCGAGATTTCAACGGATTTACACGTTTTGATGTCCCAGAAACCCAAAACATTGTTTTGTTGGTCTGTTTGTTTGTTAATCGATTTGCGGTGGATTTTGATAAAATTTGGCATGTAGGTATACACCAATCATACCTCGGAACAATTTTTACTTTATTTTGGGGGGTTTTATTCTAAAAAAAACTAAAAAAAAGGCTATAGAAATTATTTCTAAAAAAAACTCTCCAACTATTTCTTTTAAATTCACATATATTGTCTTCTTCTTGAGTCGCAAACTATGGATTGGTTTGCAGCGAATGTAGTCGTTATTAATGTTATCAAAACGCAAACGCTTCTTCCTTGATAGTTTGTTTCTGGGGGTAAAAAAAAAGAAACTAAATTTTCATGGAAAATGACTAAATAATTTTTTTCTGTGGAACCTTTATATCAATCAGAAAGAGTAACAAAACCAAAGAGGTTGCTTTCCCACGCTGCGCCTTTACTTAATTCATATTAACAAGCCTTATCTACATTGCGGTGAGTTGTCTCGTATCAGTATAAAATCCCACACCCCCCTATCAGAAACTGATTTGCAAGTACTTGCTGTTTTGTTTCTGTGTGGTAACGGGATCGTATACGGTTGAATGCATTCTGCAGGAAGAAACGCTTAATTTCTGTAAACTTGCTAGTAGTAGTATGGTTGGACACAGTCCCAGGCCACAGTGTGGGCCCATAGGACAGTGGACCTCCTGATTATAGTGGATTCCGAACCACTTGGGAACCACAGTGAAGTCACACGATTAGTTCGGAGGTGACCAGGACAAGTCCTACCATGTTTCCCTACCGGCACTGTGCACATGACCAAGTTATCTGCAGCTTTGAACCTGCTCTTGTCCGCTAGATTCAACGTAGTATGGCTGCCGGCTAAATTTGCTAGTAAGAATATTTTGTAAAAACCAGCAATAACGGTAAAAAAAGTGAAAAGTCTTCCGTGTCACTTAATATGGCAGCCCAGAGCCGTTTTTAAATTACTTACGAGCGCACAATGAAAAGAAACCACTGCCTGTATTCCCTTCAGCGTTATAAATAAGTAAATAATGAATTTTTGTACTATTACTATGCCAACCTAGCGGAGTTAGGGCTTTAAAGCCCCTTACTTATATTTAAAAAACCCGGGACTGCCTTCTTTACATGCCCTCCAAATCATGGCCAGATAATTTAGCAAGTGTGGGGCTCGAACTAACAACCTTTCCGGTGAAAGTCAGGGTCCGTACCGCTACTCGACGATGCATGTCCTGACTATCGTTATGCTTATGTGTCACGTAGACACTAAAAAACGGTTTATACGACAATGTAATTGTAATGAAGGGAGGCAATAATAATCCCATATCTGGGTCATGTTACTAAAAGGATTCCGGTCTTATCCGTTAATTACAGTAACTTTATTACTGGGTTTGATTTTGTAATTGCTTAGTATTTTTTTTTTTACCAACTTTTCGCAAGATCATTGATTGATTTACGACTGTACAACGGGGAATTAATTAATTTAGTCAAAAATTAACTATATTTAACTATTTGGACATTTCTACGTTAATTGGGTCCTAACACAGAAATATTACCCAAGGCCGTAGCCAGAAATTTTTCGGGGGAGCGGGGGGTCTATCTGCCGTCACATGAGGTGAGGTAACCTTTAAAACTACATTCTATCGAGTGTACGCTGAAAATATTTCGGGGGGGGGGGGTCCACAGACCCCCTGTACCCCCCCCCCCCTCTGGCTACCGCCTTGATACATATTACCTACTCTTTTGATTTTTTTCGTCAGGCAGCTTGTGATACAGCCGCATTAAAATGGACTATCCGGGTAAACATGAGTGACGTTATATTTAGCTAAATCAGGCTGTGCGTGTAGTAGACATCATGTCAGACGATAAACCAAATAGTCTGGCTCCCATTTTGAAGATGGAGGACGTCGTGGAGATGGAGACGATGTTGACTCCGGAGGGACCAAGCCGTCGGCGTCGTCGAGAGGACTCCGAGGAGGACGACGACCTATCCAACAGAAGTGCCGCTATTGAGGTGCAGTCGCAGGGCAGCGGCAGCAAGCGCGTGCAAATCGTCGTGGACCGGTACTACCGAAGACGGTCCTCGGACGCTCCCGGACGCATGTGCAAGTGCTATAATAGAGACTATCCGGTCTCTAGTCGAGGGTAAACAGAAGTCTCCAGATAATAAGGGAAATTCTCACTATGGCCCGGTCCCACCATTGCTTGAAAAGTATGGCCGTTCCGTGCAGTATTCCTTACCGATACATTTCAAGTGATGAACTACCCGAAGGCCGGGTCCCGCGGTTGCTTGAAAAGTGTTGGTAAGAAACACCGGAACACCAATCATTGCATGGCCGTTTCGTGCAGTATTCCTTACCGAGACTTTTCAAGTGGTGAACTACCCGAAGGCCGGGTCCCGCGATTGCTTGAAAAGTATGGCCGTTCCGTGCAGTATTTCCTACCGAGACTTTTCAAGTGGTGAACTACCCGAAAGCCGGGTCCCGTATTGCTTCAAACGTATCGGTAAGGAATACTACCCATCTTGGTAGATGGGGTGTGCCAATTTGCCAATTTTAGACTAGTCATTTTACTTATACTATTTAGGGATACTATTCGTTTCCTCGGGGGCTTAGAGTGGGTGTCCTTAATAGGGAATCGCTGAAAATTAATAAATACAAGTATTTTGCAGTGCCATCTGCTCCGAGATAGGTCGATAAGCGAAAGCTTGAGTGTGTAATATTACTGTTTGTAAAAAATTGTCAATATATTGCCCCCTGTCCGGAGTTACCGCCAAGGAAAAAAGTGAAGTGAAGTGTATCAAAATCTGGAAGGACATTTCTTCTTACCTCGATGGTAGCTCTAAGATGATTATTTCTTGTGAAATTTAATTTTGAACAAAAAATATTGTGAGAACATAACGGGGTGGGCTTTTAAGCCCTATTATAGGAGAAGCAGAATGCCATCATGAAAAACTAGGGCGGAAGCGTATGGATGATTAGGTTATTGACCTGTCAAGGAATGTGACTGCCCCCAACCCCTTGAGAGTTTTTCTGAAAAGGTCAGGCCAAAATGTACTTGTCAAGACTTGAGAACTGCAGCAAAAAGGTTCCGCAGGGGATTCCAGGGGAAAAAACATCTCGGGATATTGGGGAGTAATTTTGAAATTGGAATTTCTGCAGCTCCCCGCGATATGAAGTCAAGAAAGGGCCTGTCATTCGCACTTATACTGTCTATTAGAAGCTCTACTGGTGTCAAGGGTTTGTGGTGGGGAGGTTTGAGGATTAATAAGGTCAAAGGGCAGTAGGGGAAAATGGGACTGTAGGTTAATATGGTTAATTAGTTATTAAGGTATTATTATTTATTTTTTAATAGTAGTAATAGCTTGTATTTTTCTTCAAGTATACAAATTACAATACAATTACATTTGGAGGGGAAGCCCAAAGGACAAGTCCCGTGCTGAACCCCCTTTTTACAAAAGATGAAGTAAAATAAAATAAATGTACAATTTAGTGTTTTTCAAAAAACAATTTGATATACAGTAAGACACTATACACCCGGGTATTTTCATTCGCCATTTTGAATCCTATATGGTAAGTATTGTAAGAAAGTAAAAGAATAAAAAGCACGAAAACACGTTTTAGTATTTTTTTATTAAGCATTTCCCTAATTGGTAGAACGTTTTTTAAAAATAATAATAAATAAACAACGATAGATTTCTAAACATAAATAGGTAAACACCCAATGCTTTGCTTATACACCAGATTTTAAAATGGATTCAAAATGGCGAATGACAATTCCTGTCTAATATAGAGCCCTCAATGGTCAGCTTGTCTCAGCTTGTCCATTATCGCTTGTAGCCGGTGTAGGTTGACATCGAGGATGTACATACCAGTTTGTCAATGACCAAAAATGCATGCGAAAACAGTACAAACAATGTCCGAAATCCATGGGGTCGTTGACTTTGGACAAGGGACCTATGGGCCACTTTACGTAGGCCTGGGTCCATTAAAAAAAATTAAAAAAAATTAAACAAAATTTCAAAGAAAACATAAACGGATGTGAAATTTTTATTGCTATGTAATTGATATTTCTGGTAAAATTTGATTTAGTAATAAAAAAAAACAAAAAAAAACGACAAACGACAAATCTTTTTGAAATCCGCTAAATGCCAATTCGCGTATAAATTCGCTGGCTGTTTGCAATTTTAAGTTACAAGGAACCATTCCGTGTACTGAAACCATTTGCCAATCCCCCTATAAATTGTCTGGAGAACATTCTGTTACCCTCGCCTGTCATTCCCACTATCTAGCGAACACCATAATGGGCACCACGGGTGCAAAAGAAGAAGAACTCGGTCTCCGTATGTTTGTGTTAATAAAGACTCTCGCGAAGGTGTCAGTTTAGGGTCGGAAGGTTCGCTGCCGGGTCATGGACGTCCGAACACCCTGCGGGAAAGTCTTCTGACCGTTCTCGGGAAGTTGGTGGTTTGGCGAGGATCCAGGAATACAGGCACTACCCATGTACCACCAGAAGTGGTGCGCAGCGTTCGAAATATGCGTCAGTATTTTTTTTTCTTTGCATGTCCAACTGTGTTTGTAGGTGAAGTTGAAGACTTCAGGCTAGTGGGCCAGGAGCTACGAAGAAATACGATCATGATGTATCCTAGACTTGTATCTGTACTTGGTTAAGTCATGCTTTCGCCTGTTTCATTGCGTCAATGGTAAGCTGGTCTCAGCTTGTCCATTATCGCTTGTAGCCGGTGTTGGTTGACATCGAGAACGTATACCAGTTTGGCAATGGCCAAAAATGCATACAGAAACAATACAAATAATGTCCGAAATCCATGGTCGTTGGAATTGGACAAGGGACCTAATGGGCCACTATAAATTGGCCTGGGTCCATAAAAAATCCTTCAAAAATTAAATTAAATAAATAAATAAAAATCCCTGACATTCCTTCTTCTATCGAATGGGTCCTGTGTGATGGCTCTGTGAAATACTATTTCATGCAAGTAGCAGATGTTTGGGAGGGGAGGGGGGGGGGGTAAATATTGTAAATATCAGCGACGCCTTTTTTTACGAGATACGTCCCTTTATGACTTACCTCTTGTACTTCTAAGAGTCGGAGGTTGTTGACACATGTGGTTGTATCACGTACCTAGTTCTTTGCTGTGATGTATGCAGACAGTTTAATGACCTGCGTCAATTAGCTATTGTTTAGTAGCAGATAGTGACAAGAGTTAAATATGTTAAAACATCAATAATTGAGCACTGTAGTGTGATACAATTTTTATTTAAAGAAAATTAACTTGCGGGCAAATTAAATATAGTTTGGATCAGTGGCGTACCCAGAATGTTTTTGTGGGGTCCGGTTTTCATGTAACATCAATAGACAACAGTTTGCCCACTTACGAGTACCAGTGGCGTAACGATAGGATTTTGAAGGCGGCGGTGTTTTATTTGGCGCCCCCACCCATTTTCGTAAAAATTTAGAAAAAGAGTATGAAGCCGTTCTCTTGGACGTACGTAGCTTCTAATTATTAATCTTAATATGGAAAATTCGAGGGTTCGGGAGGGGGTCTCCCCTGGGGATTGTTTGAAAAAATAGGTCTCAAATAGTGGGGTTTTACGCATTTTGTCTTTGATTATGCAGACGAGAACTTTATTAACAAAACTAGAAACAGTAGGACCGGGGGGTCTCCTCGGGGGAATTTTTTAAAATAAAGAGACCCAGCGGACTGTGGAAGACACAGGACAGGAGGGCCTATGAAGGTGAAGAGGGGCTGAGTGACAGGAAGCTGAAGGTGTGAGAAATTGCAGCTAAGTTTGGGAAATCAAAAAGCGCTTTTCCACCGACGTCAATAGTTCACTATTGACGTGTTTGACGTGGTAGCAGACATTAAAGACAGTGTAAAAATTGTCTGCTACCACGTCAAACACGTCAATAGTGAACTATTGACGTCGGTGGAATAAGCGCCAAAACGAATATAAACGAAACGAAATATATTGAAAACTCTATTATATCTAGTGTACGCTGAAATGTTTTTGGGAGGGGGGGGGGTCCAGACCACCTGGACCCCTCTCTGGCTACGGCCATGTTGGTGATTGTGACCCTTATGGTATGCGTAAGTGTTTGCAACAGCAATCTTATCAATTTTATAGCTTTAAGTTGTGGGGGGGGGGGGAAGAAATTGACGCAAGCGTATAATGTTGCAATTAACCGCTGGGTCTATGAATAATACAGCCCTCCCTCCTCTCTCCCCTCATTTGCGAGCCGAAGTGGCGCTATCCATAATGAATTGTGGCCTTGCCTACAAGTACCTGCATTCTACTACACGTCTCTTTTTCTGGGTTATTTCTTTAGGAATTCATGGTGGCAATTATCTTATCTATTTTTAAGTTTTAGAGAACTATGTATGGCGTCATATCATATGGATGATGGGGGTATGATTCATGGGGTCGAATTTTTAGTTTGTGGTGTTGCGATGTTTCAAAGAATTGCGTGAAATGTATTTTTGTGCCCAGAAATTTTCATGCCACTCTGCAACGTTGCAATTATTATTACAATTAAATTACCTTCTTTGGTATGTTTTTCAGAAACAGAAAGGAGAATTCGAGCCAACGACAGAGTATACAACGCGCAGTTTAGATACGCGGTGAGTTCTATGTAGTATATTTTAATTTAATTTAATAAAATAAAAATAAAATGCACCTTCTATGGTTCACTAGACGGATTTTTTGACCGAGCTCCAATTCCTGCAGCCGTAGGACGAACGGAAAATAATAGCTTAACCGGGAATTACCATAAATAAACCCTAAGAAACTGACTTCCCGGAATTAAGAGGATATATGCTACATAGCTGGCACCCCAAAATTAAATAATTTTCATTTCTTATTCCATTAACTCAGCAAGTTATTACACATTTGGCTCATTTAAGTTGCAGAAGAATACTTCATGCATCATACTATATAATTGGGTATTTTTATTTTTCGGTTTTGTAGTTTTTCCAAAAATGCTAGTTTACGCGAAATTTTAGTCCCCAATGGTTTATATGAAAGAACTAAGGTACCAATAATTTAATGTTTCATATTATATTATGCATGAAGTAGTCTTCTACAACTTACATGAGCCAAATCTTTAATAACTTGCTTTGTTAATTAATTTAAAAAGTCAATAAAAGCAACAAAATTAATGTTCTACATAGCATTTTATCCTCTTAACAGAAATACATATTTATTTATTTATTATTTATTCAGGGTTGTAGAAACAAAATGGAAATGACCACCTGCAGTCTGATCGAGGCGATTATAATACCGGGGTTAAATAAATACCCTAGGATTATAACTGTAAACAAACAAATTTTGAATAGCACTTTCCATTATAAAATTATCTTGTTTACCAGGGGATTAAATAGATACCGGTATTATAAACGCCTCAATCAGACTGCAGGCTGCAGCTGGTTCCATTGGATTTTTTTTTTTTGACTCGTCTATCGCCCTATTTAGCGTCATTGTTGGTTTTATACGTATTCCCTCTGTCACGAATTAAATTAATAGTAAGAAAAAGGACCTGACCGCTACTGGAGATAAGCCAACGCGTTTTCTTAAACCTGGCAAGGGTCCAGCGGTCTCATGCAATATCCAATTATATAGACTTGCATTATTCTATAAACCCGGCAGTTGATGGTAGACAAAAGACATAGAAAATGCTATTCTCCATAGGGGTATTCCCTGTGTTTGGTTTACCTTAAGGGAAAGTCGGAAACTGAGGGAAAATAGAAAAATAGAACTCCAGTTTTTCTACGTAGAAAAATGATGTCATGGAGAAGTGTTTCTCTGCGTTTCCCACTTTACCCAACCGGCAGGTTGGGGAACTGCACTTGGGTAATTGAAAACGGCCATATTTGTTGTTGTTTTGAATTTGAATTTTGCTTTTTATTTTTATTTAATTAAAAAAATGAGCTCTGCGACAGAAATTAATAAAAAATAACAGAAGGAAATATGTGGCAAGAGGTGGACTGTAGCAGATGTTCATAAGTTGATAGCAAAAGAAACTTTTGAAGCAAGTTAGGTTAGGTTTTTCTATTTCTATGGCTAGCGGAGGTATCCTCACGCTGAGCTATTTCTCTGTTTTCCCATTTTCCTTTTTCTACCAACCCAGTGAATACCCGTAATAATACCACTACTCTAGCTAGGGTATCGTAAAAACGGGCGAATTGGGGGCAAAACCTCATTTTTAGATTTGGTGCCCAATTATATATTTTCATAGAAGCGAAACATCAACGAAGGGAACTACAAAGAATCGTAAACAATAGAATACAGTTTCGCATTAATGAAAACTATACTTTGAGCTCAAATCTAACAGTAAATTTTGGTCCCGGTTCACCCAAGCGTCCCTATTCATCCGCTTTTATAAAAAACTATATTCTCAATAATACTACGTATTCTACCAAGGGTACAGTAAAAACGGGTGAATACTGACGCGTGGGTGAATCATTTATTTATCGGGGCAAAACTTCATTTTTAGATTTGGTGCCAAAATACAGATTTTCATAGAAGCAAAACTTCAACGAAGGAAAGTACAAAGAGTCGAAAACAAAAGAATACATTTTCGCATTTATGAAAACTATACTTTGAGCTCAAATCTAACAGTAAATGTTGGTCCCGGTTCACCCAAGCGTCCCTATTCATCAGTTTTTATAAAAAACAATATTCTCAATAATACTACTATTCTATCAAGGGTACAGTAAAAACGGGTGAATACTGACGCGTGGGTGAATCATTTATTTATCGGGGCAAAACTTAATTTTTAGATTTCGTGCCAAAATACAGATTTTCATAGAAGCGAAACTTCAACGAAGGAAACTAGAAAGAGTCGCAAACAAAAGAAAACATTTTCGCATTTATGAAAACTACACTTTGACCTCAAATCTAACAGTAAAGTTTGGTCCCGGTTCATCCATACGTCCCTACCTTTTCATCTGTTTTTATGGTGCTTAAATAAAAAACATACTGCTTACTTAAATTACTTGTACTGTGTAAGCCGGCCGCCTTAACAAGTTGAATCCAGCGGACCAGAGCAGGTTCAAAGATGCAGATAACTTGGTAGTGTGCACAGTGCCGGTAGGGAAACATGGTAGGACTTGTCCTGGTCACCTCCGAACTAATCGTGTGACTTCACTGTGTTTCCCAAGTGGTTCGGAATCCACTGTAATCAGGAGGTCCCCTGTCCTCTGGGCCCACACCGTGGCCTGGGAATGTGTCCAACCATACTATTACTACGAAAATTACTTCCACAAAACTTTTACCTACATACATTTTTTTTATCCAAAAAATGCCGAACCGTAACCTACCTTCTATTGCATCTTCCATTACTATACTATTACAACTAATCTCATACAATTTCTTTAAGCTACAATTAGAGACCTCCTTTTTTCGTAAAATATCGTTCATGTGGCCATAAATGAGTAGAAGAAGAAATGTTCCCATACATTTTATGCATCACTAACACAGTTTGGCCACAGTTTTGGAAGGCATGGACCTTACCTAGCTTTGCACTGTGGCCAAACGATGATAGTGCCTGCTGCATACTATGTATTAAAATGGGGAGCAATGCTTCTATTTCAAATTCTCATTGATGGCGCCACGATCGGTATTTTAGGCGGGGTTTCCACCGACGTCAATAGTGATAGTAGTAATGGTGGTATTGACGTGATTGACCTGGTAGCAGACATTAAAGACAGTCTGAAAATGTCTGCTACCACGTCAATATCACCATTACTATCACTATTGACGCCAAGGAAAACCCCGCCTTAGGAGAAATATCAGACTGTATAAAGAACGTCTTGAGGGGTGTCCAATTTAATTTGCTCAACGGTCCGGTACTGACAGGCGATTCGAACGCCAGTGATTCGCTGAGTAATTCGTCATGGGAGCTGTCGCTGTCGATTTCTGTCGCTGGCTTGTCACAGGTGCACGGGTTTCCCCTCCACACGCCAGCGATACACCAGCGACCTAGAAACCTTCTGGAGAGTGTTCTGAATTAGACTTTTTTTTCATCAATCACTTACCCATTTGTTCCGTGACAAATTTATCAGTGAACTGCCGGCGTTCGAATCGTTCGTTTGTACCGGGGCTTAATAAATTATTCTCCATCTGCGTATTCGCTCAACTCCAATGCCCTGCTTCTAGATGTTTATTTATTTATTTTTACGTGGTTGCCTTTACCGGTTTGGAAAGTTGGGGCCCCGGAAGACTTTTCCGATATTTTTTGTCTTTCCTTTGTACCATGATCCTTCGATGCCGCGCTGTGAGCAACAAGACTGCATTCTGTTTTTATTAATTATTAAATTTTCCTGTGGTGCTGTGGAACTTTAAATTAGTCAGCTCAGCCCATTTGTGAAATTCTTAGCAGATTATTCAATAGAATGCACTTTACCATATAATAAACAATGCAAAAACTTTTCAAATATTTAATAGGAAAAACTAGACTTCTATATAGGAGAGGTGGGACATTCCACCGCGCCAAATTGTTTTTTGAATTCTACGGCCAGTGAATGGTATTTGGCGGGCTCAAATGTTCCATCTTTCCATCTCCTACGTATAGATCTCAAGTAAAAACATTTTAGAAAGTAGGTGTGTTTTTGGGTTTATTCCAAAAATGACAAAAGTCTAAGTTTTAGGTCCGATACACGCGGACGATTCTCGCAGTCGTGATTTGCTGACGGCTTGTTCATTGTAGCCATATAGCTAGCAGGAGATTTCTTGACAATTTCACTATTTCAGAACCTGGCCTGAAGCTGACCGGTGGTGGGTTCGGTTCTTATTTAGTATTTAAATGCAACTACTATATGAAGAACCAGTAGAATCCGGGTTGATGGGCCGTGGTCGAATTGAAACTGAACTTCCAAACGTTTCGTCAACATCTTTCGGTCGACATCTTCAGTGGCGCTGCGTAGACTTCGAAGGTTGTACCTTGGTGGCTCCGCAGCGAGTATTTAAATGCAACTACTATATGAAGAACCAGTAGAATCCGGGTTGATGGGCCGTGGTCGAATTGAAAGTGAACTTCCAAACGTTTCGTCAACATCTGCGGTCGACATCTTCATTGGCGCTGCGCTGTGGCTCCGCAGCGAGTGCCAACAAGGTACAACCTTCGAAGTCTACGCTGCGCCACTGAAGATGTCGACCGCAGATGTTGACGAAACGTTTGGAAGTTCACTTTCAATTCGACCACGGCCCATCAACCCGGATTCTACTGGTTCTTCATTTGACTCCGGCCGTGAAAGCCTTTGCAGTTATGTACATTGCAACTACTATAGTTCCAGTGCTTAGTCAGCAATTTTTTGTTACAGGATAATTACATCAAGACCTCCAAGTATTCTATGCTGACCTTCCTCCCGCTTAACCTTTTTGAACAATTTCAACGTTTGGCCAATTTTTATTTTCTATGCCTTCTAGTTCTTCAGGTAAGTTTAACACTGAATTAATTAATTTTTTTTACTAACTTCCGGCATAATTTGTGGAAACACATTGCTTCCTGCTGCAATCTTAGAGCACCTGCAGCCCTACTATATATTTATATTATATATATATATATATATATTTGAGTGGGCCTACTATGGCGATTATTTTTTACCTTAACCTGGGATTAAACATGTAAACAAGATAATTTTACAATTGAAAATGTTGTACAATATTTTTTTGTTTACATTTTTAACCCCAGTAGGAATAAGTTAATACGAAATGGCATACTAGGCCCGCAGGGGTGGGTAATGTCAACAGTACTTTGATTTTAAGTGTAATATGTATGAATGAATGATTGAATGAAACACGTCTTTATATTAGGCGAGCTTTAGCTCCGAAGGGCTACTCTACCAGCCAACCTATACTTATTATTTTAGTTTAGTTTTAGCTTAGTTATTAGTATTAAGGGGGCCCTAGCACGGGAGAAATCCTTTGGGCCACCCCTACTTCATTATATCACTGTATATGTGTATGTAATAAGACGCCCATTCTATCGACCGGCTAGGGCTATTTACAAAAACAGTGACGTGGTAGCAGACTATCAAGACTTAGGCGGGGTTTCCACCGACCTCGCATTGCAGAATTGACGGAAATGTTTATTTTTTATATTATTATTTTTAGTTAAAATTGATTAATGATCATACAGTAAAATCACAAACAAACAAACTAAAATTAAAAAATGGCGTCATGGGATATGTTAAGTACAAACATTTTAACAGATTTCTATAAAAAGAAAAATTCTAATTTCCGTCAATGTCATTTGCATTCTGCAATGCGAGGTCGGTGGAAACGCCACCTAAGTCTTGAATGTCTGCTACCACGTCACCGTTTTTGTAAATAGCCCTAGCCGGTCGGTGAAATGGGCGCCTATTGAACGAAGGAAATACATTTATTTATTTTATTATTTATTTATCTGTTATTCCGAAATTGACTGTTTAGCATTTATGCAACTATAAGAGTAAATCTAACTGAATGGGACTTCCAATGTTTATTTTTAGGCCTGAATATAATTCCATCCAACATAAATGGGTCACGAGTGTGAAATTATTTAGTCGCAAGGCCAAGGCATCACATCGACCCGCGCCAACGTGCTACGTCTGGCTTAAAACTAAAAAATGGATTAAATAGGAATTACGTTTTTTTTTCTTCTAACAGTTGCTGCTGAGAAGCAAAGGCATTTCTTCATGCCCTTCAAATAACCAGATTAGGTCTGTTAGAAGCGCAACACATCCCAAACCAAAAAGATAAAACAGCAAAATTGATAGGAATCTACTTAAAAGGACATGCTACGTAGAAAATGAGCACCCAAAAATTTGTTTTTTTTAATTGATTTTTTATTTTTTTATTTAATTAACAAAGCAAGTCATTAAAGATTTGGCTCATGGAAGTTGTAGAAGACTACTTCATGCATCATGTAATAGGAAATACTAAATTTTTGGTACCTTAGTTCTTTCATAAATACCAGAAAAGACTAAAATTACGCGCATTCTGGGATTTTTGGAAGAACTACAAAACCGAAAAGTAAAAATACCCGATTATATAATGCACGAAGTAGTCTTCTACAACTTAGATGAGCCAAATTTTTAATAACTTGCTGAGTTAATCAAATAAAAACTGAAAAGTATTTAATTTTGGGGTACCAATTTTCTACGTGACATGTCCTCTTAATAAGAAACGCCTTACAGATTTATTTTATTTTATTTCTTTTTGATTTATAATTTTTTTAAAGGTTAATCGCATAAAAACAATTAATTTAAGTTATTGTATGCGGTTGACCTCTTGAGTCTCCTCTGTAGGTTTGTACCCGTGTTGAATTAAGACACGTCTCCCATCGTATGGGGTGTAGAGACCTACATACCTACATGGCTACCGAACTCGGTTATTAGGTAGCTTTGACATTAGAATTCACTACAAAAAGTAAATGTAGCCATCTGGATGTGCTATATTCATTGTCTACATTTAATTTTTGTGTGTAGAACTGGTTATATGGGGAAGAGCCGCATCCATTGAGCCAAAGAGCCGTATGCGGCTCGCGAGCCTCACGTTGCCGACCCCTGCCCCAGGTATTCAACAGGATACTGCCCTATTAGCAAAGATAATCACGCGGCAATAAATAGGTATGGCAGTCGTACCCGTAGCCTGGTGGAAGTCAAGCATGTATGCAGGATTCCACTTCGGGGGGAGTGGTTTGGGTTTGATTTATACGTATATTTTGGCGATGAGTTGGTAAGGCGGGTATTCCACATACGTCAATCATCAATGAAAAATTGAAAAATGACGTTTTAGCAGACATTAAAGACATACTAAAAATTCTGCTACCACGTCAATTTACGTCATTGTTACGTCATTTTTCAATTTTTCATTGACGATTGACATATGTGGAATACCCGCCTAAGAGGAAATTTTTTGAACAAATCGCCGCGGAATAATAATAATAATAATACTTAATAAATATATTGCGTTTCTTCAATATTACAAATTATAGTAACTCATATTCGCGGCCATCGCAGTCTCCCTCTCTACCAATATTTCTTCCACCTCTCTTCTCATTGGCTTATCTCACCCACTTATCGGCTTCGGTGGCAACAAGGTGATAGCGTGCTTTTACTAGTGTGAGTCTCTACACACCATGCGATGCGTAACTCAACACAAGTATTAAGTTACTTAGTGAGGCGACTGAAGAGGTCAAACGGATACATTTATTAAGTTGTTTGTATGCGATTAACATTAAAAAATTTTTTAAAAAAATCTTCTTAATCTACCTTGTCAGTACCCCTTTCACGGTGTTAAGGGACTCTCAATTAATACATAACGCAATCTCTGTCGTTCGCACGAGCGTTTTTTCTACAATGGAACTTAAATAGCGCCAAGTCTTCGTGTTTGAAGGTGCCCTTCTGATTATAGTGGATTCCGGGCCCCTTGACTTCAGCCTCTCACATGAATAATTGAATAATTATTTTTTAATTAATCAGTTATTATACAGAGATTAATAGGTGACGGTTGGGGACACGCAACTTCCTTTACGAAAGTTCTGATCGTTACGCACTTTCACTAGCAAAAAACCTCCTCACAGAATTACCAAATCCTATCAAACAAGTCTGATATGCGGGGATTCCACCGACCTGCTAGTGCTAAATACAAATACGGTGACGTGGTAACAGACATTCAAGACTTAGGCGGGGTTTCCACCGACCTCGCATTGCAGAATGCAAACGACATTGACGGAAATGTTTGTTTTACTCAATGCCATTGATAATTGATCATAGAGTAAAATCACAAACAAACAAACTAAATTTAAAAAATGGCTTCATGGGATATGTTAAGTACAAATATTTTAATAGATTTCTATAAAAAGAAAAATTCAAATTTCCGTCAATGTTATTTGCATTCTGCAATGCGAGGTCGATGGAAATCCCGCCAAAGCTTGAATGTCTGTTACCACGTCACCGTATTTGTATTTAGCACTAGTAGCAAGTCGGTGGAATCCCCGCCATAGGATACTGGCGATATCTATCTTGTACACTCTCATTGAGGCGATCACACGTGACAGTATATTGTATGCAGTGCTTTCTGGTTGGTCGAACTGCAGGTTGGCTGTAAGTCAGGTATCGCTAAGAAGTACTGCGAAGCAATGGCTTGATAGGTAACAAACCGACACATAAGTCAGGGCATGTAGAGTAGTGGTACGGACTCTGACTTTCACCCAAAAGGTTGTTGGTTCGAGTCCCACTCTGGCTACATTTTCTGGCCATGCTTCGGAGGGCATGTAAAGCAGGCAGTCCCGGACCTTCCTGGTTGAGTGTAAGAGAGGGCTTTATAGCCCTAACTCCGCTAGGTTGGCTTAGTAATAGAACAAAAAGTCAATATTTATTTATTTACTTGAAACTATAATTGCAAGTAGCGTGGCACTATGTGCCTATATTGACCAAAACGTTTCTGTGTTGGTGGGGTCAAAAGAGTAAATGCAAACAAAACTTTGGACTAGCATTGTTCTGTAGCGCACTGTTTATCTAAACTGGCTGAACCCGCAAATATGACTCATTATCATTTATCATGTCTGCGATACTGGAACGGCTGTCGTGGGCGAAAAGATTAAGCTATTGTATTGTATGTACTGTGGTACACGTGCAACTAGGGTAATTTCACTTTCTTCATAAAAAATAAGTTGATTCGTTGATGTGATCTATAGAGCATTAGGCAAGCCCATGTTACCAATGAGAAGGTTCTGACCTGAATCTGGTTGCATCCATATGTACAAGAAGAGCTTGCTGGAACTAACATGTGCTATGACACGAGAACTTCGTCAGCATAGAAGGAACCATAGAAGGACGTTAACCGACCTGGGCGCCCGAGAAAAGAGTATCTGCAGCAAGTGATGGAGGATGTAGGGGCCAGTACATACGTGGAGCTGAAGAGGGCGTGCCAGGACCGAGGGGAGTGGAGGCATCGATAACATATATGTTGCTGCCAACCAGCCGGCCGGCTGTAACTTGAAGAAGGGGCATATTTCAAATGAGAAAATGAAGATTTCCTTCGAAAGCTTGCAATTTTTTTAATGAATTTTTCATCTGACCATTTTCCTGACTTGTTGGCTGTGGAACGAGAAATTATTTAATTAATTCGAAAATCCACGGCCATTTATTATTTTGAAAGCTTTCCCTTAATTGAGCGTCATAAATCATCTGTAATAATTTTTCAATTCATGCAGCCTACCCTTGTTAATAAAGACTGTCATGTCCTTTAATGGGAATTCAATCAGAACGGTCTGGTCGATGTTGGCAGCCCCAAGACAGTTCAACTGCTGAGCCTCGGACTCAATGCAGTGCCGGCAGATGGTAGGGCCTCTATGACCCAGTTTGGCCATGCGGGCTCTGAACACACATGGGTCTACTGACATTCAGTCTGTGCAACCCCCTTCCTTCTTTTAGGGGAGATGAATTATTTCGATACGCGCGATTCGGGCGTTAACCGCCTTACCATTTCAAGCTCTTTGTATAGGCTGTTGACAAGAGTTCTCTTCAAAACTGCCAATCCCAAAGGGAGAATAGGTTTGTGCCCGAAGTAACGTGCGTTTCAACATGGCAATGACAATGACAAACAACTTTAAAAGGGGGCAACTCAACGATTTAGGACGTGTTCGATAATTTTACTTTAAGGATAAACGTACTGACTTATGAAAATTTTTTTTTTCTGTCACAGGTCATCCCGGCCATTTCCTCTCTGACCCCCATCACCACTGCAGTGCCTCTCATCGGTGTGTTGTCCCTCACAGCAGTCAAAGATGCCTACGACGATTACGTAAGTTGCCATGTCTGAACCTACTTCTTAGATTGCATACAAATTTACTTTTTTTTTTAGCTATTAGCAAAAAGCCTATTCTGCATTATATATAATTTGGGTTTCTTTACAAGTTATTGAGCGCCTGCATAAATATGATTATGTAAAAGATAGTATTCGTATTGTCAAGTGGCATGATAATGGGCATTTTATATCTGTCAGCTGTCAATGCTTCGAATTTAAGTTGATGTTTAAAGCAGATGTACCCCATGCTGAGTCATTTGATTGGATGCGGCCATGTTTCGGAGGTCATTTAAAGCAGGCGGTCTTCGGACACAGTAGTTGAGTGTAAGAGAAGGCTCTTGTTACGGTCATATACCGTAGCATACAGAGGCAGGATTGGAAATCTGAGTGAACCTAGGAACGACCCTGAGGAGTAGCTAGGGTGGGCCACCAGCCACTCAGGGTCTATATTTGTATGTTTAATATGTTTAGCTTATAAGGTAGTATAGTTTTATAAATAGTGTTTTTGTGTATTCTGTTTTACTGTTTGTACCCTGTCTTTAATTTGTGTTTATTATATCGTGAGTTCTCGAATAGGAAACACGGGTATCACAGAATAAGGATAGAATAGAAGTGCTACTAACATAGCCCCCCTTAATTTATTCAAAAGAGCGCAGTCTCGTTTCTGTCAGCGGAACTAGTGACACTACGTTAGACATTTATGTTCATATTATTGATAATATTAAGAATAAAAACGTCGAATTAATTCTCAAAAACGTTTTCTAATTATTTTCGAATAGAAACTGCAATTTTGTAATTACATAAAAATATATTAATTTTAAAAGTGGCTTACTGACTTGTTATTTGACGGATGCGCATGACCGAATCCGAAATGTACACAAAAAATAAACAATCGCCATGCCATTCCATTTTTGCATTGTCACAGTTCAATATGAAATATCACTGCTGCAATTATAAGTTAAGGTGAGGGTAGAGCTGAATTTAAGTGAGGTTGCATTTAAATTAGTTAATATTTGGAAATATTTTCACTTAAAAATTTATTGAAGAAAATTACGATAATTTGAATACTGGCGGGAAACAGACAGCGCCTCTCGTTTCTGTCAGCGGAACTGAGGTTGGCCGTATTGGATAAATCAAGTTTTTAACATGGAGTGACATCCCCCTGACGGGTATTTTCATTGCCAGCAGTGGTTTTTCCCCAACCGGCCAGGCTGCCACAGCCTCTTCAACAGCTCTTTACGTGGCGTCAGCGATATGGCAGGTTCTCTTCCACTCCTTGCGATTCTGTGCTTCGACTGCGGTTGCTCCTACGATTCTGAGGTCTCGGCGGACTTTCGCTTCTACTGTTGGTCTTCCCTATATAGCTTCGATATGTTTTAGCCACTTTATTAAGTAATTTGGCTGCCTTCTCTTGTTCAGCTCCCTGACCTAAGAAAAGTGTACAGTATCCCTTTATTACGGAATAAGGGTTTTGATGAACCAAGGGAGGAAAAAGTAAGAAATTGGTAGATGACGAAGTGTCGTGCGAAACCGGAATGACTTGAGTAGAGTTGTTAAGCAGGGCAAAGCCCATCGAGGGCGGTATGATGTTTCCTGTCGTAACCAGAGCGATGAATTATTTTGCAGCAAAGACACAGAAACGATTCAACAGTGAACAACCGGAAGTCCAAGGTGCTTCGCGACCGGAAGTTGGTGGACGAGAAATGGGCGCAGGTCCAGGTGGGCGATGTGGTCCGCATGGAGAACAATCAGTTTGTGGCAGCAGATGTTCTTCTGCTGTCAACGTCCGAGCCCAACGGGCTCTGCTATATCGAGACTGCCGAACTAGACGGGTAAGCAAAACATATCGCATGCAAGGCGCGAAGCGCCGAGCCTCAGCCCCCAGTAGAGGCGGATGCCTTATACTTGCTTGCTTGGCCATCTCCGCATGGAGAAAAACCAGTTTTTGGCAGCCGATGTTCTTCTGCTGTCCACGTCCGAACCAAACGGGCTCGTATCTCGTATGCTGGATTTCTCAGCGAAACAACTCCATTATGCCTACTTACTTAACGTGTCCGGGCGTAGGGCACTTAGCGTTGTTGTTGTTGGCCGATTAATGGCCGAGTAATTTATTATTATTATTATTATTTATTACTTTAAAAAACGATAGTCGCGTGCATACAATTTAATGAATGTATCCGATTAACCTCTTCAATCGCCTCACTAAGTAACCTAATAGGTACTTGTGTCGAGTTGCGACACGTATCACTCGCTGTTTACATTTTTGTAATATTTGTTTACATTACCCTGCCTGGCCGTTGGGCAGAACCTGACTTCCCTAGTCAAAAATTCTTCTTTGAAAAATTTTATAATAATCATCAGTCATGACAAAATAGTGAAACTCTTCTCAAAAATAACTCTTATAATTATGATTTAAAAAAAATACCAATATTCAACGATATTATTAATACGAAACATTTAGGTGTTTAGGTTTAGACTAGCACAAGTCCAAGCACGCTACCACCTTGCCACCAAAGTCGCTTAGTTGCCGCCGTTACTAGCAATCGCCCATTTTCGTGTTGTAATCTCAAGTAAGCCCAATCTTCGAGGAGGCTGCTTCTATGTCCCCTTCCATATCCAACTAATGGATAGCAGATGACTGAAGTTTCGTGGCTGGCTTACATTAATCGCTGATTGTTGCAGGGAGACAAATCTGAAATGCCGGCAGTGCCTGGTAGAAACGGCGGAGATGGGTCAAGATGATAACAGCCTGGGAAGTTTCAATGGCGAAATTATCTGCGAAACTCCCAATAACCTTCTAAACAAATTTGATGGCAACCTTACGTGGAATGATAAGAAGTAAGTTCACTGTTTTATCTCAGCGATAATAAAATAAAATAGATGGCGCCTAACTATAAGCTTAGTATTGCAGATAACGGTAAAATGTGGGAGGATAGGAAGAGTTTCCAGGTTATGGGGTCCAAGCATAATAAGAGAAAAAAAAATGTCAGGGTTTCCCAACAAATTTTGACTTTAGGGCCGTAATTGGTCATTATAACTATATTTGATCGGTAATTCACTTATGTATCCTGAAGAGTAATTTAATTATTGTCCATATTCACTGCTTAGATGTACAATCGGTCTACTAGTTCCTGAGGAGGACAAATTTTCTTGGAACTCTGCACATTTCTCACATTTCACCCTTAGGCGCTGATTCCACCAACGTCAATAGTGACATTAAATGTTTTTTGACGTGGTAGCAGACATTTTTAGTATGGCTAAAACTGTCTAAAAATGTCTGCTACCACGTCAAAAAACATTTAATATCACTATTGACGTTGATGGAATCAGCGCCTTAATCCGCCCCTACCTGTTGTTGTTTCTAACGCCTGCTTTCAGCATTTCTGCTTTTAAGCAACCCTGTCAGTGGGAGTGAGTCTGATTGTTAACTTGAGGCACCCTAAGGGCAGACTCTTTCACCTCGGGGAAAGGGAAGTTGACTCACAGGGTGGACCTCCTGATTATAGTGGATTCCGAACCACTTGGGTAACATGGTAAAGTCACACGATTAAATCGGAGGTGACCAGGACTAGACACACGACACACACGTAGACTGACTCGTATAGTCTCAGCGCGTTATCATGTCCCACCATGCTCCCTTGCCAACGCTGTGCACACTACCAAGTTTGCCGCAGTGTGAAACATGCTCTGCTTTAATGGATTCAACATGGTAAGGCGGTTGGCATTGCGCCCCTACCTCGGTAATGGTACATTTTTTGTAGAATAATATGTGGGTTATTTTGGCTCCAAATTGAACGGGGAACACGCCCTAGAAGTTTGTCACCGTTCGCCTGAAACACCCAGTATAATACAGTCATTAAATTGCCCTACTGGGGTATTCAATTGTTTTAAACAAATGAGGGCAAATTGCGCGGGGAAATTCAAATTGATAAATTAATATTTTTTGATGAGTTTCTAATTTTTTCTCTCTTAGATGTAGACACATTAATTAAAATTCTTATTATATTTCAAAATTCTACCTGTACATTTTAATGTTTATTACTAGCAGTATTACCTTCAAATATTAAACATTGCAACCATTCTCTTGCATTCTAATATTTTATTAATTTCAATTTCCCGCGCATATTTTAATACCGTCACGTGACTCCTTACGACAGCGGTGTTAAAAAATAAACCCTGCTATTATAATAATCCCAAATCGCCATGATCGGGCTGCAGGACTAGAACGTTCTCACACACCATATATTTTTTGCCCCAAACTTGGTTTAGGTTAGGAGCCATCATTAAAACGCAATTTTTGTTTTTTTCAGGTACTCTTTAGACAACGACAAAGTAGTTTTGCGTGGTTGCGTCTTACGTAATACCCAGTGGTGCTATGGCGTAGTAATCTTTGCGGGCAAAGATACGAAGCTTATGCAAAACTCGGGCAAGACCAAATTTAAACGTACTAGTATTGACCGTCTCCTTAACTTTATTATTATTGGGGTAAGCATCAGGTTACTATAATAGTTAGGATTTATCGAGGAATATAGCAAGAATGGAAACAAACGAGTCGGTCAACGGAACTTTGTGTCCCTTATCCAATTTTTGAGGAGTATGTATGCATAAGGCGCCCATTCCACCGACCGGGCTATTTACAAAAACGGTGACGTGGTCGCTGACATTCAAGACTTGGGCGGGGTTTCCGACGACCTCGCATTGCAGAATGCACATGACATTGACGGAAATTTGATTTTTTTTTTTTATAAAAATCTATTAAAATGTTTGTACTTAACACATCCCATGACACCATTTTTTAATTTTAGTTTGTTTGTGATTTTACTGCATGATCATTGATCAATTTTAACTATGGCATAGAGGAAAATAAACATTTCCGTCAATTCTGCAATGCGAGGTCGATGGAATCCCGGCCTAAGTCTTGAATGTCTGCTACCACGTCACTGTTTTTGTAAATAGCCCTAGCCGGTCAATGGAATGGGCACCTAAGGCGCATTTGCCACAAAAAAAAATATGTTTTGAGTTGGTGGTATCACTGGAATCGTCGCATTGACTGCTAGAAAATAGAAATGTTAGTTTGGTGCAAAACGCGTATAATATCAAAGAATATTAATTAAAATATTACAACCTATAATATACTTGTAATAGGAATTAGATTTTAGAAGTTATTTGCCCCTCCTGCATTTACAATGTCACGTGACAAATCGCCTTTTGGATACTTGCAACTCATTTTTGCTGATGGGTTAGTTGACTGCTAGTTTACTAGAGGTGGGGCGTGACAGATATTTCCAGGAGCAACAGTGACCGGTGACAATGACTCGACAGTCACTGATACAAATACTGGTGATTTCGGTCACTGGAGTGACTGCTTTTGTTCGTGCTGTCTAAGTAATCTTGGTACATCTTGGTATGAGTAATCAAAAGTCACTGTCACTTCTCATATTTGACAGTGATGTATTCAAGTTACATAGACTTACGTTAACAATTAAAGTCGGATATTCTTTTGTTTTGTTATGCTAAGAAATTTAAGAAGTAGTAATATATACAGTATATATAAACTAAAAGCTAGCCAGTTATGGAGCAGTCACGGTGACAGCCTCGGGCATACCTTATGTGTAGCTTACGTGAGACGATCGGAAAGCATTTCGGGGAATTTCTGCCTAGTGCATAGGCTAAACCTGAGCGAGTTACTTGCTCTTGCATGCGACTATCAGAGTATTAGAAACAAAGCTATTTAAAATATAGCCTAAATCGGTGACAGTGAGACAGTGACTCAAATCACCAGTATTTTTTTTGGGTAGGAACGGGTGGTTGCAGTGACCATCGTAGTCACGGTGATAAATCCGGTGATAAATCACAGTGACAGAAGTAACGCCCCACCTCTATAGTTTACTACGTCAGGAGTTGGTGATGCAGTGGATTCCGAGTCACGTCGACATACTTGGAAATGAAAAGGCGGACTTCTTGGTAAAGATGGGCACAAAACTAGCCCAGCCTAGCAAAGCAACACCCCTCACGGCTGTGAGAAACCTCATAGACATATCAGTACGGAGGACAAACCAGGATAGACTGCGACTAGCCTCAAGTGGAAAACATTGGAGCACACTGTTAAACAACCCCGTAAAGAAGAACCTACCACGGCCCACTTCAGTAGCAGTCTTCAGAACAACAACCGGGCACGATCTTTTGGCATCCCACCTTCACCAAATTGGAATATTGAGGTCCCCCAACTGCGTCCTGTGTACCCCTATGGTCGCCAGCCACCTCATGGACTGCCCGATGCTTGATGATGAAAGAAACGATCGACTTACCGGAGATGAACAGACGGCACATCTATACTGGTCAGCGCGGCACCTGATGGCAGAAATGCCAAGGGTGGGCGTTGGCTAGTAAGTAAGTAAGTAAGTAAGTAAGCAAGTTTACTACGTATAATAGCTGAACATACTGATTTTTTTTTCTTTTTTCAGATTGTATTTTTCCTACTCTCCGTGTGCTTGTTTTGTATGGTTGCGTGTGGTATTTGGGAAACCATTGTAGGAAGGTATTTCCAGGTTAGTACTTAATCTTCCTCTATAAGATTTATATGTGAACTTCGAGGGACAAACTTAGGCCTCCTCACGTACTTAACGTGTCCGGGCCAAACATTGCGGTTTGGATTGCCTTGTAATTGACATCTGAAAGATTTGTCAAGGGATACAGCTTCTTCTAGTCCACGATCAATCAATCAATTAATCAAATGTGAAATGTAATTTTTACATAATGCTGATATGTGGCTTGTCCGTTAGTTTGCTCATATTCTCTATAGGGTTTGGTCTCTTTTCAGTTAATCGCGGAACGCTGTCAGCTCTAAAACGGTTTTAGCGGCGAGGGTAATAAAATGCGCATTAAAGTGGTTTTTATGCCCCTGCAATTCAGCTGAGTTTGCTGAGTCTCAGCCCCTGGTTTCAGCCAATATGGGGGGAGGCTGGAGGTGGATAATAAAATTCTATAGCTTAATCCCTTCAAATTATAACTGACAGCCGTTTCCATCCTATAATTGTTTTGACTTTTAGAATGTATTTAACCGCTACGTATATATTGGCCCCTCCCGAATTACCCGAATTATTTCAGTTATTATAACTTTCACTCATATACGAAGTATAGTGAAGTATTGTGACGAATAGAAATGTTGGGTTTCTCATGATCCGAGGTCCTGAGTCCGAAAAAGGTCCCCAAATTCCTAGCGCAAATTCCCAATAGGGACCCGTGCTTTAATAAAAAAAATAAGAAATAAAATACTATCAATATTTCCTGTCAATTTATTATTACGATTACGATTCCCATTTTTATGTGAAACTACAATATATTTTAATAATTTGTTTTTTTGTTTCTAGTTGTACCTGCCGTGGGATTCATTAGTACCTAAAGATGCCCTAAATGGAGCCACAATCATAGCTTTGTTGGTATTATTTTCATATGCTATAGTTCTGAATACCGTTGTGCCTATTTCTCTCTATGTGAGGTAAGAATCCTGCTTTTGTTCTTAAGAGGAAGCTTGAAATTGGCCACCCCAAAATAGGTTGGTTTATATCTTTTATTAAATTTAATATTTATGTAAATAACGATTTAGTATGTTCCATTAGTAAAGGGCTATTTCATACATAGTACTACGAGGCTTTTTTTAGTTTCGGTGCAGTAGGTTTTCCGTGAAACTATAGGCGACAGAAAGTTACAGAATTATTAAATTTATGGAAAAATAATAACAAAAATGAAAACCCCCTTAGAATACGGTGTATATGAAATTATTATTACACTGTAGTATTATATGGTATATATATAACACTGACATTAAATTAACTTTGGTTGAAGAGGTGACCTCCTCGTTATAACCGAAATTAGACAGACCTGTTCGGTTAGATAGTTGTGTAGTTGTGCTAACCTGTCTAGCAACACGAATCATGTCAATTAGAGCATAAGTAGAGGATTTGGCATTTACTGGACTTGTCGGGGCTTGTGGTCCAGTGGTTAAGACGACGCCCTGGTTAGGCGTAGATTGTGGGTTCGAATCCCGCCAAGCCCAGTTTTTTCCATATCCTCTAATTTCGGTATATGAAATTGTCTCCTACCAATTGAATGGACCAAATCTTTACAACTTAGGTATTAACTTAAATAAAAAATATAAACCAAACTATTTTGAGGTGATCCAGGGATTATGACATGGGTAATCTTCCTCTTCGTGCCTTTAGATAAATCTTTATCTGTATTTTTGAATATTTGATCCTGGATAAGATGGTACTTAATTAGCTTACTTTGTGAATTCTATAGAGATCGGTTTTATCACATGTTGGCGCGGGGCACTAAGACGATTTCTAAGTGCAAATGCACCGGGAGATCCGTCATTGGAGCTTATGTGTTGGTGAAGAAACTCAGAATCCACTACAGAAGATTTCTCTGAGAAGATCTCTCTGATTGCGCTGGTGCACGGTTTTCCGAAGATGCAGTGAGAAATCTTCTGAAGTAGATTCTGGGTTTTTTTACCTATCCATTTGCTCCAATGACGGATCTCCAAGCGTATCTGCTGCGTCTTTGTGCACCGGGCCCAAGTAATTATTATTATTATAATATTCTGATTAAAGGTTTAATTTAATCTGAGGCATTTAAAAAGGCCATAAATGAGTATGTTGGGCGTATTTCTGGGTTTCTAAGGGAAGTAGTGTAGTTTGGTGTTCCCAGGACCTTATTTTCTGTGTAAAGCCGCACAGCAGTCTTAGCGGTACAATTGATTTGTTATATTGCTTCTCATAGTCACGTATTGATTTTCAGTGTTGAAGTTATTCGGTTCGCGCAGAGCTTTCTTATAAATTGGGACTTTAAAATGCATTGTGAGAAGTCCAACACTTTCGCCAAAGCCAGAACTACTACACTGAATGAGGAGCTCGGCCAGATCCAGTATATTTTTTCTGATAAGACTGGAACTCTCACTCAGGTAACAAAAATTACAGGCAGGTCATAAAGTTTTAAATATTTTGTTTTAAGAGAATATACTACGTAGACAATCGACACCTCAAAATTAAATAATTTTAATTTTTTATTTCATTAACTCAGAAAGTTATTAAAAATTTGTCTCATTGTTGTAGAATACTACTTCGTGCATCATGTAATCGGGTATTTTTACTTTTCGGTTTGTTTTGTAGTTTTTCCAAAAATCTTAGTTTACGCGAAATGTTAGTCCCCACTGTTTTTTATGAAAAAAACTAAGGCACCAAACATGTAATATTTCCTATTATATTATGAATGAAGTAGTCTTCCACAAATTACTCGTACATGAGCCAAATCTTTAATAACTTACTTTGTTAATTTAAAAAAATGTAAAGTCAATAAAAACAAGAAATTTTGGAGTGCTTATTTTCTACGTAGCAGTCCTCTTAAGCAAATGATAACTGAGTCTTTTTGAGGGATTCAATTAATTCCTCGTTGTGAAGTCACAAAGGCAATTGTCAGATGAAAATTGAATAAAAAAATGCTAGCGTGAGGAAATTGCTAGAGGAAAAAATAGAGAGAACGCGAAGAAGTGGAAGGCCATGGAAGAAATACAAGAACCCGATTGAGGACGATCTCAGAAGAGTGGGACTGCTACAAGAAGAAATGCTGAATAGTCAGAAGTGGAGTACAGGAGGGAGTGTAGGAGGCTCACAGATCACACCCGTACCACTGCAGCTGATTATTGATGATGATGATGAGAAGCTATATGTCTGGCGACCTTACAATATTGTTGTTTATTTTTGTTATCAATAGTCGTATACTTACTCAGTGGCAGCTCGTGGTGTATCAAAATGGTGGGGCAACGAATTGTAATAAAGTAATAGCATATAACTTACCACTACTTGAATATCAAATAGATTCTTCGGCATTTCGATGTGGCAAACAAGTCTATCACTCGCTGTTTACATTTTTGTAATATTTGTTTACATTACCCTGCCTGGCCGTTGGGCAGAACCTGACTTGCCTAGTCAAAAATTCTTCTTTGAAAAATTTTATAATAATCATCAGTCATGACAAAATAGTGAAACTCTTCTCAAAAATAACTCTTATAATTATGATTTTTAAAAAATACCAATATTCAACGATATTATTAATACGAAACATTTAAAGTCATGTTTGGGGCGCTGCCCCGCTGCCCATGTATAAATGCATATGGCATGAATTGCATTGCAAGGTCCATAAGAGAAAAGTTGTGTACACCTTTTCAATGGTGCGAACGATCTTCTTAACTTTTGCCTGACTCGGTTGCCATGGCGACCCGGGGCTAAATTGAAAATTGCCCCAAGTTGCCCAGAGCACGCACATAGCATAGCCGAATTGTAGCAGTTGCATTTTTCTTCAGAATAGTATATTATTATTTTATTATTATTATTATTATTAAAAGGAAATTGCTTTGTTTGCCTGTAAAATTATGGGAGGGCTGTAGCCCCAGTGCCCTTATGGACGAGCCGCCACTGATCATCACTATTCACTGGCCGCCACTGTACTTACTAGCTTTCTCGCAGGCTGTTCACCCAACCGAATTAATACTATTTTATAAAACCACCATCGTGGGTTTTTTAGAGAAATGATATTTGAGAAAATGAACATTTACTCCGGAAGCTTGTATTTATTTTAATGAATTTTTCATCCGACCATTTTCATCCTTGCGGCTGCCGAACGTGGGATTAATTAAATTAGCCAAATAGACTCAGTTGTCATTTTTTTAGCCAACGGCCTTACCAAGTTGAATCCACGAGAGCAGAGCGTTTCAAACTTGGTAGTGTGCACAGGATTGGCAGGGAAACATGATGGGACTAGATAATGGAGATGATGGATTTTCTTAAAAATAGGTCTAACTTTAGAGGAGCATTTAACATGGGAGAAAAACCTTTTTGACGCCAAAGTTGTATGTTTATGTTTATCGATAGGCCTTCAAGCAAGAAATCCAATCCAATCAAAAACTCCTATTCGAAAAAAAGCGGAGATAGGCCCATTTGAAAATAGGCAACTCCCATGTCTAATATAGAGTCCAAGTCGTGTGGTAAACGAGACAAACTTGAAAAGCGTGATAAAATAAATATTTCTATTTCCAGAATATATACCTTCAATAAGTGCTAATCCTGATAAATTATACATTTCTATTTCCAGAATGTAATGGCCTCCAATAAAGGTTAATCGTGATAAACTATGTATTTCTATTTCCAGAATATAATGACCTTCAACAAGTGTTCAATAGCTGCGGTGTGCTACGGTGAAATTCTAGATGAAAAGGGCGAGATACTGGAGGTAACTGAGGTGGGATAACTTTACACGGAGCTTTCTTACCTTGTGAATCAGGGCGGATTACAGAATTCGTTCCTTAGGCGCGGTTTCCACCGACCTCTAAGTGCAAAATACACATACGCCATACGGTGACGTGGTATCAGATATAATTAATAAAGGCGGGGTTTCCACCGACCTCTCATTGCAGAATGCAAATGCCATTGACGGAAATATTTGTTTTACTCTATGCCATAGTTAAAATTGATCAATGATCATAGTGTAAAATCACAAACAAACAAACTAAAATTAAAAAATGGCGTCATGGGATGTGTTAAGTACAAACATTTTAATTGATTTTTATAAAAAGAAAAAAATCAAATTTACGGCAATGTCATGTGCATTCTGCAATGCGAGGTCGTGGGAAACCCCGCCCAAGTCTTGAATGTCAGCGACCACGTCACCGTATGTGTATTTTGCACTTAGAGGTCGGTGGAAACCGCGCCTTAGAGTATTCTTTAGATCCCTTTATACTTATAGTCTTCCATAACTTGTAGGTTCTGCCATTTCAACTTCCATTTAAGAGCAAATCGGAGTACCTCCACTAGTCAGAAGTGGCTTGGTGCGCTGTGAAGGAGTTGACATGGCTCATGCTGAGGCGCAAGATGCAAAAAGAGAGGCCTTAACAATAAGAAGGGCCCAGCCCAGCTGTATCAGCTTAGGGCGGCTATTCCACCGACGTGATTTTGAATGTGAATGTGTCATGTCGTGGTAGCAGACATCATTAATAAGTCTACCATATTATAACTTAATTTATAATAGCTAAGTTCAGTATCTACATAATAAGTCTCCTTAAAATATGGCAGAGACTTATTAATGATGTCTGCTACCACGTCATGACACATTCACATTCAAAATCCACGTCGGTGGAATAGCCGCCATAGCAGCGGAAAAGTCACGACTATTCAGTATTCTGATGTAATGCTGAAAAGAAATTCCAGAATAGTTCGTAGAAGGAATAAAGAGTGCCCCCGCAAAGTCGACTTTCACATGGATTATCGATCGTGGAGCCGTAAAAAATATCCTTTAAATTATCAGAAATGCACCTCAATATTTCGATTTAGAACATGTGGGTATTATGACTAACAAGTTCTTGAACACCTTTTTGTACAAATGAAATGCAATAATTTCTTGCTAACCTAAATTCTGCCACTAATTGGTATCTGGGTAAGTTCTTTGGTGGACTGTCTTTCTGCACTAGTTTTTCCCACATTTTCCCAGCAGCGTCGGTCCTGTGAGCTGTCTCACACTTGGCTTGAAATAATTCTTTGGTATGCCTCTTACAGTCACTTAAAGTGAGTTTGTCAGGTTGTTCCATAGTAGCTCCCTCTCTGGCGAGCCTGTCGGCTTCCCCAATTCCATAGACATCAGCATGTCGTAATTATTGACGGACGCGCGTATTAGGTGGCAATTCCACCGGCGATTTTACTTCATTTGTGATTTGCGATTTTTTGTTTGTTTTGTTTTAAGGAGACTTATGTAGATACTTAACTTATCTATTATAAATTAAGTTATAATATGGTAGCAGACATCATTAATAAGTCTCTACAATATTATAACTGAATTTATAATAGATAAGTTAAGTATCTACATAATAGTCTCCTTAAAACAAAACAAACAAAAAATCACGAATGAAGTAAAATCGCCGGTGGAATTGCCGCCTTACAGTTTTGGCACCGGATTTTAATTAAAAATTAATTTCTTTGCTTACAGAGTACACGGCCGGTTGATTTTTCATTCAATAAAGACCATGAGTCCGGGTTTCGGTTTTACGACCAGAAACTTCTCGAAGATGTTCGCAATAATAATCAGCATTGTCACAATTTTTTCCGCGTCCTGGCGTTGTGTCACACTGTCATGGCGGACACCAAAGATGGTAATGGAATTTTTTAGTCCTTAGGCGCCAATTCCACCGACCGACTAGGGCTAAATACAAAAACGGTGACGTGGTAGCAGACATTCAAGACTTAGGCGGGGTTTCCACCGACCTCGCATATCCCATGACGCCATTTTTTAATTTTAGTTTGTTTGTTTGTGATTTTACTGTATGACCATTGATCAATTTTAACTATGGAATAGAGGAAAACAAACATTTCCGTCAATGTCATTTGCATTCTGCAATGCGAGGTCGGTGGAAACCCCGCCTAAGTCTTGAATGTCGGCTACCACGTCACCGTTTTTGTATTTAGCCCTAGCCGGTCGGTGGAATCCCCGCCTTACAAAAGACCCCTGCTCAGTGTGACTACACTTAATCCTAAAAAAGAATTAACTCATAAAGAAAAATGGGTCCACACGACCCTAACAGGTACCTTGAGGAACTTGAGTACACTGTACTGGCACTGTACGCCCGGACACTTGTTGACTACAACATAAGTGTCCAGAGAGTACCTGTTACTCACGGTGGTTGGCCGTTGTTTTTTTTCTTTTTGAAACTGAAGAAAGGACAATGGCGTCCTCTGTAGAGACAGCTCAGCGATTGCAGAAGGAGTAAAAACTACTCAAAATAAATGTGTTGATCATGCTATGGGCAGAACGGAAAGGAAAGCAGGGGAAAACGCGGTTGCCGGACGATTTGCTGACCACAACAATAGAGCAGAGACAGTACCTCCTGCTCGCAGTGGCTTTATTCTTTTTTAACTTAAGGAAGGACAACGGCATCCTCTGAGTAATAATTCTCAAAATAAATTTGTTAATCGTGCTATGGACAGAACGAAAAACCATTTTCCCTATTGTGAACAAAATAACTTTGTAAAGTTTTACGTTATAAACATAAAATACACAACTGGTTTCTGCTCTCGCCATTGTCAAGTGTAAGGAAACCGGTTGCGTATTTTATGATTATAACCTAAAACTTTACAAAGTTATTTGTTCACAATGAGTGACAATAAGTTTTACAATATTAATAAAGAGACTAATATGTTTAAACTATTTTTCGTTGGGTCGGGTTAGTTTCAAAATCTCTGTTTTGTCTGAGCTGCTATTTTCTGAGTTTGTATATGGCTCTAAGCATTAACTGATGATTTCAGGTACTTTGGAGTATCAAGCGCAATCACCGGACGAAGGGGCATTAGTATCAGCTGCGCGTAACTTCGGCTTTGTGTTCAAAGAGCGCACTCCTAATAGCATAACAATAGAAGTAATGGATAAGCGAGAAATCTATGAACTGCTTTGTATTCTCGACTTCAATAATGTTCGCAAACGGATGTCAGTAATACTAAGGAGAAACAATTCACTGAGGTTTGTAGTTATTTATTTATTTTTTTTCATTTTTTTGAACAGAGGAAGCTAGTGGAAACACAGTGCTTATTGTCGATACTCGATTTCCAACAACCTGCAGTCCGATCTATCTGAAAACAATGCGCATTCACCATACCAACGACCAGCGTATGTGTGGGACATTGGATAGCAGCTACCACCTTCAACACAGCAACCAATTATCAGGCTTATCTGTAAACTGCAGCATTAGTTCCAAATGAAAAACAGGCCGAAAATCCATCAAAGTACGCACCTGAAGTCCTTAATTCTTGGGAAAATTGTTGTTTTTTGGACCACTGCTACCGTTTTCATGGAACTGACAGAAAATTGGCTGCAGTGTTGAAGGTGGTAGAAATAGCTACTACACAATGTCAATGCGCTGGTTCGGTGAAGATCCGAAAGGTGTGTGTGATCTTCTTCCTTGTCTCATCAGAAATTAGTTTTCCTCTTGGAATTTTTTAAATGTTTTTTTTTTTAGTCAAATATTTTTCAGCTCTTTTTACATGATAAATTGGACAACAAAAGAAAATTTTGCCTTTTTTGTAACCTAAAGAGGATTGAGCAAAAGCTTGCGAACTATTATGCCTCCCAAATGGATGAAATAAAATTTAATTCTGAAGTTTATATTGCTAAATCATGTTCTCTGTCGACTGATATCAAGTATTATTAAGTCGGGCTCTTGCCAAACCACTGCCTGTTATTCAGGTTAATCTTCTTTATACCAATAAGGCCTTGTGACTACTTAAGAGCGGGGTATGCCTATGGGACAGAGAATAGCCCATAAGTAGCAGCTTCCTCCCAAAGTTTGGGTGCACGCCTAGTTCAACAAATGCATTATGTCAATAAAATGTAGAGGTTCAAGAACACTGGTTTAGTTTGCATCAATATTGTCTTCTACATTTCAGACTGTATTGCAAAGGTGCCGATAATGTGATATATGAAAGGCTGAAACAAGGTTCAGAGGCTCTCAGCAGCAAAACTCAGGAACATTTGAATGTAAGTATTTGTTTTAACAAATCGTGAATCAAATCGGGCGTGTAGTTTTTTTTTTTTTTTTTTTTGCGAAATCAATTAATTTCTCGATACACGGCTACAAACATCTAAAAATGGATATTGGACTACTTTAGAAAAATACAAACTTTTTGAGATGGAGAACATTTACCTTGCGGAATTACCGATATTCTATAAAATCTGGATAATGCATTTTTTTAGTAACTAATACTATTTCAAGTGATAAAATGCAAATTTACTATAAAATTATTTATTAAGTCTTCAAAATATCATCCTAATAGGGTTGCGGCTGTGGATCGAGGTATTTATTATTTTTTTCAAATCAACTCTGGCCAGCATAAAACTGCAAAGCTGATTTTTTTTTAATGTTTAACTATCAATCATTTGATATGACAGATTGTCTGTGCCTGTGTCTGCTTCTGAATAGCCGCCATCCAAACAGTACCATAACCGGTTTCACAACTGTCTAATATATGGAAATATAACTGCACTCGTTTTGACTGCAGAAATTTGCGGGGGAGGGGTTGCGAACGCTCTGTCTGGCTGTGCGGGACTTGGACGAGAGGTTTTTCAACAACTGGAAACAACGCCACCAGGAGGCAGCACTGTCGCTGGAGAACCGCGACGAGAAACTGGATGCCATCTACGAGGAGATCGAGAAGAACATGACGTTGGTGGGTGTCACCGCCATTGAGGATAAACTCCAAGATGGCGTGCCGCAGACGATAGCCAATCTCACGATGGCGGATATTAAGCTGTGGGTTCTTACCGGAGACAAGCAAGGTACCCTAAATTAACTATACAGTGAAGCAGTAAAGTGACATTGGTAGGCGCCATTGAGCCGACGTCATTGTAGGGATAGGACGTGGAGAATGGTTGGTGCAAACTCACAGTGTCCACTTGAGAACATTTCTAGGATCTGGCATATCTAGGGGAAACCCGGGCTTTTTCGTGCTCGTGCTCAGCTTCCAAAATCGTCAAAAAAAATCGACAGAAAATCGTCTGCCTGTCTTTGACTACAATGGAAAAGACGTCGGGAAATCGCGACAGCAAGAATCGTACGTGTGTGTACCTGGCGGAGAGACCAAGATGGCGTACCGCAGACGATAGCCAATCTTACGATGGCGGATATCGAGCTATGGGTTCTCACCGGGGACGAGCAAGATACGTCAAATAAACTATTCAGTGAAGCAGTAAAGTGACGTTGGTAGGCGCCATTGAGGATAAACTCAAAGATGGCGTCCCGTAGACGATAGATAGTCGCATTGTGATGGATTACAAGCTATAGTTAATCGCTGGAGGCAAGCAAGGTAGGCTTTTAAATGAACTATACAGTAAAGTAGTATAGGCGGCAAGGATAAACACCAAAATGGCGTCCTGCAGGCGATTGCCAATCTCACCATGGCGGAAGCTGTGGGTTCTCACCGGGTTCAAGCAAGTCAGGCTAAATATCTGTAAATTGTTCTGTTACAGAGACTGCCATCAACATTGGGTACTCGTGCCAACTGCTGACTGACGACATGACGGACATGTTTGTGGTGGACGCTACGACGTACGACGACGTCGAGTGCCAGCTGATGAAGCACCGCGAGGCCATCCGAACGGCGACCGCCCCAGGCGGCCACCACACCAATATTAGCGTCGTCACATTCAGGTTTGGTGACCGATCACCCCGTGCAGCCACCGTTACCAGGTTTCAAAATCATTCCCTTTTTATGCGCAAGTCATTCGCCTGGGGCTGCGGCGCTCTGCTCGTCTTTACGTCTGTCTCTCTTTGTCCTTTTTATTTATTTCTTGTCCCGCACGCATTGTTTCAAGGAATACTATTTTGTCGGCTACAGTGTGATTTGTCACTAAATGGTGTCATACTCTATTATTTTTTCCTGCATTAAGGGAACTCACATATCCCATGGTGAAGGGAGAAACTCAGTTACGTTTAATTAGCAAGGAAAAGTACTTACTTCACTTTAACGGCGCCTTGTCCCTCCCACGGGGTAGGCGGCACGGATCTTCAATTTTCTGGGTGTTACGGCCTTATGCGACTTCTGGTGACAAACCCGGGGTCATAAATTCCTCATTTCAGTTTCTAGGGACATTTTTCGTCGTCCTATTGACTGGTCTGGCACCCTCCACCGAATAGACACTCACACGTTGTAGCAGGTGCCCATCGTCTCTCTTCTTCGTGCTTACCTCCATGCTAACCTCCGTTTCCTGACTTTTTCGGTGATAGGGGCCACCTGCATCTCCACTTGAGTATCTTCGTTCCTCCTCGTGTCCGGTAGCTTATATCTGAGAGAGTAGCGCAACATTCGCATCTCCGCCACATGCAGCAGTTGCTCTTGCATCAAACTCGGTCTCACTACTCGTTTGTAGATGTGACCCTTCAGTTTTTCGGCATTCACCTTTCGTTCAGGATCCCCACCATATCTCGCCTAAGCCTGAGCTTATGCGTACACCATGCTCTTCACAGCCTCAATCCTCGTGTTTATGTTGCTCCCAGGTATTTGATGATCATGGCTTTCTCAAGGTCTTGCTTGTCGATTTTTATTTGTCCAAGCGTTTGGTTTACGCATTCCATGTACCCGGTAAACTGGTAAGGAAAAGTATATACGAGTAAATAGAAAAGGTATACAAACGAAATTTATTTCCTTAGTTTTTCCAAGTTATCATGGGATATGTGAGAATTGTCTGGGTAGTTTTGAGACCTAGTTCCTTAAACAGCCCTACAGAGCATAAATAATATCACTTCATGTAACAAGTTTTTTTTTTGGTTAGTAAATGGGCTAATAGTGACACAATTTTAAAATTCTGTTTGGATCATAACCCTTAGGTGCCCATTCCATTGACCGGCTAGGGCTATTTCCAAAAACGGTGACGTGGTAGCAGACATTCAAGACTTAGGTGGCGTTTCCATCGACCTCGCATTGCAGAATTGACGGAAATGTTTATTTTCCTCTATGCCATAGTTAAAATTGATCAATGATCATACAGTAAAATCACAAACAAACAAACTAAAATTAAAAAATGGCGTCATGGGATATGTTAAGTACAAACATTTTAATAGATTTCTGTAAAAAGAAAAATTCTAAATTCCGTCAATGTCATTTGCATTCTGCAATGCGAGGTCGGTGGAAACCCCACCTAAGTCTTGAATGTCTGCTACCACGTCACCGTTTTTGGAAATAGCCCTAGCCGGTCAATGGAATGGGCACCTTATGATAATTTTCATAATTTCTCCATTTCTTGGATGACATACGAGTATTAATGATAAGTATGATACCATAAACAGCACGAAACAGTGATCGTAAATTGTCACTCGTCTTTTGATTCTTACTAACCCGATTTTATCGTATGTTACGTGATCCAAATCTCGGATTTGTCTTCTGTTTCTATAACTTAATAGCCTTTCCTCACTTTTAACCGCCCATAAGTTTCAGTAGTGCTTATTTGTTTTATGGGGAAACTTTACAAATTTAAAAATAGACCCCCACATGGCGTGAGAGATTAATTGGCACACGGTCCCTCTGAAGTAAGGTCCTCGTAATAAATAATTCACATATCTTCAAATACTGTACCGTACTTATGTATTGTATTGTTTGTTCTTCGACAGTTCTATTCCTAATCCCCTCATACCGTGCAAGGTACCTCTATATAACCACTTTTCCTCTTCAACCAAAGTTAATTTAATGTCAGTGTTATATATGCCATATTATAATACTGCAATATAATGTGTGCCTCTATATATCCCTTCCTCTTTAACCAACTTACAGTTCATGCACTCTTAACAATAACCACAGTCAACACTGACACAGAGTCACACCACACTATTCCATACTATACCACACCTCTGTGAAGACCTGAAATATCTCAAATTTGATGAAACACAATAAATTTACTTACTTACTTATTTACTTATAGAAAGGATTGTTATGCATTAAAATATGATAATCTGACCAGAAATAAGACTTACTTTATTGAATTTTGTTGGTTAGCGATAGTCCCGTGGAAAAAATCTATTGTGTATTATTACAGTTTATAATTGAAAGAGGTCTTCATAGATCAGTTTTGCCAATATATCTTCTTCTTTTAATGTCTCTTCTACGAAAAAGATTGGCGATCATCATGGCAGTTTGGACTTTGGAGACTGCTGTTCTGAAAAAGGAAGTCGTGCTCTTGCCAAACCACTTTCTCAGGTTTTTCAATGAGGATGTTCTTCTGCCGGGAGGGACCGAACCAGAAATTAACTAATTAGCTCTCACATCAAGTTTTTTTTTTTTAAATATTCCCCTTAACTGTTTACATTTGTCCTTCAAAATAGTGCGTGCCACTACAGTCCAAATTTTGATACTTTAGGTTTGCGTTGGCTGTGTTATTCATATTATATCGTAGTTATATTGTTGAAATGTATTCTGTAATTCATTAATGTTGCGCATAACATTATGGTTGGTTTGGCCAAAATCGCTTTCCGTTGCTGATTTCGTTGGCAAGCGCTCGCCAAGCTGCAAGCAGTTGCTGCTCATGAATTTTTTTTATTGGGGGAAAGCTATATTATTTGTAGGGGGCGTTTCTCTGCCGTTGAAAAACAATAGTTCATTTTATATTAGTTAACTGATAATAAAGCTATCCTATTTTTCTTCCCATTGATTTGTCGAAATGAGGGTAAATTCGCAAACCACTTACTAGCGTTGTTAGTCGCTTAATTTAGCCAAAAAATTTAATAACCATTTTATTTTCGTGGGACCCCGCTGTGATGATACGGTTGGCTCTCTCTTACACTAAAGTAGTGCCTTTGGTGTATTACGGTATTACTTTAGCTCATATTGTTCTACTATAATACTAATTAAACTTGACTACTAAATTATTGCAACCACTTTTACATGCAACATTTTTACAATAATACGGAATTAGCTAACTGAATTGGCTTGTAGGTACACGATATGCTTAGCAAGTTTTAGCTTGCTGAATTCCAGATGGCAGGCGAAGGGTTTTTCAGTGTACCCTACATTGGTGTTAGAACTGTTAGCATTTTGTGTATGTTGCATCGCGCTGTATTCGTTCTCAATGTGGGATTTATTACCATATTATTTATTGATCAATGGTCAAGGTTATTGTTGACGTCTTTTTGAGGCCTATTTCTTTATTACGGCAATGTTATTTAAAATACTTCACCTTGAAAAATAAGAGGATAATAATAAAAGGGGGGGCCCTTAAAAGTGCCGACATCATGGCCCTTATGAGGTGTCGTGACTAGGAAACTGTCAGTTACTATATATGAAGAATATAATAACGAAGGCTTTCACGGCCGGAGTCTAATAAGGGGACAGAAGAATCCGGGCTAATAGACCCTGGTCGATTTGAAAGTAGGCTTCCCCGGTCTATTAGCCCGGATTCTTCTGTCCCCTTACTATATATGAAGGTTTATTATTTTTTAGTCCAGTAGATACTGCATAATGGTTGGAACTATTTTAAAACGCTCCCCATCAGCTTAGTAGTATCGTACCCAGAAGTACAGAAGTATGCCATGTCTTCAAGTGAAAATTCGAAGATTTCTTAGGTTTTGCGCTTTTCTAATTAAAGGCATTCGCATCTACTGTAGTTTGCAATTCTTGGCTCATTTCTTGTTTTCTAACTTTGCACTTTTCATTATGTATAACCATCACAAGCCCGCGATCTTTTTCTAGTCTTCTGAATTGTCTTATGTGTCACTAACAGCAATATCGATGCAGAGTATAATGGTAAAACATTATTATTTTACCGTACTTTGGTTTGCTTGGTGCAGGGAGCACTTTTTTTGTAAAAAATAAGACTTGCCCAAGTCTCCTAATAAGCGTCTATGGTAAGCAAGCCCCAGCTTGTCCATGGTCACTTGCAAACGGTGTAGGTTGAAATCGTGTTAGTTTTCCATTGACCAGTATATTTCCCGGGAAATATCGATCGTTGACCCATAAATGAAGTGTCAAGTAGAAGAAATGTTGCTCTAGATTTCGTTACAACTTTAACACAGGTCTACCTTATTCGTGCCGTAAGAGGACATGCTATCTAGAAATTGAGCACCCCAAAATTTATTGTTTTTATTGACTTTATTTTTTTATTTAATTAACACAGCAAGTCATTAAAGATTTGGCTCATGGAAGTTGTAGAAGACTACTTCATGCATCATATAATAGGAAATATTACATTTTTGGTACCTTAGTTCTTTCATAAATACCAGAACGGACTAAAATTTGCGTATTCTGAGATTTTTGGAAGAACTACAAAACCGAAAAGTGAAAACACCCGATTAAGTGATGCACGAAGTAGTCTTCTACAACTTAGATGAGCCAAATTTTTAGTAACTTGCTGAGTTAATTAAATAAATAATGAAAAGTATTTAACTTTGGGGTGTCAATTTTCTACGTAGCATATCCTCTTAACCATAGGCCTCATCCTTAAAACCGAAATTAGATGATATTGAAAAACTGGGTTTGGCGGGTTTCGAACCCACGATCTACGCCTAATCGGGGCGTCGTCTTAACCGCTGGACCACAAGCCCCGATAGATTGTGGGTTCGAATCCCGCCAAGCCCAGTTTTTATATACCTTCTAACTTCGGTTATTACAAGGAGGTTACCTCTTCAACCCAAGTTAATTTAATGTCAGTGTTACATATACCATATAATACTGAAATATAATGTGCTCAATCTTAAACCCTAACTAAATTATTTTCCAACCAACCTTCTTGAGGCTTAAGGAGTATCAATTTTTGTGCTTAATAACCTTTTAACTCTTTTGTTGACCGGTATTATACAGTTCTCTAACAGTTGCTAATTTTATTTAGCTCAGAATCGGACTATCCGAACTTGGCGCAGTCATGCATGTGCCCGTTAAATGCCAAGTGGTAAGTTTGTCTCAGCTGGTCCATTACCGCCTGTAGCCGGGTTAGGTTGGCATCGAGGACGTACGTACCTTTAGACTATATAATACTCTAGACGCGGCATTCTAGATGCACTGCATGAGAAAATTGGGATACCAACATTATGTTTATCTTTTGCCAGCGGCTGACGTCAGCCCAAATTTATGCTTGCAAAAGTTTGTTCACCAATTACCTAGCCCAACAATGTCTCTGTTGCTAGGTAACCTGGTCACCCGAGTGACTAGCTAGGTTTTGAAAAAATAACGGACTTCCAGACTGATCGTTAAAAGTTTCTAATTGAATATTAAGTAAGTTTTACCAAAATTAAAAAATGTTCTCTCACTCCAATTACATTAATTAACTAAACAAAGCTTGAAAATAATAGGTTCGCAGCTGCTTTTGCCAGTGTGTGACTTCATTTTATGTTGGTCCCTCGGAAATTCTAAAATGCCATGTCTAAAGTATTATATGGTCGAAGTACGTACCAGTTTGTCGATCGCCACAAATTCATACGGAAAAATAGATCAATAATTTCCGAAAGTCCATGGGGTCGTTGGCATAGGGCCGATGAGCCACAAAGGCCTAGGCAACGCTCTTCAGGACAATATTTTGAATGTTTTAGCTCGGAATTGGATTACCCGAATGGGTGCACGATTGAAGAGCCGGAAGCGCCCCCTGCCTTCGCGATTGTCATCAACGGACACTCGTTGGTCCACGCTCTTCACACGCAGATGGAGAAGTTGTTCTTGGAGGTGGCGAGTGCGTGCAGATCTGTTATCTGCTGCCGGGTGACTCCTCTGCAAAAAGCCCTGGTTGTCGAGATGATTAAGAAGAACAAGAAAGCTGTTACGCTGGCGATTGGAGACGGTGCTAATGATGTATCGATGATTAAAGGTTAGTAGAATAACTAATAATAATAATGAGAAACTAAAAATATCGGTTTCTGCATGTTCTCATTTAAGGACGGATAGAAGGGCTTGGCGCTCCCGGAAGGAGAACATCCTTGTTGAAAAAATTGCGGCAGTGCTTTGGCAAGGACACGAATTTTTAGAGCAGCAGTCTCCAAGGTCCAAATTGCCGTGATTATCGGAAATAGTGGCTAAAAGAGGCATGCAAAAAATAATAAGAATAACTTGGGAAAAAGAAACAAGTTTTTTTTTCTTTTTAAGTAACTATACGCTTCTTCTGTGCTTTCGCGCCGCAGAAGGAGCTCTGTCATTATATTGTTATTTTATTGATCAATAGAGTTGATTCCGGTTCTGAAATTGGGGCCAACAAGTGCATGGGCACCGAACATCCGACAGATACCGTACATCAGTTAAAAGAGGTCAAGGGGTAATAGGTCAGAACCGGTAGAGTAGTGGTGTGGACTTTCTCACGAAAGGTTGTTGATTCGTTTTCTGGCCTTGCTTCGGAGGTCATGTAATACAGGTGGTCCTGAATAGAATGTCCCAGCTCTTCAATATAGAACTGAAGGTGAGTTTGTCACCTCTCCACATTTGATTCTTTTTTCTCTTTTGCGAGGAAACGGACAAAAAAGGAAGTGGTTAGGGGTGGCCAACAAATTCTACAGTCTGACTGGCTAATTTCGTCTTTTTCTTATTTCAGCCGCGCACATAGGAGTGGGGATTAGCGGGCAAGAAGGGATGCAGGCTGTTTTAGCATCTGACTACTCCATAGCACAATTTCGTTTCCTGGAGAGGCTTCTTTTAGTTCACGGTCGTTGGTCGTACTACCGGATGTGCAAATTTCTCCGTTACTTTTTTTACAAGAACTTTGCATTTACGCTCGTCCATTTTTGGTTCGCATTCTTTTGTGGGTTTAGTGCACAGGTAAGTTATATTTGGTATTATTCTGAGCTCTACTTTGCCTTGCTGCTGACTCGTATCTCTACTTGGTCATGCTTTCGCCTGTTTCATTGCGTCAATGGTAAGCTTGTCCATTGTCGCTTGTAGCCGGTATAGTTTGGCATCGTATACCAGTTTGCCAATGGCCAAAAATTCATACGGAAACAATAAAAATATTGTCCGAAATCCATGGGGTCGTTCGCATTGGACAAAGGACCTATAAGTAGGCCTGGGTCCATAAAAAGTCCTTCAGGACATAATTACTAGTAATTGCTAGACTTGCTGCTTCTGTTAAGGCCAAACCGGAGGGGGTCACGTGACTGGCCTGGAAATGTCTTTGCAGAGGGTTCGTAATATATGTTTTAAACCGCAGGTATAATAAAAATCGATAGAAGGGTATAGTATACGTGTAGACATGCTTACACTATTGACTAAACCAAAAATTACAATTACATTAGGTCTAAAATTTGTGCATGAAGCAATTAAAAACATACCTTTTAGAACATTTTTACGTGCCCCACAGGGAAGAAAAACCTCCAACTTTTGTAATGAAATGCACTTTAGCCAGAAGCTCAACACTTAATTTGACAGTAAAGGGCCAGAAATAGGTAAAACTGCAATTATTTGAAATAATACAAGTCAAATACGGAACAGGTACACGACACGGGGCTTTGTTTATAAAATGGATATTCAACCATCTCGTGGCTGGAGACCGCTATCAATATGGCTGCTAGTTTAGCCTGCACAAGCTAAGTACAGAGTTTTTGACCGGTTCCAGGTATCCGCTTTGCTATGCTGCAATGTGTATGACTTCGATATTTTTTGGGTTGGTACTTATCTCTGATAGTTGGCTTATGGTTAACGGGTGCCTCGTAAGGCATATTATGGCTCCCGCCGCTCTAGTTCTATTATATTTCTATGTATTCAACACTCAACGTTCAAGGTCAAAACTCTCCGTCTTGGCCTTAATTCAAATTACGACTCTCCTTTGTGGAACTATTCGTGGACTAACTTGTACGGTCAAAAGCAGGATTTGTCTTAAACCTTTAATTTCGGTTATAACTTGCCAGCAGCTTTACCAAGTTGAATCCATGAGAGCAGAGCATGTTTCAAACTGCGGCAAACTTGGTAGTGCGCACAGTGTTGGCAGGGTAGCATGGTGGGACATGATAACGCGCTGAGACTATACCAGTAAGTCTACGTGCGTGTCGAGTCCTGGTCACCTCCAATTGAATCATGTTCCCCAAGTGGTTCGGAATCTACTATAATCAGGAGGTCAACCCTGTCAGTCAACTCCCCTTCTCCCCGAGGTGAAGAGTCTGCCCTTAGGGTGCCAAATACTAATGGCTATGTAACTAATATTATTCAGTGATCATGATTGTAATAGAATAATAACGTGCATTTTGATGTATTTATATTTGTATTTATATATATTTATGTATATATTTTATATGTATGTATTTGTATTTATTGGAAATAATGAATTTTTATTATTATTATTATTATACACCAAATAATAAGGCCATGTACAGACATTGTCTCTTAACTTTTTAATTGTGCTCTTGTCTTTATGTGACATTCGTTTTGTTACAGACCGTGCTGGATCCTATGTATATAGCCGTGTACAATTTATTTTATACGTCCTTACCTGTCCTCGCACTTGGGATCTTTGACCAAGATGTCAACGATGAAAATTCACTCATGTACCCAAAATTGTATATTGCTGGCCACCGAAATTTACTGTTCAATAAAGCAGAGTTCATCAAGAGTGCTCTACATGGGTTTTTTACTTCTTGTGTCATTTTCCTCGTACCTTATGGTGAGTAAGCTTAATTCAAATAACTTCTTCTTAATTAACCTTTTTAGTATGCCCTGCAGGATGTCAAGGGACTCTTAGTTGATACTTTCTGTATTTCGCATGATTTTTTGCTTGGACATGCCGCCAAGCCTACGTGTTTCAACTTGCTATTTTATCAGGGGACCTCCTGAGTCCTGATTATAGTTCGGGGTGGATGAACCATTGGGGACAAAATATCGAGGAGACGGCATTGGTTCGGATATGTAAATCGAATGGATTGCAGCGGATGCTCGAGAAAATGGCTGGGGGAAGAAAGAAAGAAAACACGAAGAAGAGTAAGAATGAGATACAGAAACCAGGGAACGATGTCAGAAGAGTGGGACTGGTATCAGAGGGAGTACAGGAAAGGAGGCTCCCCGAAGATAGCTTTTTATACACGTCGATAAAGTAACCGATCGGGCGTACCCTGGGCAACGCTAAGTGGAAACATCTAGCGGCTAATCCTTTCACCACCGAGAAAAGAGACCAATGACTTCAACGATCTTTAGGTACGCACCGACCAAGGCGTCGGGTTGGTAGAAACTAGCAGTTTCTACCTCGGACACGAAAAACTAAACTATCAGAAGATGTGTTGAATGAACATAAGGAGGGAGTGGAGGGGGCTCATGTATCCACCTGGTCAACTGGAGCTGATTATTGCTGATGCATAGCCCAATATCAACAGTAAAGTCTTTATTAATAAAAAAATTAAAGATAAATACAGCGAGTATAAGGGGCCTATGGCCCTCTCTGACACCTAACTACGTATCAACGATAACTTAATGGACATATTAAAGTATAATAAACTACCTTCATACCGAATATCAGTTACACTAATCCAATCAATTTAATTTAATTTGGTTATTTGTTTCAGGAACGTACAAAGATGGAGTTTCCCCTCAGGGCTACACTCTATCAGACCATATGTTGTTCGCTAGCGCTATCGCCGCTATTTTAGTTATTTGCAACACCGCCCAGGTATGTTCTACCCGACCACGATAGGATGGCGCTGGGAATACTTTGTTTATTCCAAATATTGTAACAGAAGCGGAACACCGAGTTTATTCGATTTTTATTTGTGTTCTAAGTGTTCATTTATGAACTTACGCGGTACCGTAACCAGTATAGTACTATGGACGTCCGATTCCGAACAATTACTCGATTTTGTAATCGAGTATAGAATTGGAAGAATGGATTAGATAAAAATGAAATCATTGAGGTCGCACTTTTATTTTTTTTATTTTTAATCTTTAATTCCAACAATAAGACAATAATTGTCTTACAGTTTGTGACATTTTTGTATCTAATTTTAATACAAATTTGTCCTATTTGGTGGCATTACAAAAGTCTTGGTCTGCAATATCGAAACTTTGCACTCTTCATAGCTGTCAAAAATGCGTAAATCCCCCACTATTTTGTGCCATTTTTTAAATTTCTTCTTATTTTTTTGTACTAGAGAATTTATTGATACTCAATGGACAACATACATACATAAAGCCCGCCTCTGATCCATTTCTTGTTTTCCACCCGATCGGTGTCTGTTGGGCTCTGCATCGTTCCCCCCCCCCCCTTTTCTTGTTTTCTTGGCCAGTAGTTCGATTCTTTCTTCGAGTGTCTCCGACCTAGTGGCCTTGCCTCGGCCAGCTGCCGGGTGATCCATTCTTCTCCCATTCTTTGGACGTGGCCAAGTCATTGTAGCTGCCAATCTTTTCTCTGTTATATGCCAATCTTAACAGTATTAATTTGTGTATTTATTTTAACATTTGTGGACCCCTCATGCCTCATATTAAGTTGTAAAATTCATTACAGATAGCTATGGACACGTGCTACTGGACAGTGTTCAATCATATCATGGTGTGGGGCTCGCTGTTGTCGTATTTTATTTTGGACTACTCGTACAACTACGCTGTTCAGGGTGCTTACGTCGGATCGCTTACTATGGCTCTCAGCGAGGGTTCGTTTTGGCTGTCTACGGTAATTACCGTCACCATCCTCACCATCCCAGTGCTGGCGTGGAGGTTCTACTTTGCTGACGTAAACCCGAGCCTCAGCGACCGCGTCCGACTTAAGCAGAGACTGGCTGCTCTCAGAGTCAGGTGAGTGGAATAAATGTGGCCTCAGGTGAATGAATGAATTATTTATTTCCAATCTTTACAAAAACAATATCTAGAACATAAAAGAACAGTTTAGCCCCTAGGCCATGGTAGCAATATATAATTGGTTCCCACGATGTGTTCTACTGTAGCGATCGTGACTTGACTTAGATTGGCGCGTCCAGTCCGGGGGGACTTAAGGCCGCTGCCACTACACCACGCCATCTCGGACGATCTTCCGCTGCTAGCCTCCAGTCTCGGGTGCCGGTAGCGTGCACATCTTCGAGCACTTGGTCTCTCCATCTTAGTCTTGGCCTACCGGGACGCCGAGGGTGGTTGAAGGTGTCTTCGAAAACCAGTTTCGGCGTCCTCTCTGCTTGCATACGGTGTACATGGCCCAGTCATTGAATTCGACGCCCTTATCGTACAATATTAATATTGCCGATTTCGTTTTAGATCTCGCCTTTCTCAAGACGTTCTCAGGACCCCTTCGGCTAGACGCACAAGACGATCTATACGGTCGGGCTATGCCTTTGCGCACCAAGAAGGCTTCGGCCGTCTCATTACCTCTGGAAAAATTATGCGGAAACTACCCAAAGGAAGTGCGGAGGGATCGACTTCCGGCGGAAGTGGTGGTTTCCTGTTCCCTATACCCTTCGTCCACTCGACGAGACCCCAGTCCCCGAATCCCCCTAAAGAACCGCCTACCGAAGAAGTGATTACGCTCTAGCGTTTGCTGATTTCGACTCTACTGTGAACGTATACGTGTTTCGCTTGCATAGGCGAAGGGTCCACTTTTTGTTTGTACTAGATAACTATTGTATTAAAAGTTACCATGGATGATGAGACTCTATGCTGTAGGTATCGCTGATTGAAAATGATGCCCAAGGTTGCGAACCCTCCGGAGAAAGGGCTGTTGACCCATCGGCAAAGCCTGCGGAAACACAGTTCGTCATGTTGTCTGACTTTATTCATAACTAATTATTTTTTTTATTGGGCATTTGCTTCCGGACAATGAGGAAAGAAAAACGTAGGTGGCGCTCATTGAAATTATGAATTACAGCCCGATCTTTTATTCATATTCAGAAAGCCTACTGAGGCAAATGATTTTGCTCAAAACATATGAATAGAAACCCAAGCATATGCTTCAATTATGTGAAGCATAAGCTTATGCTACTTTTTATTAATTCGGCTGATTATTATGGTAATGTGGACAGTTGTCAGTACAGACCCTGATTCGAGGGGGTTCTTAGCCTGGGGCGCATTTTTCACCATTGATTCCTACAATAGGCGCTTATTCCACCGACGCCAATAGTCAAAATATTGATGATATTGACGTGGTAGCAGACATTTTTACACTGTCTTTAATGTCTGCTACCACGTCAAACACGTCAATAGTGAACTATTGACGTCGGTGGAATAAGCGCCATAGGTATTGTCCAGTGTTTGACTGTCAGCGTCTATACTCGTCGATAGGCTTGCTCTGCACCTAAGGTAAATTATGTAAGATGTATAAATTTATAAGAAAACTACGTCACGGTAGCTGTTAAGTATTGGTAGCGAATTCAATTTATGGACTAAGTGCAGTATATTATTACAAGTATATTGATTCGTAAATTGTGGTCAGTTCCATGTTTATTGTTTGTCTATGACGTGGTCTTCTTATATAGAAATCGGTGCTCAGCAAATGTTTCTCCGACCATGTATCGTTCCCACTACGCTTAGAAATGACTCGCTATGGAACACTAGAATGCACCGTGATGTTCCCATGTATTGCGGTGCCGTTCATTATTTCTTACCGAGACATTTCTAAGGGGGGGGGGGGCATGGCCATGTGGGAGTAATCGTTACCGCGGGTAAATGCTTAGCTTGGGAGCAATTTACGCATACCCAGAATGCTTATGGTTGTTAAGTTTCTTTCCTTGTGTTAAAATAGTTTTCAGGTATGCTGTATAAGAATTTTGGTAATCCTTTATTACGTACATTGTTTCGGCTAGGCTAGAATTTGCATATTATATGCTGGCGGTTGAACAATGGTTACTAGAAATTGAGAAAACTATAATTCATTAATAAAAAAAAAGTATGAGTAACGTTACCCGTGGTATGTACAATATAATGAAAATAACCCTGTAAATAAGTATATGATATTGTTTTACATAAAGAGAGAAAATTTAGAGACTATTGTTAATTTTTATATGGTGCTGGTAGATGTAGTTTTACCCCATGTGTAAAGCAAGTGGTGACGCGCGATTTTTAAACATTTGACCTCTCCATTGAAGCATTATATTACTTAGCATATTTTTATTATACTATGAGACTAGGCTATATGACACCACACTGGCATTTTTTTGAACAAATTTAATTTCACAGGAAGTCTTGTTTGTAGAGCTAACAATTAATTGTACTGGTATGGTGAGTAATAAATTAGTAGATATTTTATTAATAAGTATTCAACCGATATAAGTCCAAAATGATAGCGTCAAACATAGTGTATTGCAGTATTATATGGTATATAACACTGACATTAAACTAACTTGGGCTGAAGAGGTAACATCCTCGTTATAACAGAAATTAGAGGATATAAAAAAAATGGACTTGGCGGGATTTGAACCATCGTCTTAACCGCTGGACTACAAGCACAAGTACAGTGCCCTCTAAACCCTTTACTTATACGTTCTTATCGACAAGATTCGTATTGCTAGACAGGTTAGCACAACTGGGTTTGAATCCCGCCAAGTTCAGTTTTTTCTGTGTCCTCTAAGTTCGGTCAAACATCGTAGGCTATATTATATTTCCAAAATTAATATTACAATCCTTGTACAATTAGGTACCTCAAGGCAACGCTCGTTTTCACTTCTAGTTGAAATAATGGTTGAGAATATAGGTACACAATCAAAATAAATTAATTACATTAGTGGCTCATTATTTCCAGTGAAAAAAGCGGATAATGGGGTTTCCCCAAAATCTCTTAAAATTAAATAACTCTGGGTTCACCTTGTGCGCTCCTCGCACTCTACGCTGCAGGGTTGTGACTCGGACTCAGACTGTCAACTTACTGTACTATTCTAATGCAGTGCGATATAATTCAAAGAAATACTTATAAGATCAGAAATTTACTGCTTTATTGTGTTGTCAACATTCAATATTTTTTAACTTGTTAATGACCACCATTTCAGATGGTCTGGTGGGAGTTGATATTTGTGGGAAACTTTAGTTGAGTTGCTCCGCTATGATAAGAATACCCGATCTATTCTTCTTCTAATGCCTCTTCTAACGAAGATTGGCGATAATCATGGCAATTGTAACAAAAACCCGATCAATAGCAAAGCGAAAATAATAAGACTTAGTCAAGCATACCTGAACTAAGAAAAGTGCAACAATGGCAATGACAGAGCCACCCCTGATTTTGATGATAATTTGACTATTTTACTTTATACTTAATGATTACTTGATTGTATAATTGAACCGAAATACACATTTATTTATTTAAATAAATAAAAAGGGACGAATCCCCGCTAATCCACCAGCTAGGAGAGTAATTAATTTAATTAATATTAAAAAAATATATTGTCACGCCTTTTAAAGCTATGGTCAAACTGTGTTAGTACCGGCTAAATACTACGTATAAAAATGTAGAGGGGCATTTCTTTTACTTGAATGCATCACCATAATGGCTCTATAATCGACACATATTGAGAAATTTGACTTTGTTATAAAAAAAGTCAGATTGTACCTTAATTTCTGCATTTCATTTGTGTACGTACAAATACGCGCTTCACCACTGAGTTGCTATGTGCTTATTAAATTCTTTTATATTATTGGGTTATGTTTCTGCCTAATAATATTTTATTCTTATTGCTAATGGGCAAACAATTCGTTTTTTGTTATGACATCAACTACGAAAAAAATTTGCTCACTAAGGTAGAGTTTTCCTAATTTTTTGTAATTAATGGTGGCCTTGTCATTATACTCGTTCCACAGCCGATTTATAAAATAAAATGACTATGTATTCATAAAAATGCTAGTTTTCCCAAAATGCAAACTAGTATAGTAAAATATATTTCCAGATTAATAAAGTAATATTGTACATTGCTCATCATCTACCGCAAGGCGACGCCCGTTTGTGGTTTTTACATTTAGCTGTAAAATAATAGTTAAATATACAGTACATGTACAGTCAAACAAAAAACAAATGGATTAATATTAAAACTAGGTTTCTATGAAATCTGACAAATTTTTAGCGAGAAATTGATGGTAGATAATTTCGAAATAATGACACGGTTGCTCTGTATAAAAAAAAAGCAGTTCTCCCTATAGGCATGGATTTCCGAATATTTTTTTAAACAAAAAAGGCCTGGGTATTTTTGACTAACTAAATTAATTCATCCTTCCGCAGCCACAAAGATATGAAAATGGTCATGTGAAAAATTCATACGAAAATACAAGCTTTCGTCTTAAATTTGCATTTTCGTACCTGAAGTAGGTATTATTGCTCTAGATTTCACAAAAATACGATAAATTGCATTGACCATATTGTTATAGATTCTATAAATAAGATATATTATCTTAAGGCAGAAATGCTGAAAGGAGGCGTTGGAAATATATCTATAATATTTATTTTCCACATTATTAATTAATTGTAAGAGTGGGCCGAAATGCCCAAAATTCGCCCATATGGAAAATAATGACAATTTTCTTCTTTTTTTCTATTAATTAGGGCAAATTTCACCCGACTGATTTACGACTACACTCAACCACAATGGGATGGAACTTGGAACACTTAAATCAAAATTGTCACTTATGCAAGTTTTCGAATAAACAAACTGTTCTAAGTGCCATCCTATCGTGGTCGGGTAGTACATGTTTCATATTATAGATTAATAGTGTGCTTTATTTTAGAAAGTTTGTATTTTTTACGAATTTTTCATAAGAACATTTTATTATCTTTGCTATTGTGAAACGAAAAATTTATTAATTCTGTAAAAGTGACCTTTGCTGACAAAATATTGGGAAATCTCTACCTTAATGCTGCTTTTCACAATTGTTTTCTCGAATTTGTTCGCTTTTGTGAACTGAAATGGTCAGTTCGCCGATGGATATTTATTGAGCATTTAGCAACTAGTCACCTTTGTCTCAAAATATATTTTAAGACGTGCATTTTATTATTTTGTTCTACTATGTATTTTATTGCACTGTTCAAAGAGTTTGCCGTGGTTGGTTGCCGTTTTTGACGTTTCCTCTGTTTCTATACTTGTTACTATATGAAGGCCCATTTTGCCTAACATCTGTTAAGTTTTCAACAAAATAAATAATTATTTGGTCTCACAACTTTCACTTATTATCAAAAGCTGTTATTTATTAATTGATTATGTATGTGGAATTCGGGAAGAAATTTTTTTGGAGCCATTGGCATTCAGTGGATGCTTCAAGAGAAGAATCGAGGAGTTTAGGTTGGTTGTGTATTTTCGTAATAGAACAAGTGGTATAGGGTATGAGTAGGTATACTGTGGATGCTAGTTAAAGAAAGTTCACTCTTCATTGGTCTTTCAGTGCTATTCAATTGTAAATATTGATCAATTTACTATTATGCATGGCAACATCATGAATGATAAATATGAGAAGTGGCGGGGAAACTGGCAGCCATATTTGGGACCCAAATAATAAAAATAATAATCATTTAATTCCCAAGTAGGCGGGAATTATAGTTGTAATATGGCAGATTATATTATATATTATTATTATGTCTCTACCATATTATAACTTACTACTTACTACTACTTACTAGCCAACGCCCACCCTTGACATTTCTGCCATCAGGCGCCGCGCTGACCAGTATAGATGTGCCGTGTGTTCATCTCCGGTAAGTCGATCGTTTCTTTCATCATCAAGCATCGGGCAGTCCTTGAGGTGGCTGGCGGCCATAGGGGTACTCCCGCACAGGACGCATATATAATATTATAACTTAATTTATAATTGATACGTTAAGTATCTACATAATAGTCTCCTTAAAACAAAAATCTCATCAATTTTTAATGCACAAATGAAGAAAAACTGACAAGTGGAATAACCGCCATTTAGACAAAAAAACTTAAAATGTATACCAGATATGAACATATATAATTACATATACGCATATTTTACAAATATGAACATATTTAGCCATTTAATTGTTAATTTATTAATGGTAAGTAATTTAGAACTAGTCAAATAAAGTTCTGAGTTCAAAAAATGTCGGTGACAGTCACAACAAATTTTTGCACTTATGTTCAGCATAGAACATTAAAACCAAGTTTTGTATCCAGTTATTCCTTGCTATTATAAAGCACTGAACCAAGTCCCAATGCTGCAGAGTGAAATTTTCTTTAACTTGCGTCGACTGTATCTTTTTTAAAAAGGCTTTCATCGCTGGAGCTGCCTGACGAAGCGGTAGAATCCGAGATGATATGCCGTGGTCGTTCTGGAAGCATACTTACAAACGTTTCGTCAACATCTGTGGTTGACATCTTCAGTGGAAATGCGTAGACTTCTAAGATTGCTGTTGCTGCTGAGCCTCTGAGATACAATCTTAAAAGTATACGCAGTTCCACTGAAGATGTCGAACGCAAATTTTGACGAAACGTTTGAAGGTACGCTTTCATCCCGGTTCTACTGCTTCGTCATATATATTTCTTTTTTTGGTTGCATCTTTTACCTTTACTCTTGAAGCACATATCTAATATGAATTCCATCTGATTGTTTCTATGGCAACCAAGAAAACAAATTCCAGTTCTGTAGACCTCAATGATGTACCTCATTGAATGTTTTGGACAAACAGAAACTTGGAGGAAGCTGCCCTCAGATCTGACAAACAAAAACCATTTCTGCCGCTGCAGTGTTGACGCTGTGGCTATAAAAACATTCCTGGGGTCGTTGGCATAGGACAAGGCCTACGTTCATGAAAAGCCCTTCAAGTAATGCCAAAGTTGGCGTTTTCCATCTACATTTCGTATACCTGCACATTATTTCTACACATTTAATTGCTAAGCTCACAAATCGGGAATAGTGTTTTTTACTGAATAGACCTATATTACATATGGAGTGCGTATTTATTTATCTATTCATGTTGTTTGTTTTCCAAAGCCTCCTTTCAGCATTTCTGCTTTAAGCAAGCCTGTCAGCCTGGCGGGGGAGTGAGTCTGTTTCTGAACTTGAGGCACAACAACCAGCTGTTATAAATTAGGAGAAATGTTCCTCTACATTTCGATTACGTTCTGTTTAGCTTTCGCCAACACAATTTAGCGATATTTTTGGAATGTGACGTGTGAATTTCACGACTTCGAAAACAGTGTTGGTGACTGTTATATTGTAAAAAAAATCATTGGCTTAACTTATGGGAACACAGTTCTTCTTGTTGGAAATATTGACTTACATCAGTGGAGTCGAGACATCGATGCCACATGTTGCTGCCATTCGGCTGTAATTTAATAAAGAAAAGCATTTTGCAGTCCGATCAAATTTAGCCGATGTGAAACCTATTTCTAAATAAATAATAAATAAATATTGGCTTTTTGCTCTATTACTAACCCAAACCGCGGTCAGCTTTACATAAATAATAATTAAATATTGACTTTTTTGTTTTATTACTAAGCCAACCTGGCGGAGTGAGGGCTACAAAGCCTAAAAAGTACACTCGTCTAGGAAGACCCTAGACTGCCTGATTTACATGACATGGCCAAAAAATGTAGCAAGTAGCAAGTGCGGTACTCGATTCAACAACCTTTCGGGTGAAATTCGGAGTCTGTACTTCTACTCAACATGCCCTACATGTTCTGCTATGTCCAATAGTCTCAATGCCCGTATATAAATATGTTCGACATTGTCTTAACCAACCCACCAGAAAGCAAATATGATCTGATGGGATCTGATAATTGTGTGATGCGGTTATTGTATAGTCCAGATATGCCTTACCATAGCGAAGCATATGAGGGGCTTGGTTACAAATGTGGCCAACTCAATTTTTTCAAAAAATGGGGTTTTGATCCGACCTTGCAGAAAATTTTAATGTCCACCTGCACGTTGTAAAATAAAGTAACAAAATCAGCCAGATTGCGCACAGAAGCGCTGAGAAGTTTAGCTATAAACTTAATGCAATTTTCTACAGTAAATCCGCTCTCCGGAAAAATTCTACAACTTGGAGTTGGCCATGTTTGTAAACAGCCTCCTCATATATAGCACTGAGTTCAGCTAGCTGAGCTGAGAAAAGGGTAACTTGACATGCTGTAAGAATTTTTTAAATTTTACTTCTCTTGGCGGGCTTTACTGAAATGTTTGACTTTTGATACAAAAGCTGGGACACATAATATTAAGGTAGCAGGTTACCGGTATAAAGTGAAAATTAGGTTGCCTGTTAAAACGGAAAGAGAAAACATCGCTCCTACCAATTAGGAGGACAAAACAGTAGGTGGTCATTTGTCGAAGAAAAATGCAGTGTTGCAGATAGATGTATCAGCAGCGCAACTGATCCTGCTTTGCGGAATTTTAGTTAGATTTTATAACTGCGCCTCCTTATAATTTATAGTACGCTAATACAGTTTTTCTGTTATGTTGCTGGTCCGTAATTTTTTTTTCTGTATTGGGCTAACGCAATTTTCGGGGGGTTTTAAGAGGACATGCTACGTAGAAGTTTAGCACCCCAAATTTTTTTTTTTTTACTTTTTATTTTTTAATTAATTAACAAAGCAAGTTATTCAAGATTTGGCTCATGTAAGTTGTAGAAGACTACTTTATGCATTAAATAATAGGAAATAGTAAATTGTTTGTATCTTAGTTCTTTCATAAAAACCGGAGGGGACTAAAAACTACAAAACTGAAAATTAAAAATAACCCAATTATATGATGCATGAAGTAGTCTTCTACAACATAATTTTGTAACAATTTTTTATAGCTTGCTAAGTTAATTAAATAAGAAACAGAAAGTATTTAATTTTGGGGTGGCACTTTTCTACGTAGCATATCATCTTAATTGATTGGTGTAGTTTTACTTCTGTCGTAAGTCACTTTTTTGTGGGAGGACATGTAGGACTATTTCAAAAAGAAAAAATGTGTTTCAAAAATGTAGATGAACATTTCTTATAGGCCTAGTTTATGACGCCTCACCGATGGCTCTACGTTCGATGTTTCATGTGAAGTGTGAAGTTTGACTTTGTTCCAAAATACTGATGGTGGGGTATGGTGTGTCAGATATCCTCTTACCTTATAAACCTGCTGACAGCTGACTCCTGGCAGGCTTTAGGCTTCTTATGATGTTATGGTGGTAATGTTAACTAATGATATTGCACCAATATGCACCAATAGCCTACATTCTTAAATGGACCTCTTCAATATAGGAATAAGTTATATGCTTGCGCCCAACCAATCAACAAATGGGGATGTCACGTGATCTTTCTATCGTTACTTAGAGCACATATAAAGCGAAAGAGCTCCATTTCTAAGGGACAACTTTCCTCTAGAAAAAAGTAATGACAAGATGGGGTCAGTTTCTATTCCGATAAGCCTAAACTTATATAAATTTATTTTATTTTATTCATTTTACGATGAAATAGCAGTTGGCCATGTTGATCATTTGCATTATCATGAAGCAGGCTTTTAAAATTAATAGCTTTCATTGGCCTATCATTTGGGTGTATACAGATTATCTACTAAAGTTTATGTAAATTCAAAAATTACTTTTGGCGGGAAAAAATGCTCAACCGACGTGGATTTTGAATGTGAATTGTGTCATGACGTGGTAGCAGACATAATTCTCTACCATATTGTAACTTAATTTATAATAGATAAGTTAAGTATCTACATAATAGTCTCCTTAAAATATGGCATCATATGGCTACATGACACATTCACATTCAAAATCCACGTCGGAGGAATAGCCACCTATCAACTATCAAAGCGGGAGTCCTCCATCATGGGCGCTATAATTGGGAATCGACGTGTTCACGTGTATTATATAAGTTCTTTGGAATCGACCCCTAATTCTATTGGAAAGTTGTCCATTATATTGATTGATTGTCAGAATTAAGTAAAATATTCAATTGTAATACTTAATACATTATTAAACTGTTGCCGACTATGTCCACCATGAGAAAACCGTTCCGTTTATGTGTTGTTATAAATTTATTGAACGTTCCTTCTTTTTTTTTTTTTTTACTTTGTAACAAATTAAAAATAAAGCGATATTTTCTTGTATTTTGCAGTTATTATTTGAAAGTCGTAACACTTAAAAAATAAAAAATAAAAAAAAATCTTATGCACTCGATGTTCCGCTTATGCAAGTTTTCGAATACCTAAACAAAGTGTTCCAAGTGCCATCCTATCGTGGTCTGGTAATATAACCTTTAATAACCCAGAAACAAAATGACTTTCGAGTGTTATTCAAACATGTTCGTTAGGATTAAACAAATTAATGGCTTAGCAAGGGCATATAGCCAGGGTGGAGGCTTACTGGGGTAAAGGTACACAGGTACACTCCCCCCCCCCCCCAAATGAAAAATTGAGAATTAAGTACATCAAGTAATCAAAACCCTACCGTACTATATTTTACTCCTATATTTTTAAAAACCTTTTTCCCATGCCCCCTCTTTGGCATAATGACAATATATGATCTATAGCCTAGTTCTATACTACCATATAAACCGTCGTTATTGTAACATGATTTAGTCTGCGTGTCCGAAAGTTGGTCTATATATCTGCCTATGTACGCACTAAAGCTAAATCCGCCACTGAATAGCCTACATTAGCTATAGTTGACTTTTAAAATGTCTTAGCACTCATGTATATGATACGAGCAGCATCATATAACTTCTAAAGAATACACTAGAGTTGAGTTCTCAAGAAAAAAAAAATACACTAGAGGTCTAATAGGATCACAGTCACCCCCCCCCCCCTCCAGAAGAAAAATACTGGCTACGTCCTTGATGACTATAGGGACATCCCATACCTAGGTACATAGGGACACTGGGGGCATCATTTTATTCATATTTAATTTGTTAGACCTATACATAATAACATAATATGAAGCGTGGAAATAAAAACCGGGTTAAGCTTAAAAATCATTATTTTATGCCATAATGTAGCTCCTTAGGTTTACCACTTATGATACCAGTATATATAGGTATCTCAAAAAACTTTAAATCTTTGTTTATGGTAACATTGGTAACAAAGCTAAAAAATTAAAAAATTGTCCGTCGTTGCGAAGAAAAAAAAAATAGGAAAAGTCGAAATGAAAGAAACGTGCTAAAGCGCCACCATGCGAAATCGAATTACCGGGACAATATAAGTATGAGTCCGCGCAAAATGAGAAAAGTATGGACATGGAATGTTTTGATCCTGTGCAACAACGTAAAAATATTTTTTGCACAATTTTTGTTATGCCTTGCATCCAATGCAACAAGGTAACACAAAATTGTGCAAGGAATATTTTTATAGTGTTGCACAGGATCAAAACATTCCATGTCCATACTTTTTTCATTTTGCGTGGACTAGGCCTATATACGTACTGATCTAATGTGCTAAGTGCCAGGGAACATGAAAACAACAATTAAGTTCAAAACATCCATTTTTCAGCGATATTTATACCAGTAAACACAAAGAACGCAAGCATGGCACTTGACACGTTTTTAAGACAGGAGTTGGTGGATATGCCACAAATGCCAACTATTTACCAACTGCAACTACAATTTTGCCACTGTCGCGTGGCGCTATTTACAGGTCGTTGGCCATGTCACTTGGATAGTACAACCCAACCACATTGAAGTTCGTCCACCTATGATTTTTACATTTAAGTCCATTTTTTGATTTATTTTTTATCTAAACTAATGAATCTGTCGAAATAATGATAACTGAAACTTAATTGTAATAGAAGGACTGTCATTAAACTGAAGCAAAAAGATTTAAAAGAAAACAGCCGAGTAAGTTATGGACAGAATCGCGGTCTCTTGCGCCCACATTGAAGTTCGTCTATTCTCTTATCACTGAATAAATTCACGCACTGTCATTGAAATTACTCTCATTCTATTTTAAAACGAATAAATATGTAGCCCAACTGTCCAAAGAATATCTGTCTTATTCGCTATCTGTCATTGTCAAATTGTGAAAATAGGACGAGGAAGACCTTTGAACGAAGATTTGTCCGAAACAATAATTCTTCTTCACTGTGTAGGTACGTATGTTTCAGTGAAAAATAGGCTCCCAGTTGTTGCTAAGTCGATCCACCATCCAGTCAGGAATAAGTCCCCCATACCAAAGAAACGTCCAGGCGCTCAGAAGAAAATTGCTGATCGTGACTTAACCGCTTTAAGATGTTTAATTTCAAAGAATAGAAGGAAAACAACTAAAGAAATTTCTGCACAAGATGGAACAATCCTACCTTTTTGCTATTTGAAGTTTTTCCATAGGACTTGTAGTTTTGTCGGAAATTAAGATTTACCGTATTTCACCCTTAAATACCCCCCTTACCTACCCCCCGAACTCAGATCACCCGTAATTTATTTTTCCTTTAATGTCTGCCATATTATCTTCAATTTCCAATGGGTTTCATTCTGCTATAATTTAATGTTTTTTTCACCATTTTACAGGGGATCTACCCTGGGCTATAAAGTATTTAAGTTCAGTAAAACAAAACAAAAAGTAAACTTTTGTTTCTGACACGCCCAGCGACCTAGTGGCTAGTCGTCTCATTCTCTATATGCATGACGGCCAAATTTCTGAACCTGTTCTGAATGGTGGTAGGATTTAGATATTTGTCTCGGAGGGTGCGGGAGAATTTTGCCTAAAATTGGAACCTATATGCATTCAAATTTCAACAGAGGGTATAAGTGACCAATACATATGCTATACGTACCGTGGGGACAGGGGGGCCCGGGGGTCTCCCCGGGAGAAAAAATTTCATAATTGGCCCAAATTAGTGAGGTTAGTGAAAGCAGTACAGTTGAAATTTTACCGACGAATTAATCTACCACTGAGGGAGGCCCGGGGGTCCCCCCGGAGAAAAGCTTTGAAAAAATAGGTCTGAAGTATGGGGGTTTTAAGCTTTTAATGTAATATCTTTTTTGTGAAAGTACTCGGTCAATATGTTTATTTTTATTATGTCTTTCATGTGAAATAAGCACACCGAGAATTAATTTCCCTTTCGTTATTGTGGATACTAAACTTTTTGCCTTTAGCCGCCATTTATCACCAGAAATTCTGGGGAGGACCCTCCTATTTACGCCAATGATTTTCCCTCGTACTTTCAACGAGTTTTCCTAAAATTGGTGTAACCTCAATACAGTAGAATCCGTTTTTAAGACTCCGTCTATGTCGACCAACCGCCTATTATGACGAATTACACAAGAAAGTATGGTTTTCATTATAAATTTATATATATATTGTATACTATACGCCTTGTATGACATGCATGTTTGTCAATTCCCTTCGATGTAATAATAAACGGATATTCTACTGTATATTTAAAACTCCACTGCAAATACGCTGCAAATAGTTTGGGGGGGGGGGGGTTGGTCCGGACCCAAAATACGTGCCTGTGCCTCTACCTCGTGCAGTTGCGCTGCTACAACTAGTCAAATCATCATATCATAAGCAAAGCGCTGATGTTGTGATGTACTTGTGATGTATTAATCAAATTTTATGTGTTTATATTATTTCTTGTAAGTTGTAACTTTTTCCATTTTCAGCTAGTTTTTAATCATTGACTTTTCTATTTCTACATTCTACCACCAGTTTTCCCTCAAAATCTCTCTTATTTGACAATTTGAGTTATTTCCAGCGTTTCCACTTTGAGGGAAATTTCCCTTTTTAGGGAAAATCCGGGTTTAATCACTGCACTAAAGGGAAATTGGAGGGAAAAGGGAATTTTGAGGGAAATTTGAAAAAATAAGAGAGATATTTAGGGAAATTTGAGGGAAAACTGGTGGAAAATGCAATGATTAAAATAAACTATCTGAAAATGGAAAAGTTACAATAAATTATAAAAACACATAAAATTTGATAAATATGAATAAATAACGGTTTCAAATTTTAGCGCGAATGTTATGAATTCTTAATTCTCATGCCACTACTGATGGCTTGGTGGGAACTTTAAAAACAGGAGTACATCAGTGCTTTGCTTATGATATGATGATTTGACTAGCCTAGTTGTAGCAGCACAACTACACGACAACACGAGGTAAAGGCACAGGCACGTGTTTTGGGTCCTCCCCCCGAAATATTTGCAGCGTACACTAGATAGAATGGAATTTTAAATATACAGTAGAATCCTGTTATAATGACATCGAAGGGAATTGACAAACATGGATGTCATACAAGACGTGTAGTATACAATATACCTAGGTATATATAACCAAATTATCTTCGTAATTCGTCATAATAGGCGGTTGGTCAATGTTCAATATAGACGGAGTCATAATAAACGGATTCTACTGTGTTGAGGTTACACCAATTTTAGGAAAACTCGTTGAAAGAGCGAGGGAAAATCATTGGCGAAAATAGGGGGGGGGGGGTCCTCCCCAGGATTTCTGGTGACAAATGGAGGCTAAAGGCGTAATATCCACAATAACGAATGGGAAATTAATTCTTGGTGTGCTTATTTCATCTGAAAGACTTAACAAAAATAAAAATAAACATATTGGCTTAGTACGTTCACAAAAAAAATATTACTCAAAAAGCTTAAAACCCCAATACTTCAGACCTATTTTTTCAGAATTTTTCTCGGGGAGAGACCCCCGGGCCCCCCGCAGTGATAGGTTTATATGTCGGTAAAATCTCAACTGTACTGCTTGCAAAATGCGTAAAACCTCACGAATTTGGGCCTATTTATAAATGTTTTTCCTCCGGGGGAGACCCCCGCCCCCCCCCCTTCTCCAGGGTATAACATGCACAAAACCTCACTGATTTGGGACCATTTATCAATTTTTTTCTCCCGGGAGAACCCCGGACCCCCTTTCCTCCAGTGTATGATATGCGTAAAACCTCACTAATTTGGGCCTATTAATTATCAATTTTTTCTCCCGGGGGAAACCGCCGGGCCCCCCTGCCTCCAGGGTATAACATGTGTATTGGTCACTTATACCCTACTTGAAAGATGACTGTATAGGTTCCAATTTTAGGCAAAATTCTCCCTCATCCTCCGAGAAAAATACCAAAATCCGCGTCTGGTACCACCATTCAAAACAGGTTCAGCAATTTGGACGCCATGCATATACATAGTAGAATGAGACGACTAGGTCGCTGGGTGTTCCAGAAACAAAAGTTTACTTTTTATTCTTTTTTGTTTTACTGAACTTGAATAGTTTAATGTAGGCCTATATAACGTATTTCAGACTCATTAAAAAACAATAAAATAATAATAATAGAAAAGTCATATAATTTGCTAGGCAAACTTCCCCCCCCCCCCTAGTAATTTTGGAAATTTAGAAAATAGAGGAATATTAGCGAATTGGGCGAGCGAGGGAAAAGAGGGAAATTTTGAGTTGCCGGCTTATTTCTTCAAATTTCCCTTTTCCCTTCAATGCAGTGATTGATTATATGTTTAATTTTAATTGTTTAATGGGGCTTCGCGAAAAGAAAGCCCACGAAAAATTAGTTAATTAATAGTTATACTGTATTTTCCTAAATTAATAAACAATTAACCCTACCAGGTTTACTGTTCCGAAATAGGTAACAGTGAAGAAATCTTGATGTTAATCTAAGTCAATGGATAATTGACTGGCTTATGTCATCACCAAGTGACTCGTTCATTTCTGGTGGATAAGAAGTCTTTTTGCAGTTATGGAACAACTATTTTGCATCAGTCACATGCCATTAAATATAAAGATGGTGTTTTCCTCAAATTTATAAGAAGGGAGTTAGGTTCAGCCAAGTAATCAAAATAATTTCTTCGTGGGAATACTCACTACAATGCGTAAGACGCATTCTAACGGCTTTAATCGGAACTATATAATAACTTCAGCTTACCCCTTGGCGTTATCGACCTGCATAGTGCTGAGAAGTACTGTTGAACCAGCCAGTGCCGGATTAACCCCTGGGGGGGGGGGCGGTGGCACAAGATATGGGGGGGGGGGCGTGGGTGCAAACCAGAGGCGGACGAGGCGGTCCCAGACCTCATAAAAGGGGGAGGTACTTGTCAGTGGCGCAACGATATGTTTTCAAAGAGGGCGATGTATAATTTGGCGCCCCTCCACCCATTTCCATAAAAGTGTATAAAATGGGGAAAGCCGTTCTCATGGACCTATGCAGCTTTTAAATTAATGACCTTAGTTCGGTTCGGAGGATATCGCCTTTTCCGAACCAAGGGGAAGTAACTCAAAATTTTTAGTTTCGAGTAAATTTCAAAATCAGTTTTGGCGTTCTTCCCTTTTTGATTTTTTTCAAATAAAATGAATAAAGGAGCTCGAGTTGCTTCCGTTTGGAGCAGGCTGCTGTAGTCATATAAATCGGGCCGTAGAGAAGGAAGTGGAGTTTCTTCTACACCAAGTAGCGTAACATGTGGGGAATTTGTTGCTCAGAAAGAGAATTAACTCATTTAATTTGAATCCAGATTTTTTTCTATGATGTACTTCTGTTTCATTCAACGGAGAATTTTTTTCTGCTTTTTTTGATACCAAACACTCATTTTTTGATTTTTTTGAGTTACTTCCCTTTGACTTGGAAAACGCGATATACTGTAGGGGGACCGGGGAGTCTCCCACGCGGGAGAAATTTAGTGAAAACAGACCTGAAATAATTGCTAACAAGGGTGCGGGCCGGGGGTCTCCCACGGGTGAAAATTTTTGAAAAATAGGGCTGAAATATTGAGGTTTTACACATTTCGAATGCAATAAATTTAAGGTTTATATATTTTGTTATTAATATAATTGTGAACTAGTGGAGCCCGGAGGTCTCCCTCGGGTGAAAGTTTTTGAAAAATAGGTCTAAAATATTGGGATTCAACGCATTTCGAGAGGATTAAGGTTTATAGCCTAAATGACAGAGAATTAATATATTTAATTGGGAACAGGGGGGCCGAGGGTCTCCCCGGGAGAAAATGTTTAAAAAAATAGGGCTGAAATAGTGGGGGTTTACTTTCAATTTTTACTTTCAATTTCAAAACTTTTAATTTCTAATATTTTTTTATTTTAATACAAAAATATCTCATTCTGGGGGGCCAGAATTTTACGCATTTCTGGGGGGGGGCGTCGGCCCGTGCCCCAAGTGCCCATGAGTTAATCCGGCACTGGAACCAGCCGAGTTGGCAAATACACAATGGATGTTCCTGTTATGCCTTCCCAAATCCCGCTTCTCCATGTAAATTTCCTATGCTGCATTTTCCAATCACATGGAACTATTTTGTATGTGTTTGTATACACAAAACTACTGGGGGTTCCAATCATAATTTAATGCATTAAGGTCACAAGTGGTCACTGGTTATTTACTGAGCTGAAATTATCAATTTTACGAATTCACTGGCCTAATGTCAAAATAACAATTTAATTTTTCTGAATTTTAGTTTAATGTCTACTGTAGTACGGCTGGTGGAACGATTTTAGGCTCATCATAGAACAAAATCAAATCAACATTAATGTTATAAATAAGCTATTATTACTCCGTTTCTTGAACTATATAAGAAATATGAGAGATATATAAAAATGTTCCTCTTACTTTACTGTATTATAAAATGGATCAATTTGAAAGTAGACACTTAACTGGAGTCCCGGATTCGTTGTAAATACCTACAACGTCAAGAACTCGGGTGCGTGGCGTCTATTTTTTATCAAACTTCTTTAACCTGCAATAGAATTTTAATTGTGACTGGTTTACTTCTGCTTCACTTCTGTTGCAATTATACTAATTGATTACAGTATTTATTAATATTATGGAGAAGTCTTTTGAAATATTGTATCCATCAGACCAAAAAATCCACTGATACTAACAATTTAAGGAGTCCCGAGGGGAAGGGGGTGGGGTAGAACTCCAATTTAGCCATTACAGGGGTAAGATCGAGACACTACGTAATGAGGTTTCTTCTATTTTTTTTTTTTTTTTTTTTTTTTTTTTTTTTATGGTTAATCACATACCCACGTCTCCGATTACATGGCATGTAGAGACTCGCACAAGGACAAGTATACGCCGAGACCACCTTGCCATCGAACTCGCGCTAACAATTTAAGTTAACTATGTTTTCGTGTAGTGAATGTACCACAGACCCAGTCTTCCATAAGATCCTTTATGGCTGTGCAGGCATGGTCAAATTAGCGGTAACAGCTTAATTGCCCTAAGGTTATTATTAGGGAGATTCATCAACCTATTGAGACGGTGACCAATGTTCGGCTTTTCGAAAAAAAATTCATTTTCTGTAGAAATGACGCGATATACCAAGTACCTACGATAGTAGCCGAAATCAAGAGAGCCCTCATCAGGAGGCTAGGGCACGTGGAATGAATGCCAGACAATAGGGTAACAAGAGCAGTCTTACACAAGGTGCCCCAACGGAGAAGACGAGTGGGACGACCACGGATGCGATGGCTGGACGACGTCGAGGGGGATCTGGCGACCCTTGGCGTCGATGATCGGCGAAGGACCAAGCAAGCTGGCGCGATGTAGCAGAGCAGGCCAAGGCTCTTCGTAGCGCCATGGAGTAAGTTTACATCTCATAACTCCCCAAGCCTAAAACCACCCCCAGTTCAGAATATTACTTAATATGTAATATATATATTATATATGTATGCATGTACAGTATATATATGCATATCAATTCAAGGGAGCACTGTAACTTCCGCAGATATTATCTGTTTTTGAAGAAACTTGTCACAAAAATGTATTATACAAATGTCTTAATATATAAGTCGTTAACCAATTTGATTAAAACCTTATATAATTCATATCTCAGTTTTTATTGGTCGCAGGGGAATGAAATAAAATCTGACCAAAAGCCCGTATTATTATCTAATGGTATAATGGTAATAACCACTTTTTAAAACAAATCAATGATTTCAAGATGGCGTCTAGTCAAAGTGAAAATAATATGATAGGTACTAGCATTGAATATATAACACTAGTGTGTAGATTTCAAGATGGCGTCTAGTCAAAGTGAAAATAATATGATAGGTACTAGCATTGAATATATAACACTAGTGTTATATATTCAATGACCCAGGTATTGTCATCCGCCATTTTTTATCCTATATTTTCTATATGGTGTTGTTGTTGTTGTTGTTTCTAACGCCTGCTATCAGCATTTCTGCTTTAAGCAACCCTGTCAGCCTGGCGGGGGGAGTGAGTCTGTTTGTTAACTTGAGGCACCCAAAGGGCAGACTCTATCACCTCGGGGAAAGGGGAGTTGACTAACAGGGTGAACCTCCTGATTATAGTGGATTCCGAACCACTTGGGGAACATGGTAAAGTCACACGGTTAGATCGGAGGTGACCAGGACTCGACTTATACTGCCTAAGCGCGTTATCATGTCCCACCAGGTTCCCCTGCCAACGCTGTACACACTACCAAGTTGCCGCAGTTTGAAACATGCTCTGCTCTAATGGAATCAACATGATAAGGCCGTTGGCGTTTTCTATATGGTAAGTATTGTAATTATTTTTAAGAAATGCAAAAGATTGAAAAAAATGAAAACACGTTTTATTATTATTTTTATTAAACACTACCTAAATTAGTAGGACGTTTCTTAAATAAAAATAAATAAACAACGATAAATTTCTAATAATAAATGGGTAAACTCCCAATGCTTGGCTTATACACCAGACTTATAATGGATAAAAAATGGCGGGTGACAATACCTGTCTAATATATAGAGCCCTAGTACTAGTGTAAAAGTTCATAGTCGTCACTGTGGTTCGAAATATGGAATACAAGAGTGTTTTGTGTGTTGATGTCGTGATGGGGAAAAGAATGAAGTATTTTTCATATTTTTTATTACATACATAGCTTATAGAACAATAGGAAAAGCGGAGTCTCAGCTTGCATGGAATCATTGGAATCTCCCTAGATCTGATCGGCCAGAGTCAAAAGGGATTTTTTTTATCTACGATAGCCTAGTGATAATTAACCATTTTTATCGTATGAGGTTAATCAGCCCAGTGGGGAAATTTGACCCTAGTACAAATAAGGTAAATTCGAATTAATAATAAATAGGCTATTTGACAATTTCTGAAAACGTAGGTAGGTAGGTTATTGTAAGAAATACGGTAAGTTGGTTACCGTAGTTATGCACCTCTTAAAATAGACTAATGGTTTTCTTAAAAAAAATTATGTATTAGGGTGTTATATGGTCTACTTTACCATGTAAAATACAACTTAATGATTAATTATTTAATATATCTTAATACACTTAACCTACTTACCGCATTCTTGTATTTGCTCTCTGGTATGGTAACTGAGAATTGGACTAAGTCGCCGTTACAAGTCTTTTATCACTTCAGGGGGCCTTATACCCATCAGTAGTCTAAAAGACATGTAACTAGCGCTCTGATTGGCTAATAATGACCCACAATTGATGACAGTAGGCCATAGGTACACATGGTACACACGTGTATTACCTTTAGACCTAGCTGCTCAGAGTGAATCATTGTTATACCATTTAGGACAATTGCGTCAAAAAGAATTTTTTGTATTGTTTATTTGAATTTAGAGGGAAAACAGGGAAAAACCTCGGTCACGTGATGCCGACTGTGACGTAATAATTTAGTGAAAGAGCTAAAGTCAGCTGTTTTGACTCAAAACTTTTGAGGTGAGTTATGATAGTTCGATAGGCCTACCTACTGACTTCGTTCAATTGTAATGCCTAGCATCCAATGCAACAAGGTAACACAAAATGGTGCAAGGAATATTTTTACAGTGTTGCACAGGATCAAAACATTCCATGTCCATACTTTTCTCATTTTGCGTGGACTATACCTACCTACTTTGCATGTTGAAACGCACTGCTGACAAAGCCTTTTTCTTCCCACCTATACAGGTGTATCTTTTTGTTATCTTTCTCCTTGCAACAAAAACACATTTTTCTTTCCAGTGCTTTTATTCAAACATTTTCGGTAGGATTTAACAAATTAATGGCTTGGGATACATAATATTGTACAAAGGGGTCAATAGAGACATCATGTAGCTCATTTAATTTGCTAGGCCTAATAAAGTTTGAATAAGTACCTTAACCTATGGTACCATAATTCAGTACCTATTTTATACAGACAACAGACAGCAATTAGCTTAACAGATGATTTGTCAATTAGTTTAAGTTACATAAATTAGCTAAATCAAATAGATTATTAAATATTCTATAGCCTGAAAAAGTTACAATAGTATAGGTAAACTGCAGTACCTACAGCACTGAATTGACCCTTATGGCACAGGCAGAAAAATCAAGGTTTGTTAAGTAAGGTATACTTTGCAACTGTAGGCCTAATAATAATATAAAAAAATAGAGTAATTTTACAATTAATGATAAGCCTATAGGATCCTGTGTGATAGAAGCTTTGGTGTAAATCATTTTGTAATAAGATGACTATTGTTCGTGTGACACTTGCACAGTATGCCACAGTCAACTTGTGTTTTTTCTGCTGCATAAGCTACTGTAACCTACCTATGTTCTATTGGCGTTTTCATAAAATTCAATTTAATTTTTCGGCAGCCTGATCGAGGCGATTATAATACCGGTATTTATTTAATCCCCTGGTAATAAAAATGTAAACAAGATAATTTTATAATAGAAAGTGCTATTCAAAATTTGTTTGTTTACAATTATACAATCCACTATAATCAGGAGTTCCACCCTGTCAGTTAACTCCCCTTCTCCCCGAGGTGAAGGAGCCTGGCCTTAGGGTGCCTCAAGTTAATAAACAGACTCACTCTCCCCACCAGCAGCCTGATCGAGGCGATTATAATACCGGTATTTATTTAATCCCCTGTTAATAAAAATGTAAACAAGATAATTTTATAATGGAAAGTGCTATTCAAAATTTGTTTGTTTACAATTATAATCCTAGGGTATTTATTTAACCTCGATCAGGCTGCTGATACTATATATTGTCCAATATTATAAAAGAGTAGACTATGGTGCTTAGTATTAACTCTTTCTTGGGGGTTAAAAATGTAAACAAAACAATTTTGAATACCATTTTCCATTCTAAAATTATCTTGTTTTAATTTTAAATCCCAGGTTAAGAGTGAGAGTTGGCAGCCCGAACTTTAATACTTTTTATTTTTTATTTAATTAACTAAGCATGTTATAAAAGATTTGGCTCATCAAAGTTGTAGAAGACTACTTCATGCATCGTACAATAAGGTATTTTTAGTTTTCGAAATTATAGTGTTTTTTTTAAATCGATTATACGTGAAAAGTTATTGTTTATAAAATATTTGCATGTTTATGACAAAACTACAATTTCGAAAATTAAAAATATCTTATAATATGATGCATGAAGTAGTCTTCTACAACTTTGATGAGCCAAATCTTTAATAACATGCTTAGTTAATTAAATAAAAAATAAAATGTATTAAATTTCGGGTTGCCAATTTAAAAATAATCGCCATAGCTACCGCTGTTATATATTGTAATATCGGTATCTATAGTGTAAAACTAGCAATTTTTCACCATAGGCTTATCACCTGCCAATAACCAGTATTGTTGATTCGCAACAATTTCGTTCATCATATTATGGGGTACCGTAGGGTATTTTATAATTTTAAGTTAAGTAATTTTTTCATGAATTAAATTTGATAATTTAGTAAGTTTCTGTCCCCTTTAAAGTTAATAGCAAAATTTCTGCACGAAAATTAAAAAAAATCCTTGTACCTACTACCCGACGACAATACGAATTCACTAGGCGACTTATATATACATTTAATAAATCCAGAAGGGCACATTAAAATAATTTGTCATATTCAGGATAAGAACCATGCGATTAGTAGTTTAATTCCACACTTAATGACAGCAGCTTACAATGTGAAAGATAAGAAAGCTTTAGTTCATTAAAAAAAAATAAGCTTCGCCAAATGTCTTCGTATTGTGGTTGGGTACAAGTAGGTAAGAGATAGTCTTGTTATACAACTTGAATAGACTTAATACATTTAAAAGACTTACTAATTTTATAGATCTTAACACCTTGCGTATCCAAAATAAATAAAATTTAAAAATTGACAGATTTTGGCCAGATCCAGCCGATTCAGCAGCCCAATCATAGCGATTTGGGGTTATTGCAATACCGGGGTTTATTTTTACCGCATTATTAAAGTGTCACGGAACAGTGTTAAAATATGCGCGGGAAATTCAAATTAATAAATTATTAGAATACAAGAGGATGAGAGCACTGTTTAATAATTGAAGGAATTACTAATAAACTTTGAAATCTAAAGGTAGAATTTTGAAATATAATAAGAATTTTAATTAATGTTTCTACATGTAAGGGAGAAAAAATTAAAAACTCACCAAAAATATTAATTTATCAATTTGAATTTCCCGCACATTTTGCACCCATTTGCTTAGAACAATTGAATAAACCCCGGCATTATTAATAATCTCAAATCGCCATGTTCGGGCTGCAGGGGCGCCCGGTTTCTAAGGGTTCCCATTTAAACAATCCATGAGCACAATTACACAACCAAAATTTCGCAAACAAATAGAACAATCCTATAGGTCTACCCAATTTTTTTTACATATCGCATAGCCTAACAAAGAAAAAAAGAACCATGATGTCTCCTATAAGCAAAAAAGAAATTATTTATAGCAATCACGAATGCTGTACACAATAAACGTTGGACGATAAATTTTAATAGTCGACCAATCTCGTCACTGGCCAAATAGCATACAACCAGGAATTAACAGATAGGAAACACAGTGTTTTTTCTAAGTGTGTAATACGAGTATACAGGCAGTGCCGGATCACCAACTAGTCACTAGGCAACTGGCTTAGGCGGGGATTCCACCGACCGGCTAGGGCTAAATACAAAAACGGTGATGTGGTAGCAGACATTCAAGACTTAGGCGGGGTTTCCACTGACCTCGCATTGCAGAATGCAAATGACATTGACGGAAAAGTTTGTTTTCCTCTATGCCATAGTTAAAATTGATCAATGATCATACAGTAAAATCACAAACAAACTAAAATTAAAAAATGGCGTCATGGGATATGTTAAGTACAAACATTTTAATAGATTTCTATAAAAAGAAAATTCTAATTTCCGTCAATGTCATTTGCATTCTGCAATGCGAGGTCGGTGGAATCCCCGCCTAAGGGCCCACAAATTTTTGAAAAAAGTTAGTTCATCTATGAGCTCTAAAGTTACAATTTGTCGTTAATAGGCCTATGTGTAAACCGTTAATGCATTAAAATATGATGTGTTTTGTATTTAGTATTGTGTTAGTCACCTAACCTAGTAAGACTACAGACATAGAGCCCATAAAGGGGGGAGGGGGACCAAATTCATTGCCCAGGGGGCCGAGAGAAGGTTAATCCGGCACTGTATACAGGTGTTTAAACAAACAGTGTTCATGTCTTTCAATTCCTAGCCAGAATGCATAAGACCCAATCATTGAAGTACTAGAGCTTATCGATAAAATTAAATTATCAAGCTGATTTGCTGACGATGCGCAGCTAGAGACAAATCTGCTTGGCGAGACGATTCGCCGTCTTGCATACCCGCGTTTTCACTAAGACTGAGAATTATCACAAAAAAATGTCAGCTTTATCGAGTATATCAATCACTTCTGTTCATCTTTATTCACTAAAGTCTGCGACGAGCACAGCGTCGAGTCCTTGCTTAACACGTGACGACCTGAAAAAAAAAAGAAAAAATGGCCAGTTTCAAAATGCTACTTAACGCCTTCTTCCACTGATTATCCTTTAACCGCTGGACCACAAGCCCTTAAGACGACGTCCCGGTTAGGCGTAGATCGTGGGTTCGAATCCCGCTTAACCCAGTTTTTATATTTCCTCTAATTTTGGTTATTACGTGAGGTTACCTCTTCAACCAAAGTTAATTTAATATCAGTGTCATGTATAGCATATACACGTAATACCATAATTATACCTGTAATACTGTAATATAATGTGTAAATGATGACTATCCTTGGGAATTGTAATGCAGTGGTTTCTTCTGCACCCTTATGCCGTTGATCCTTCTTTTCGTTTCTCCACCCTTCCCAGGGCAAAGCAGTGCACAGAAAAGAATGTGTTTTCGCTTATCCCGGCTCAAATAAATAAATAGTGACTTTATTTTTTTAGCTATCACCCTATATGGCGGAGTTAGGGCCATATGGCCCTCTCTTACACTCTACTAGGGGTAATAGGTAATAGAAAGAAATATTTCTTTCTTAATCAATCAATACAGTAACTGTACAATTATTTACAAATTTTATCGAATTGCTATTACCTTAGAACTACGAGTAAATAAGCACTTACTCACTCACACACACACACACATATAAGCATGGGGTGGTTCATATAAATTCTAGTCTTACATTATTTTTGAATTTAGATGCTTGGTCCCCTATCAGTTCAGTGGCCATTGTGTGCTTCAATCGTCACCACGAGGAGGTACATAAGCCCCCCCCCCCCCCGCAGGATTTCTGGTAACAAAGACGTTATGGAGGCGAAAGGCATAGCATCCACAAAAACGAAAGGGAAATTAATTCTAGGTATGATTATTTTACGTGAAAGAAAATCATTAAAAAAAATCTACATATTGACCAAGTACTTTCACAAAAAGTACATTACTCAAAATGCTTATAACCCCAATATTTCAGACTTATTTTCTCAAAAATTTTCAACGGGGCCCCGGGGGAGACCCCCGGGCCCCTTCTCCGTGGTAGGTTTATTCGTCGGTAAAAACTCAATTTTACTGCTTGAAAAATGCGAAAAACCTCATTAATTTAGCCCTATTTATCAATTTTTTCTCCGAGGGAGACCCCCGGGCCCCCCTTTCTCCTGGGTTTAATATGCCTAAAACGGCAAGGAACTCGTGGGACCCCCCCCCCTGGTATTTGGTCAGTTTACGCCAGTAGTGACGGCCACAAACTATAGTACACCGAAATTGGAGTTGGCCTATATAGAAAAACTGGGCTTGGCGGGGTTCGAACCCACAATCTACGCCAAACCGGGGCGTCGTCTTAAACGCTGGACCACAAGTTTTTCTATATTCTCTAATTTTGTTTATTACGTGGAGGTTACCTCTTCAGCCAAAGTTAATTTAATGTTAGTGTTATATACATCATATAATACTGCAATATAAACTATAGTACATACCAATATGTAAAGACATGTTCCTTATACATTATTTAGCCTTTTTTATAGCTCTGATACTATCAATATTTCATGTGAAATTGGATTTTACTCAAAACACAGCTGCATGATGCCATATTGTCTCTTAACTACTACTAGTATAGAAGAATTCTGAATACAGAATACTTCTGTAGAGCAGAGCATGTTTAAAACTGCAGCAAACTTGGTAGTGTACACAGCGTTGACAGGGGAACATGGTGGGACATGATAACGCGCTGAGACTATACCAGTCAGTCTACGTGCGTGTCGAGTCCTGGTCACCTCCGAATTAATCGTGTGACCTTACCATGTTCTCCATGTGTAATCAGGAGGTCCATCCACCCTGTCAGACAACTCCTCTTTCCCCGATGTGAAAGAGTCTGCTGCCCTTAGGGTGCCTCAATTTAATAAACAGACTCACTCCCATTCAGATAATATAGTCATCATGACTAGAATTGCCATAGAAGAGGCATTAGAAGAGGAGGGTACCTAATAAAAAAAAGTTCTTAACCGCAATAGTACCAAATGCTTTAAAAACAAATATTTAAAATGAGAAAAGTCCGAAATTGAAGGAAATAAGAAAAAGGCTATTAAGCCAAGTCGGCACAGCTTTCCTGCCAAAGTCATCGAGAATAAGCAAGTTGAATGGCTTAAATAAATCATGTCTGTATAATATTTTTAATAAAACTCGCGTCAAGAAGTCGGCGCTATTTATTTCAACTGCCAAGTTATATCTACAATTAAGTTTGGTACATTAAAATGGAAGTTGTGGGTTTAGGTTGTCTTCAGGGAAAGGGGGGGGGGGGAGGAGGGTCAACGAAGTTTTTGGCTGCCTGTCAGAATGATGAATAGCTTTGAATCAGAAAAATGTTTGTTAAAGTGTATAAGAGGGTCTTGGAGATACTTTTATTTGCATTGCATTGCAGCTGCTTGTTCTCCATTCTTCTCTCTCTGGAATCCACTTGCAGGCCTTGTCTGATGCGGTTATTACGGATTAAGCCCCACCTTGTTTGACCAGCAATCCGTCTTAGGCACTTCATCTGTGTCGTGTTTATTTTACTCAGGTCACTTTTGGTACAATTATAAATTATATTTCAGTTTGCTTTGTCCAATGATTCATGCTTATGCCTGTTGCATTAATGGTAAGCAAGTCTCAGCTTGCGCAATGTCTTTAGGAGTAGAAGTAGGTTGACATCGAGGACGTGCACCAGTTTGACAATGTTCAAATTTCATTCGGGAATAAGTGAAAATTTTTTCAACTTGAAAATTGTCAACATGGTTTAATTACTATTTATTGTTGCATATGCTAGACGTGGGTGGAACTTTATTTAGATCTAATTAATTAGTAATGTAATTGTCGTTGCTTTCCTATTTCTACGTTAGTATATTATAGGAATTGTGGTGGTCGAAATTTTCGATTTGGAAATTTCAAACTTAAGCTTCAAAACGATGAAAGGGGCACGAAGCGTCGTACTGCCACACTCGACAGTGTGCTTTAAAGAAATAGATAGGAACTCCACGCGTTTTACAACTAAGCAGGGCCAGCTAGAATGCGATGTCGTTCAACATCCAACAAACTTTAAATGTCGGATTGTTAAAATTAATTTCAACGGGCCTCTAAAATTGAGCACAAAAGGCGTATTTCACGGTGAGGGGGGGGGGGAGTATAAAACATATTTAACTGGTAAATACACAGAAAATGAATTCAAACCCCTTGGGTAAGATTCGCCAATGAGTTTGCATTATTGAATTCCAAATATATTTTCTCTCCGACCGTATAGCAGGACTGCTTTTATCTGTTGAACAGTTATAGTTCATTTCAAGTTCAACATGTGTTTTTAATATTTTATTTTGGGTATAAATAAATAAATATTGACTTTTTTCTACTGTATTAAGCCAACCTAGCGGAGTTAGGGGCTATAAAGTCCTCTCTTACACTCAACTGGAAAGGCTTTTCATGCCCTCCTAGGCATGGCCCGAAAATGTAGGAAGTGTGAGTCTCGAACCTGAAACCTTTCGGGTGAAAGTTGGCTCCTGTGCCACTACTGTACAACTTAAAGAACAAAACTTATTTTTCTATTAACTCTTTTCTAGCATATACACTTTTACATACGTAACACATACCTGCACACTGTCGTAACAAATCGGAGTTAAACTGAAATGCTGTACCGGCCCTAGCACGTGGAAACACAGTTGGGCTGGTTATAATTCCTTGTAAAGTATTGAATGTAATATAATTTAAGTATTTTAGAGTATTTAAAGTTAATATTAATTTTGTCATTTTATGTATACTTCTCTTGTTGGAAAAAATTGGAATAAATATATATTTGATTTGATTTGATTTGGCATGTCCTAACTGGGTATTTGAACCTTTCTTCTTAATGTAATCATCGGGGTGAAGATGGAAGTGCGTAATGGCGACTGAACATATAGGGGACCAAGTTTGAGCCGGGATAGATGGAAAACACATTGCAGGGCACTCTTTAGTCCTGGGGTTGGGAAATAGGCCCCGAAGGCGGACAAACCCAATGAAGAGTCAAAGGTAGGGCCTATAAGCATGAAGAAGACTATGGGAAACCACAGCATTATATGGCTACAATTGCCATGATGATCGCCAATCTTTGATAGAAGAGGCATTGGAAGAAGAAGAAGCCAATGATTGCAGTAAAGGCTATAACAATCCCGACCGGTTTCAGTCTACCCAGGTGGAAAAATTTACTGAAAACGAAACGAAGTGTTAGACGATCATTTCTGTACAATTACATAGTCGGGACATGTAGAGTGGTGGTACACTCCGACTTTCACCCGAAAGGTTGTTGGTTCGAGTCCCACACTTACTACATTCTCTGACGATGCTTTGGTGGGCATGTAAAGCAGGCGGTCCCGGCCCTCTCTAATTCAGTGTAAGAGAGGGCTATATAGCCCTAACTCCGCTATATTGCGGCTTATTAATATAGAACAAAAAGTTAATATTTATTTATTTATTGAATAGTATTTTTACAAAAAGGTCGTATCTGGGAGGGGGGCTCATGATGAGGGCTCAAACCCTATGTAATATCCAATGAAATTGCTGAACCCCCCCCCCCCCCGAAAGAAAATCCTAGCTACGGCCTTGCTTTACAAGATATGTCCTCTTGTCACCGGAAACCAAAGTTTGGTGAAGTTCCCCATATATATACAGTTATGGTCTAATTTGACATTTTAAAACTCGCCACTCCTGCCGGCCCCAGGTCGATAAGGGTTGGACACAATGGGAGTCAGCAATGCCGTAAAAGTCATACAGAGGGTAAATGCTAAGTTATAGAGCTCGGATACGCGACCACGCGAAATGGAATATGCAAAGAGGCTAGATTCTATATCGGATAAATATCATTTTTCATGGTATTACTTTTTATATACCAAGAGCGATATGGTACTCTAGTGTACCCCAGTTCTTTTTACAGGAAGTACTGTCAGCATATCGCCGATAAAAGTTTGTTTTTTAGTTTTTAATATCGGCAATTTTACGCGAGCTTTATTTGGTTTTCTGTGTTGATCTTTCGTCAGCTGCATGTATATAACATACGCATATGACTGTATTTAAAACATCAACAGTTTAAAGCTGACTAATTTTTGCGTTTTCGGGAGAGCACAAAGGCTGTGCCGGGGGTGTTAATCCTTTGGAATGAGGAAATGAATTGCTGAAAAGCTGTGTGTTTGTTATTTTGCATGCAACAATTGCTTTTATGTTTTTGGTGGAGGGAGTAGATTACGTTTTGACATACAATACAGTAAAAATATGTATTTAGGACTGAATAGAGTAGAATTTATAAGGCTTTTATGAGATTAAAATGGTTTGAACCAGAGCCAAATATGAGAATTTGCTAATGCTGAAACGGTTTTTTTTTAAAAAAGTTGTAGGTATGCTTAATGTTGTATTTTTATAGCAGTGGTTAGGCGGGGATTCCACCAACGTCAATAGTGATATTAAATGTTTTTTGACGTGGTAGCAGACAGTTTTAGACTGTCTAAAAATGTCTTCTACCACGTGAAAAAACATTTAATATCACTATTGACGTTGGTGGAATCCCCGCCTTAGCAAATTTGTGTAAAATTTTGTTTATATAACCAAGGGACACGGTAGTACAATTAATAGCTAATAGATCTGGCTCAAATCTCAGCAGTTCGGACGTTGGCGTTATCACGGGGGTCTGGTGGGGGTGGGGCTCAGCCAGGTATCTACTTATCAACTTATCAAGACCCCCCCCCCAGGATTTTTGAAGGTATAAAACAAATCGATTGAAAAATCTTAATAATAAAAATAAACGAAAATAAGGAGCAAGCATGAAAGGAAGACGACTGGGGGGGGGGGGGCGTCCTCGAAAACGCTGGAAAGATGAGTTGGAAACTTTGACGAGTCCGTAGATGGTGGAGCGTTGTACAGAACTGAAATGACTGGAGGAGTGTGTTGTCGAGCAGGCCTAAGCCCGTCAAGGGCTGTAGAGCCAGAAGAAGAAAACGAAGAAGAAGAAGAAGAATAAGAAGAGAAAAAGAAGAAGAAGAGGAGCATCCATAGTGCTGGATTATCAATGCGATTATTATTTATGTATACATTTTTCCTTCCCACGGGCTCACCCCCTCGAATTCGGTACTCAAGACACCAAAGGCGTAGTAGGGGAGGGAGGGGGGGGGGGGGTGATGACCCAATAGCCACGAACTATGACCAGTATCTGAGTCATATTTCACGTTAATGGCTCACAGTAATAGCTTGCAGTCGAGGTTCTTTTCTCCTTTTATCGGGGCTCCCCCTTTTGTTGCCCAACTCCTTTCTTTTCAGCAGGGGAGAATAGCTGGCAGACCTAGTATTGGGTCCCCCCCCCCCACCCCTCGCGCACAATCGCTTTCAGTTGAATGCTTTGAGAGCAGTTCTCACCGAGATCAGAGCGCCCAGGAAAGGAGAAATATCTTTCCAATCAAACTTCCATACATTTTTTTTTTCGTTCGCCCCTGCCCCCCCCCCCCACACCAATTGTAAGGGTATCCGCTACGGTTTGAAGGAGGCTGCATTTTATTCTTTTTGATTGTTTTCTTTTTAAAGGGTTGCGTCGCCAGACTGCGGCTTTTTCAAATGATTTACTTCATTGTTATGGAGGAGGTGGTTTTCGTTCAACTCGGGGAAATCTCATGGAGACATTGTCATTTTCCACGGAACGCTAAGGGTGGTTCATTTTTATTTGTTGAAGAGATTTCTTTTTCTGCGGATGCTATTAGTGGGAGAGTTTGGAATCTTGAGCCATAAATGACTAACATAAATTTCTTTTTCATGAGAAGGGTGAATCCGGTTTTTCTCGGGTTACACGGCGACGTATTGTGTACAGTACCTTCCCTATATATTTGCAATTCTATTATAAAAATTCTTAAATATTTTCAGACAGAGATAATTAAATAGGGACATAATAACATCCCTTATCCTTTTCATATGATGTTCATGTATGTATTATATGTTATATTGTTATATGTTTATGTATATGTTTTTTAACGATAGCGTTTTATACAGCTTTTCTTATGTTGAAACAATTTCGAAATATTAAATTTATTCAACCCCCGTTATCTGAACGATATGCATGGATGGGACTTAGGTCACCCATACAGTATTTATGTTGAATTTATGTATTTATGGCGACTTTTACCTTTTACTGCAATATTGTAAGGGGTAAATACACGATATTCATTGATTGATGTATGTTCAGTGGTAAGGCCGTAGCAAGAGGAGGGGGGGAAGGGGGTGGTCCAAGGGGTGCGGATCCCTCCCAAAATATTTGCCATGTACACTAGATAGAATTGAGTTTTAAATATATTGAGATTACCTCACCTCCGGTGACGCCTGATGGATCACTCCCGACAAAAACTTCTGGCTACGGCCTTGTTCAGTGGTTTGCATATAATCAAGGCAGTAGCCAGGATTTTTTTTTCGGGGGGGGGGGGGGGGTTCAGGAATTTCATTGAATATTACATAGTAGATTATATGCCATTTAAGTCGAGGGTAGAGGAAACACGAAGCTTTGTCACAGATTCCATTGTAACGAGCCACTAAAAATACGTATGAGGAGCAATGTGATCATAT